>OU893343.1:20559126-20985105 GCA_918026875.4 Diatraea saccharalis | reverse complement strand
AATCAAATAGATATTTATTTGCTCAAATATTGTGTCAATAAAGTTGTTTCATAAGTTTTAAGCTCAGCAATATTTTGCTTTGGCGTGCAAATATTATACATCAAATTTCAAACTATCTATACCGATAGAAATTTATATAATTCATGTCAGATTACTGAGCCATATTATTACACGGTCATATCTAAATTCAAAACAAAATTCTGCTATATCAAACAATATACATATTTATGTCTATTATTCTTAGAATATAATGTCACGCTTTCACAACTTAAATCAGAATATGTCACTTTTAATTCTAAATGATGTACACATAGACAATATTATAATCTTAAAAAACCAGTTATATAAAAATGAAAGATTATACAATAATCGTGTACAAAAATATTAATTTACGAGATAGTAATTTATCATTTAAATATTCTTCAGTGGTTTCCCACAGAAAAAAATAGTTCACTGTTTCTTGGTTATGAAAGGGGTCACATAAATACAGAAACTTGACCATCTGAGAGACGCATAAATCCGTATTCTTGCAAGCGAATAATTGGCTCTGAACTATTGGACCGATTTTAAAACACTAACGGGAAGCTACATCATACACGGGTGACGTAGGCTATGATTTACACGGACGAAGTCAAGGGAAGACAGGTGTATATTTAAATATATATTTTGTGCTATTGCCCGGTTTAATCGATTCGAAGTTTCAACTGATACCCACATCGGGTTGCGGTCAACGGCGGCGGCACTCCGCACAAAACCTTTCCCATTTAATATTGCATATCGGCCTCGTCGATGATCCGTGCTCACAATGGTCCTCTATCGCGCGCAGGTTACACCCATGTCACTGCGCCATTACGTCACTTCAGCACATTCGCGGCCGGGGCTGCGATAACGACGGAAAACATCGAATCTAGATTCGAGTTAAGTTACACATAGTACATTATTGTGATTTTTCATATGATGATGATGATACGATGTAACATTGCATAAGCAATAGTCACACAAGCAGTTAGTCTCTTGAAATATATTGTATTATAAATCATAATAACACTTAGCACGTCACCTTTATTTTACCATCTCCGTAAGCGAGTGGCTCGCATAACTATCTCAAGTCAAGTTGTTGTCATCTCTAATTCTCCAGTTTTTATTCCCAATCAGAAAGAATAATTGTTCTTCTTTGTTATTTCATGGGGGTTTTTTGTACTGTTAAAAATAGAACTAACACAAATAAGTCGTCTAAAATAGATTTGATCGCTCCACTGACGCTACCCGCTACACTCAGAACCGTGGCCCCGCGTCCCTCACGTGACGATTTCAAACCAATTTCGCACCTTCATCTACATACGAATGGATCAAGACCGATGCCACCTTCGATAACAAAGAAAACGAATCGATAATCGCAACACAAGGAACTGTATATTCTCTATAATCGAGAATCGGCCGAACGGAAAGTTCTCTTGATGAATATTTAAAGAAAATAGCGGAACGAGTTCGATAAGAAATTTCACGATTCATCGTCGAAATTAGAAAAAGGGCCAAAGGGGAGGGCGAACCGCGTTAATTTTTTTTTCTCTCGGCATACCTTTTGTCGGAGTGTCTCGCTCAGTCAACATTTGAGGATATCAAAAGTTTTAACAGAAATATTACAAATCGATAGGAGGCTTATGCTCTGGTCGCCTTGGTGTCCCAAAGTCGCCAGGTTTTTGATGAGATCATCACGAAATATATTCCTTATGTATCTATAAGGGTTTTAAAATATTATCAATCCTTTTTGTTTTGGATATAACCGATATCTAAAATAAATATAATAATTTACTAAAACTCGCAAATTTTACTGATTTTTTTATATTGCTGCCATATCAGGGTATCTGATTACAGTACTACGGAAAGTCTCATAAATATAATATGAAATTATTTATTGAGTACACACACAGTTTCTCATAAACAGTGTGTCTCTCATAAAATGGTGGCCTTAATGCCCTTAAGCATTCTCTAGCAGATCAATCAAATCAACCAGATAATTTACTTGCCTCTGCACCATGTCAAGTTCGAATGGTAGAGAATAGATAAGGTATCAAGTCTGCCTTTTTTCATTTAAGCATCGAGTATTAAATAAATAATTTTTACATTCGTTTAGAATAGATACCATACAAACACACAAACATAACATGCCGGGATTATGCAAAATACAAAAAGTAATCTGATCATGGATGCCGTAAGACTGTTGGCACGCGTAATCTGATGCCACCCTAATTTAATTGTAACGGTACACCGCAGGGAGCAAGTGGCAAGGTCGTGGATTATGCCAAAAATATTTCTAGTAAAGAAATTGACGAAAGATTTTCTCATGAATTATTTGTGTCAGCAATAAATGGTTAGTGCTTTTGTATATTAACTAACTATACCAAATTATAAAACTAATCCTAGCCCGATAGTTAGTTGTTCACATTAATGTCTGTTCAAATATGTAACTACTAAGGCCGTATCGTTTTTATGTGAGAAATATTCTTCTCTTTTTAGCTTTTATTAAGTTATTGTCAACTATCATCGATAAATTGTTGTATGCGCTTCATGAAAAAACATTTTCAAGTATTTAAACTAAATAAGAGGATTACATTTATTTTACTATAAAAAAAGGTTATTTGATTGGTCTGTAAGTCGATATAAAGCATGCATTTTAATTTTTCTATTTAAAGTTAACAGTCAATAGCGCAGTAACAATAGCGTTATGTCACAAGCGAATGATCGCCACGTGTAATAATATGATGATGTTGTGTCAGTTAAACGCATGCGGGCTCATTCGACTAATAAAAATAGTTCTTAAACTTACGTAAGAGAAATTGACTAGTAGAGGACTCCCTTTGAATTGAAATCACATTTGAACACGTACCTACAGATATAGAAACGTTAGAAATGCAATTTTCATATTATTTTATTCCGTCTACGTTTCAGAAGTTTACTTTTTATTTCTTTTCACTCTAGTTAAAATGTACATATGTGATCATATGATGATCAATGTAACATTCCGCTGTGATTTACATATCTGCTAAGAATGACAAAAAAAACCATATCCCGCATCCATGCGCACGGCTTACATTATCAAAGATATCATCAAAAAAACCCTGACATCTCTAATTTGGAACGCGATCCCGGAAATAAGACGGCGGCGTAGGAAATCTAATCGAAGGGAAGCCGTAACTGGGTTCAATAAAAATAAAATAATATTATTCCGCGTCGAATCCGACCGCGTCCGCCGACGCAGACGTTACCACTGTCATTATTCATGTCGTTGTACTCACAGCTTCATGTAACATTCAGAGTGTAGGTACTTACACAGGTTCAGTATTTGATAATTATGAATGTCCTAGCTTCGGTCCGTGGCTTTTTCCGCGAGGAATTTGCATTTCTAGTAACCTAATCATTCCTAACTTTCATCAACTCATTTTTATAGTGATCGATCGACCAGCTCAGCAGATAAAAACAACATTATGTTTAGCTGATTAATGCCTTTAAATAGTCATAAACGGTGGCACTTAGGTGGCACAACTCTAGAAGATTTTAATGGACCGTATTATTTTATCACGGTTACAAGCGCCATGATCACGGAGTAACTGAATTGTTGAGAGATCTAACGTTCAATACCCGTACCACTGTTGATTTACTAACTTGCACATGTTCTCGACACACATTACTCAGTGTTTCTCATCTCTTCGCGATTGAATTACATATATATGTATTGTGTTATCCACTTAAAAGGCTAGCCATCGAAGTGAACCACTGTTTTAACCAGTTAACTGGGGCGTATAAATACTATGTTTAATGGAGAAATGCAATTTGTTGAAAAACTACAACAAGTTCATACTAATATCACTCATGGAAGTTGCTTTGTTCAAAAGTACAAATATATTACATTCTAAACAGATGAATGCACTCAGTTAACTTCGCTATCATGAAACCATACCACTCAACACAATAGCTTCGTCATGAAAGCTCAAATGTAACACCCACCACCCCCCACCCGTTCCACCGAACCGATGTTAATTGATCGTTTACCCTCGAAGGTTTTGAGTAAGATGTTACGTAAAGATTTATAACATAGATTATTAGGTATATTTACAGAGCAGATTTTTAGAATTATACAAAAAATAAATAATGTTTTTAGAAGATACAAGATGGAAGTTTGTGTTGTATTAAATGTATTATATATAACGCAATAACACCTGTGGCGAATATCGAAAGCAAATTTCAATGCACATTTTATGAAACAGACTCTTCTCTTTGAAATATTTAAACAAAAAAGCATTGAACAAATATAATATGAAAACGTGTTTATTACAGATTTATTAAGACTCTAAAATAATATAACAGGTGCTATATCAAATTTACACTTGTTTTAATTAACAATAACTAGTTGATTAATTGTTTATTTTAAATGTATCTAAATTATTTATATGCTTATTTGCTTGTGATTTGTAATTATCAAAAATATTTTGAGTAACGTTTTTGTTCATAAAATTTTATGATATAAAACAACTGATCACTTACGATGTTTTAAGTTACTAATTTATTATTCACTGATATCCTTGTGTCGAAAAAGGGAATAAATACAGGTGCCAATAGAAAACCAGCGTCAGGCTACCAGACTGACATAACTGATTTGGTGACCTATTTTTGATGAGGTCGTGAGACGTAATCGCAATAATACGTTATTGTATTATTTTTTTAATTATTGAATTTTGATTATTTTATTGTAGTTTGTATCTTGAAAATTGTATCTTATTTGTCTCATGTTTGTATCAGAATAAATAATTCATTCATTTTGTATCGCAATGTCATAAACATTAATCGTTCTCATTGTCGGTGTTGTCTAATCCCTTCATTGGCGTTCGATATCTAGAGACCGTCCTTACGATCCTCGCCACCGATTGGCTGTATGGGCGGTAGTCGAGTAAAATATCAGAAAAATACGTCGAGAAAAACAAAGGGAAAATAATACCGGTTACCGGTTCCGCATTGATTTTATTTCTAATTGTTTTGTAAAGAAGTTTTAGTGTAATAATTAACTTTTACTAATACCAACATGTGTATTTTACACTGAACTGCCATCGAATACTTCGCTGCTTTGTCACAGAGAGTATATAAAGTAGTTGATTTTTGAAAATTAAACAAATTATCCAACTTATAAAGTGAGTTGGAATATTTGTTTAAAATATCAAGATTAAATTTAAATATCCATATTCTTCCGTATTAACAATGGGACTACCAACTGAAATGGAATATAAATTAAAACAGATAGAATTTAAACATTAAAATGTTTTATACGTATTCCTTTAAATGAAACAGTACGCAGTAGAGATTTAATTTAGGTCTATTTCCCGTATCTCCATCGGCATGTAGCGGACGTGTTCACCGTTACATGTCGACGAGCGAACCTTTTCGACTGAAATTAAGTTGCCGACTAATTGATGAAAATATTCGGGCACGATATCAAAGGAAACGCTCGATTTGATACACCCTGTATTGTTTGCTTCGTTTGTTTAAAAGATTAATGAATCGTTGGAGTGGATGAAGTATGGGCTCGGATACACATAAATATATTTGTCGATTTATTAAATCAAACAAAGTTATTTATGTACAGTCATTGCAAATATTCAAAAGTAGCGACTTTAAATTTTAATTACATAAAAGTATCTGATAGTTTAATTTCAGTCAAAGTACAATTACATTGCGAATTTACTTTAATTTATCGTAACTATAGTTTATTTTATAACAAGGTTACAAATATTAAACTCATATTTAATTATGTTTCTTTGTGGTATTGTAATTATGGTAGCATTATTACAAATAATTAAATTGAAAATAGCGTTATAATTACAAAAAAATAACTAGACATCACAAATAATGTTACAGGAAACTTCCTCGAGACCTGTATGGGGCAGTGGAGTACGCAGCTTAGTCTGTTCGGGGTGCAGCTGTCGGATGCGGCAGACCGAATAAAGATTGAGAGGGGTATATTCCAGGGCGATTGTCTGAGTCCACTTTGGTTTTGCCTGTCCCTAAATCCGCTTAGCACTTTGCTGGATAAACCAGGGACAGGTTTTCAGTTGAAGAGAGGATTGTTCAAAATATCTCACCTCTTCTACATGGATGATCTCAAGTTGCTTGCTCCAAATGCTCAGAGGCTGGCGGAGCTGCTGAAAATCACAAAGGATTTCAGTAGCTCCATCAGCATGGAATTTGGGCTGGACAAGTGTGCGGTTATCCATGTGGATAGAGGTCGGATAAGTGATTCCACCCAAGTGGACCTACCGGATGGATCCACCATCCGTACCCTCTCCGAAACTGATACATACCGGTATCTGGGTATGTCACAGAATCTGGGTGTGCATATGGCGGGCGTGAAACAATCCGTTAAGGAGGCCTTTTTGGGACGCCTGACTAAGGTGCTTGAAAGTTACCTGTCAGGCGTCAACAAAGTCAGGGCCATTAACGGTTGGGTCATGCCATGTACACCTTTGGCATACTCAGATGGACTCAGACCGAATTGGACGCCCTGGATCGGAAAGTCCGCACAACTTTGACACTCCATAGGATGCACCACCCGAGATCGTCAGTGATGAGGCTGTATATCCCGAGGAAGAGCGGCGGTCGTGGGCTGCTCAGTGCGAAAACCCTGCACAACCGCGAGATACACAGTCTCCGTAATTACTTCCTGGCGAAATCGGAATCCAGTGAGTTGCATAGAGATGTCAAAGCATGTGATGTAGGACTAACCCCTCTCTCTTTGGCCACCGAGGAATGGCGAGAACCGGCAGTACTTAGCACCACTGACCGAGAGGCCGTTTGGAGGGAGAAGGAGTTGCACGGTAGGTTCTACAAGGCGCTACACGAGCGTCACGTGGATCCGAGAGCCTCCGTGCATTGGCTGCGCTTCGGGGACCTCTTTGGGGAAACCGAAGGTTTTGTCTGTGCAATACAGGACCAGGTCATTATGACCCGAAACTACCGGAAGTATATCCTGAAGGATGGGACAGAGGACGTTTGTAGAGCCTGTCACCAGCCCGGTGAGTCACTCAGGCATATTACTTCCGGTTGTCCTGTACTGGCTAATACCGAGTATTTGCACAGACATGACCAAGCAGCCAAAATACTCCATCTCGAGCTAGCCTTCAAATACGGCCTCATAGGCGAAAAGGTGCCGTACTATAAGTATGTGCCGGAGCCAGTTCTTGAAAACGACCGCGCTCGATTGTACTGGGACCGGTCCGTCATTACGGACAGGACTGTTCCTGCGAACAAGCCTGATATCGTACTGATGGACCGGGCGGAATCTCGGGTGTTCTTAGTGGATGTCACCGTCCCATTCGATGAAAACCTCGTGAAAGCCGAATCAGATAAAAAACTTAAATATCTGAACCTGGCGCACGAGGTTACCGATATGTGGCGAGTGTCATCCACTGAGATCATCCCAGTCGTAGTGTCAACGAATGGCCTAGTCCCAACTTCTCTTCACGACCATCTGAAGAGGTTGGGACTCCGTGACGGACCAATGATTGCGAGGCTCCAGCGGGCGATCTTGCTCGATAACGCAAGGATCGTCCGCCGTTTTCTCTCTTTGTCGCCCTGACCCCCGGCCGTCTGGCCTCCTCTGCCAGGGGGAATCCTCCCACCCCTCGAATCGTCGGAAAGTTTTATAAGCACCAGCTAAAGCTGTGAAATATACAGATAGTAATATATTTTTTAGTGCACACTACAAAGGATACAATACAAAGATGATAGCTACATATTATCATAAAAAATGTTATAGCTTAATATGTATATATTAGTCAGTACAATATATTTTTAAACCATGTCTTTTACTGTATAATAAAGAAAAACAATATATTATGTTATACGCTGTTATACATTTAAACCATGGGCTATATATTTTGAAGCTAAATCACAGCTGCAGAAAAACATAACGCTGCTTTTATGAAGCACTGGAGCGAAACGAAACGCATGCAACCGTTAATAGTGCGAAAGTTATTGTATAGGCCTCGTAGCGCGTAGCACTCGTAGACATCTGTCGCACTTTTATGTATGGCTACGAGCTATGAGCGTACTACGGGTGTAGGCACTCCGGTGGATGTTTTTTACAGTTTGGGCTTAACAGCAGGAGGCAATATGTTTTTGATATGGAAAATATTTTGATATAAAATCGAAATATTTTCCATATTCTTCTCAATCTTTAAATAGAAATAATTACTTTATTTGTTATGTTCAAAACAGTCTCAATGTACAATGTCTCTTGAAAAGAGATTTGTGTATATAGTGAAGCAGGTATATGTTATATTGTTGTTTTCTTCCTACATAAAATTTAAAATAAAAAGTAAAATTCTAGATATATATAAATAGTATATAATAAAAAGGTACACCATCCACTACCCCTATTATTATTAGCTAATTTTAGATTCCATCCCAAGGTTGCCAAAAGTGATCTTACTTTTAGTGATAAGGCCGCCATTGCAAACAATCAATTAATCTTGCCATTGCATCATAAATAATAATATTTATAATTCATAAGAAATGTGTGGTAAAACGTGTCAGGGAGTTTGTAAAGTGAAACAATTCCATCGGTTGACATGCGAGGGGGCTCATTAGTAACTCCACTGCCTTAAAGATGTGGCCCCGAGCATTGCGACGTGCTTATTCAATGATCGCGTTTATCTTTGATTTATAATAAATACGTAATTGGACAGATTAATACAACAAAAATCTTATCTGTCATATCTCTACAAGTTTAACTACAAGAAAAATGTAAATTAAAATTTTTCTACAGTATTAAATATAGATACTTGTGTTCAAGTTACGTCCTAATTATAATATAATTTATAGATTCACATTTCTTAAATGGTAATAACGAGAAGGAGAACTTAAAACATATAAAAATAAACTTTTCATATTTAATTTAACGTTAGAATATTTAGGTGAAGATCCAAATAAAATATGTCTGATCTTGTCTTATATTTATTTAATAAACGTTAACGCTTAAACGGCCGCTGTGTTCGCGGCCGCGCATTGGCAGCTCCGGGTCAATCCCCCTCATTAATATTTCCATTATCGGGAAACAATCGCGGTATTCGAACTTATTTCCATAATTTGGCACCGACTGAAGCGGGCAAATTTGACGTGAAACCGTTTTATGTATTGACGTTTGGCGATGATGGCGGAAATCGATTATCATCGAACGTAATAAACAACTTCATGAATACGCGTGTAACAGTAGAGGGTAATTAAGGGTAGGAGAGAGCGTTCTTGAATATTTACGCACTGTGTAAAATGTTATACAATACAAAATTTATTAAAGCACTAGATGCACGGTGTGCATACTGGTCTGCTATACTGGAGTTTTAAATTAATCTTAATTAAAAATCTGCCAGTGAGCATCTACCTTTATATCATCCTCATTAGCTTATGTCCCCACTGCTAGGATATAGGTCTGACCAAAAGATGGTACCAATTATTGAGACCTACCGGTGTTTCTGTGGATAGCTCGCATGTCTTTATAGAATAGTCCAGTTGCTCTTCTATCTAGTTTAATACGCATTAGAATCATCACTCCTTGCAAAAAATACAAACATTTTCTTTGGAAAAAAATTGTGCTTTTATTGATGTCACTTAATAACTCATTTTGCTTGGATCTAAATATTTAACTACTGTGCTTATTCTGAACTTTCAGATAAGGGTTTTCATTTTAAGGCTTTTTATAACTAAACAAAATATGCTTTTGTTGTGATATCACCTTCACATTTTGATGACATGTTTATATCAGCGATAAAATAACGTATTTTGGATCCATTCAAAATCCAAAAGGCAAAATGTCTATGTTCAACTCGTATGTTATTTTTATACAAACCAATTTTTTGGTGGTTAAGTCGTGCAAATAATAAAAATTTCAGGACTTTCGTTATGTAAATATAATTTATTTTATACAGATCTATAATATTTTAGTTATACCTATACAAAATATTTATTTAAAGTACCTATATAAGTATCAGTAAAAATAATGAAATAAAAACATTAAAAAAATATAGAACCGTCTTCACACTTTAAAAAAGTTAACAATAATGCTTACCGTAAGTGCGGTAAAAATTTTCAAGGAACTTTGAAGTCGTATCATTTAGTAAATCTCAGTCTTTCTTCAATATCCCTTGAAAAATGTAACCGCTTTTAAGATAAGTATTATTTTTCACTTTTATAAAGTTTGAAGTTAGTTCGATTTTTCGAAAAATTTTTTTTTAGATAAAACTGTTTTCTACCATTGGTAAGTTCATTACAAGTAATTATTTTATTTTTAGTCATTCGTAATTATTGGAGATTAATTAAATGTTTCGCATACGCAATAAACGCATCTGGGTTAAGTATCTCGTTAACCCATATATTATTTATTCGTCGGAATGATAATTCTCTGTTAATATGCATTATTTAAAAAAGGCCATTATCTATAAAAAACGCAATAAACATTTTTTTTAGCGTTTTTTATACTTCGTTATTATAAATATTTATGCCGTGACGTTTAAATTTCTTACAACAACAGTTCAGTTGGCTGGGACGCGGACGAGGGGGGGTTTGATTTTAACGAACGAACGAACCAGGGACAAAGTGGATTTCTTTGCGTTATTCATTAAATATATTTTCCAGTATAGAATTATGAATGCAAAATCGATCAAATAGTTATAATAAATACATAAATAATAAAAAAATATTATTTTGACATTTTATTGCAATGGCAATGATCTGAATTATCCGAATAAGTAAAATAACAAATATTTTATTTTAATTTATACTCTACCCCATTTGAGTTAATGCATTAAAATGTAGATAATTTCAATAAAAGTTATTATTGCGAATACAATACCAGTGACGTACGACGGCGACGTTAGAAGCCAAAATGGATCTATGATGTTTTGCAAACTTTTTGCCGTCTATCTTCGATAGTAAACAACCATAAATATTTTGGCGTGTATGTTTATTTATTTGAATCTTTTGTTTTTAATTCACTATCGTTATTTAACAAAAACCTTAAAACTATGACTGTCAAATCTAATTTAAAGATAATGTAATATTTTTATAATGAAATAATAACTTACTCGATGACGGCGGCGGGCGGCCTGCGTTGATAATGTATATCTTTGAAAGTAAATAAAAAACTCCTGCATTAATTATGGATTTAGTTGTCAAAGAAAATAAAACAATACGTTATTTAAAATAATGTTAGTAGTATATTCGTTAGGTGTTTTAAGTTTAAGCAACATTTAAAAACCAAATTTTAACAACAGTTATAGTTATTTTTATTGTGTATATTCAGGTTTGTATCGCATGTATCACGCGCCGGTACCAGTCGTTAATGGAGGCAAAGCAAACACCACACGACACGGCTCGACAAATTAGCTTTATTTTCGCTCTTGTTGCGTCACAGTACACGGAACACCCAGCAAGTTTGTTTAGTAAACCAATTCACTTTAATGCGCTTTAATTTCATAAAGTCATAAGTGTTCTTATTCACATAATATAAATAATTTTATGAGGGATTTTTTTACATTCAGGACGCCACATTAAAGTTTTCGCAAACTGTAATACGCATGTATTTTGATTTAAAAAAAAGTTAAAAAAAAATATTTACAATTTGTTTGCATTATTGTCCAGGTTTATCTTTTGTCTCAGTCGCTTACTCAGACTAGTTTTTCAACAAACCTAACCTTTTACACGTTCTAGTCAATACAATCCCACATTTTTTAAACAAACAGAACGCATAAAGAATCTCTCACTTGTCTGTTTATCCGTATGTTACAGCGAATTACTTCTAAAATATTAGATCGAAAAATCCACTCAATGATTTTTTTTTTCATAGCTGAATGATAAGATGTTTATTGATCTTAAGTTATCGGCAATGAACTAAACCTACTGTTAGTTTCTTTTCTATGACAGGATGACTGATGCGTCTTCCATCATCAACGGCGTGATGAATGTGGCCACCAGATGTCGTTGTTTGATAACGGAACATAATGATTTATCGACACGAACCGAACACTAACAATTATTTCTTTTTCAAACTACACAAATTGATAATTTCTATGGATGCGCTATTTAAACAAAATACCATAAATAGCAAAATTTACCACGATTTGTCGTGTTCTAGGCCAATAGAAAATATGTAAGTGAATGAAAAATGACAATCTACGTTCACTTGTACTAAAATGTAGATGTAAATGTAGTCTTTTCATAATTGAAGAATGTTTTTTTTTTATTTAGACGCAATAAAAAAATTAAATATTTAATATTATAATTTCAACCAATACTATTTTTATTCGCACCCGCCCCAATTCTATCCATATTAATAATAATAGATTTAAAAAGAAGATTACACCTAACCGGGACGTTTGATAGCAGACTAGCAGTTATACTTATGTTTAATTGTAGTTCAGTTTGAAAAGTTATGTTATCAAGAGGAGTTCCATGAACTTTCATAAATATTGGCCCGGAAGCCTATCTAAATATTAAAGTGATCACATCACGTTAGTCAGAAACACAAAAATTATGTTCTTTTCAAAATTTTACTTAAAATAAACAAATTTATTCATTACAATGCAGCTAACAAATTCAAGAAATTTCATTGCAATCGGACGTTTATAGAAAAATCAGCTACAGTTGACCGGAATTCAAAATAAGATACTTAATTCTGTGAAATACTTTTGATGTTATTAAGAATTACAATTCGAATATTTTTAAAATCGTTTTAGAAGACTAAATTATTTTGGAAATGGATAAGAAGTGTTTTAATATTGATTAAGAATCAAAAAAATGTCATGGTCTGTCCTTTTAATATTACTGAAATTTCTATTTAATATAATACAAACGAATATTTAAATAATTTAAAATGTTTAACAGTTAATAAACCCACAGAAATGTGATCTAGTCTTTCCATTTTTTTTTGTCTAATTTTGACTTAATTTCTTTATAGAAAAACAATTGTAAGTCACGTGATCATAAAACAGTCTAAAGTACACCCAGAACTAGTCTTAATCACCTAATAACAAACACTTAATTATTTTAAAACAAAATTAGTCAATATTCAATATGGTTTCATCGATTTACTCTGTTAACAATAAACAGTACTCGTTTAGTTTCTCAACAAGCACATTACAGTCTATTCAAACACGTTTTATTACTAAAGAAAAAACGAACAAAGCGGATTTCGTTTTGTCTGTATATTTATTAATATCTGATAACTTTATATCACATATTCCTATTTGTTCTTTTGTAATATGAAAAAGATTTATCGTTGTTTTGAATAGAATATGAATCACTACAATGATTCGTTTTTTTTTCTAGTATTACCTATGTATTGCTGTTTCATTGTTGAAAGAAAAAATATTAATTCAGAAAGAAAGAAATCCATTTATTGACCTAACACACATAATCAAGAACAAGAACATAACATAATAATAAAGAAAAAGAAAATATGCGAGGCCAAGATGGACCCCTAATTTAGATCTCAATTAGTTCTGTCATTAAGTAAATTGTCACTAACGAATGGTATCTGTAATGTCCGAAACGGAAGTATTAAATAGTAACTATAAAATAAAGTGAGTGGCAAAATAATTAAAGCAAGGGCAATGGCAAAATAATTAAAGAAAAATCTCCCAACAATGTGACATATAATTTTTCGTGTAAGAAATAGAGAACAGAAATATCTTATGATATAACATTGTGGTAGTCTTGTTTTGATAGTAAGTAAACAAATTTGAAACTGCTTTTAAAATACTAGCCACCTGAATCAGAAATTTCAATAGCTACAATCAATAATGTGTAAACTGATAAATTTCATGGATTTGAGTCCCATCTGGAGCTTATAATTTAACTGAGGATATATAAATAATGTTAAAATGTATGTAACAAGCGAAGGAACATATTTGATTTATAATTTTTTCTTAATGTAGATTAAAGAGGAACATCTACGGAGTTGTATATGTAAGTCTCGTAAAACTCGTCTATTTTTCGTGCAACAACCGACGCGTTCGTCTCAAAGGTGGCCTACATCCGCGCCCCTCATTCCAGAACGTTATTCGGGACTCCACATACTTTGGAAGGTAATTTATGCGAAACTTCCAACTTGCCAACGAAATTAGGCAAATTTATTTTGCACCTTACCATCAAAATGGATTTTCTTGTTATTAAACACGGAGACAGATGTTGCGACTCAAAAATACTTTTACGTAGGTTTTAGGTTGGCTTAGAAGACAAATTTTAAAGCGAAAGCGAGATTAGAACTTCTAAATAAATAAATAGCAATGTCAGATAAACGCTCTGCGAAATTTATTAACGTAGATTGAGGACTGAACTCTAAAATTCAGAGAACTTATTACCTGGAGGAGTCGCTTCAACTTAGTTAAATGGGTACTTCATAAACTACTTAATTTATGTATTTGACATATTTTAGAATTGTTCTCGTAACTGATGTCCATCCAATTGACAGATAACTGTATTATGAAACTATAATAAAAATAAGTTGTTTGTGTTTATGATGTTAATTAAAAAATATATATGATTAAATAAAGTAAATAAATATTTTTATGTTACTACAAATTTAGTGCATGCAGTGTTCTCTTGTAAGTGGTGGGGCAATAGGCATATATTTTTTCATCACCAGCCTATTACTATCTCACTGTTAGGGCTCAGGCCAGGAATCGAATCAGAGCGAATAAGCCAGCAATTTAAGTGGCAGTTAGCAAAAAGTTAAGTTAATTATTTCAAGTAATAGTCATATTTGGTGCATTCGCCCTCTTAACTAACGTACAATCGTATTGCGTCACTAGCTTGAGGCCAGTCGGATGCCGACAATCTCACCACACACGGAACACAGCAAAGTCAAGTGGGTCAACAGTTTCCATATCGGTAAGCTTCTGCACGAGCCAGTAGCCACGTCATCTAATCTTGCAGTTGCAGCGACTATAGTGTTATAGTCTAGTATAAAACAGTGGACCCAGCAATGCCTCGGGGAAGCATAACTTCATACCACATTTTAGTTTAAATGTATTCTGGCATATTAAGCTGAGGAACAAAATAATATGATCTTAACAAAATAAGAGTATTTTTATTGCATAAATAAGTATAGATAATGGAATGCTTTAGTGAAACATAAGTAAGCGAAGAATAAGAACGGCCGCAAGGATCCTAAAGCCAGAGATTGGTCAAAAAGTAAGAAAGTGATTGTCATTTTGTTACCTAAGTATAATTCTTGTTTTATGACAAGTAGCTTTATCAAAATAAAGAAATTTTAAAAGGTACAAATAAAGCAGTGCTTTTTTGCTAAACCCGAATTGCATCCTTTTTAAAACCCACCGAATGTTGAAATCATACTCAACGATGTCATTTCATTTCGTCACAAAAAAAAATGTTCTAAAAATCAAAAGTCATGGAAAGATATCAAAAGCCGGAAATAAAAATGATTTAGCGAACCCTCTTGATATTGAAGCGTCCGAATTTGTGATAAATCTAATAATTCGCATTAAACGCGCCAAAGCGTGCAGACAGTCGTCTTTGTGAAAAAGTTCCCTTTGAGGTATTACCGGGAGTGGCGCATTATGCGGAGCCATCGGACGGCCCGTCTCCGGAGCCTCTGACGTCATTTGATCCGAGTGACGTCGCACTTGTCGTTTGCACTAAAGCAATGCCTACTATCCAAGACGCTTAATTATGAGATATTTCAGCGTCGTGTTTGTCGATTATTATTCATTGGATTAATTTGCGTTACAAGTAAAAGCAAGTTGAAGCTTTGATGTTTTCGTTTAATAAAAATAACTGCTATTATGCTTTCTATCATTTCTTGAAAATTTCTAAGCAAAACAATACCTCAAAAGTAATACTGAAGAATTCAAGGGTAAATTACGCGTAAATTAAGAGCATTGCAAATATACCCAAAAACTATACTTGGTAGATACTATATCTGTTAAAGACGATTATCTACTCGTTAAACCTATTTATTTCTTTAAAAATTGATTCGTCAAATCTTTCTATAAATTTTACTGTAACTTATTAAGACTTCATTTGTCTGTCAAAAGTGTGAAGGTTTTGGAAACAAAATTATACAGCGATAAGTTTAAGTTAAGACAACACTTTAGAACTTGGAAGAATAAAGGAAAATTAATATATTTAGTTAATACTTAATATGCTGAACTTGAGACAGTCCTGTGGTGTGAAAGATGTAATTTATATAATAGATAACGTAATTGCTGGCATAACAACAGTTCATCTTTGGTAAGGTTAAATTTTGATACATAAATATTTTTGTAAGGAATATAGATTTCGCTCATACATTTGATGTGAAAAAAATATAATATTACTAGCCATCCACCAGCAGTTTAGCTCGCATTGTTTATACTTATATATAATAGACCTTTTAGAGGGTTAAGAAGTTGTCTTTATGTTAATTTAGACTTAAAATTATCTGTATCATAAAAATCCGTAAAGAGTATAAATATTTTTTCACAAATTTTCAAATTTATATTATTAGTAGGATTAAACTATATTATACACTGATATCTAAATTCACGGATAAAATCAGAGAATTTGGAGCGTCAGCATCGATACTAATTGCTAGCACGTCAGTACACATAAATACGGAATAAAAGGGCAATTGAACACAAATAGTAACAAGCTAGGAAATTACGATCATAATGTTAAATGGGTTTCAATGCTAGAATATATGGAGTATGAGCATTGGATCGTATTGAAAGATTAAAGTGACGCTAAATTGCATAATAAAGAAAAATGCTTAAAAAATCTTCACAAAAGTAGCGGTGTAAATAAAAATATAAATTATTTATAATAATTACAAAACCGTAGATATACAATTGCACATTACATACCTACTGTTTTAAAATTTAGAATCGTGAATACAATTTAAGAACATTTATTAATAATATATTATTCTTATTATAGGAAAAGTTTGTTTGTCCGTCAGGTAGATTGTAAAAAAATATTAAACACTTTTTTGTTAAAGTGAAGTAAAAAAAAATACGTACCTAATATTTTTCTATTATCAGACTGACGGCTTAAATAGAATTTCTTTTTTTTTTTTAACCAGTCGCCATCCATATTGTGGTAATTTTATGTTTTCAAACACATCGAATAATACAATATTAAATGAAGAAACGTTGTATATATTTGTTCAATTTGAATTAACAATGCTATACTAAAAATATTTTTAATGAAAAATTACTAAAAAACCCCTTTGTCCTGGCACTTGAACATTAGAGCAGTCGCCCGAATTACAAAAGTCATGGGCTAGTGTCCCATATATACTCGTACTATAATCTCTTGAAAACAAAGTTGTAGTACTATAAAACATGTGCATTGAAAAAGCACAATCAACATTACAACTGCTTTACAAAGGCACAATTAGCAGCTGTAAACGAATCCATGAATATGGTAACGGAATAAAAACTAAAATGGCTGCCCGCCCGCACTTCTGTCTCATAAATGTTGCAACGATCTCCTCAAACGAAGAGCTACAGGGCTGGAATCAAGAATAAACACTCGTGAACCGATAGTCTGTCTTATTACAGGAAGTGTTTTGATATCATTACAGTTATAAGGTATATTAGTTTTTGTTAATACGAGTGAACTAATAAATGCTGGTGCATTTATGAAGAAGAATGAACTAAGTAAAAAAATGCTTTTGAGTATGATATTTGTCTGTATTTATAATGCTCAAATGTAAGTATTCCAGAGTAAACAGAGGAACTTAGTTGGTTCGGACATATAAAAGAATTTAAAACTGATATAGTGCCCTGTGGTAACAACTACATCACATCTACACACCCCATGTATCTGTTGTGAAAAAAAAAAGATTGTATAAAGTTTTTAGAGTTAATACGTAATTATGAATTGAATTTCTAGTTATGCATACTTTATTTATACATATAAACTCGCCTATACACACATTAACACGCACACATATACATACACCATTGTCGTCGTGCGGTATAATTTATATACATGTATTTTCGTGTAATACATTTTATTTGTTAACTGCCCTCATTATGATAAATTGGCCTCAATGCTACATACTTATTTTTGTATTGAAATAACAAAACTGCGGATGAAACTTTGAATTAATGAATAAATAAATCTGAGTATGAAAGAATCGAAGAACTAAAATGTGGAAGAATGGAATTAAAAAATTTGGAGAAGAGGAAAAGAAGCTAGTGAAAAAACAATTTGGATAGGGGTAAAGAGATATGTTACTCGTCTGTATTCAGATGACATAAAGATAAAAATTTAAAGCACGAGATACATCTTATGTGAACTGCTTGGAATCCAAGGATTGATAAAAAATAAATTTTACTATTATTGTAAATGATTGTAAGTAGTTATTCCGAATAATTTTCGACGCTGCATTTTGCGTACTGTGCTACCATTTTTCTCATTCTTCATCATTGCCTAGTGATGGTATATAGTTGGAACGATAATTGGATAAATTAAACGAATACTCACGAGATACATCTTATGTGAACTGCTTGGAATCCAAGGATTAATAAAAAATAAATTTTACTATTATTGTAAATGATTGTAAGTAGTTATTCCGAATAATTTTCGACGCTGCATTTTGCGTACTGTGCTACCATTTTTCTCATTCTTCATCATTGCCTAGTGATGGTATATAGTTGGAACGATAATTGGATAAATTAAACGAATACTCAAACCAAAAAGTAAGTTAACCGATTACCTTCGCCACATTTTGATCGTATTATCGGAACTAGTTTAATTCGTTATATAGGAAGATGTATACCATCTTACACCCACGTTACTCACACCCACGAAAACTCGACGGAAATATTTCCAATTACGTCCCGCACTTCTCGAAAACTTGAATTTTATTTTGTCGTGTCCCGAATACCGTGATTCGGTATCGAGTGAGATGTCGTGTAAATAATGCGTGAGAAAGGAATTATTTAGTGGTCGCTTCGGCGTCTCACTGAATAATGCAGCCCGCACAATCACACGCACTGATTCGTTCCAATCCCGCCTCTTTGTGTCGGGATTCAGGAATATGTCGTGTGAGCTCCGCCGGTACTAACTTGTCAGTATTTATCGCGCAATTGGTAAATACGAGCGATATTCTATTGAAAAGAAAATTCAAGTTCCCCTTTTGTATTCTGGATTTAAAGTTATTCTGAATATGTGTATGAATTTGTGCTACCCAACTGAGCTTTCGAATAGGGGATAAAGGTCGAATAAATATGTAAGTTAGAGTTAATTTAAATAGCTATTATGATAATAGATATATAATGTTATCGGCCATAACCGATATCAGGACAATCTAGCTTTGCGTAGGCCAAACTAGTTGTTTCTCTATACGGGATAAGAGTAACTGGTATAAATAACATCAAACTAGTTCGTACTAACCTAATGTAGCAAATTTAAGCCAAGGTTTTTGAAATATCAGCACGGACTACAGCTACGAGAAACTCAGTCGGATCAGGTCAAGGTTTTTTGAGATGCATCTACAAAAAAACATAAATTCCACCAAAGCACAGCATGTACAAAAAATCTGTTTGTTTGCTAGCTTACTACATCATAAACGGTTATATTTCTACCATATATTTGTGCATTAGAAATTTTAAATCACCATAATATTGCATGATTTTTTTTCGATGGATTATTTTTGGATGGAACCTATTCTACAATTTGACAATACCCTGTCATTTGCATCTGGCTGCTGTCTTTGAGAGTCATATACCACTGAACAAACATTACTCCCTCGTCTGGGCTCACAGTTGATTTAGGATCGTAACATAATTTATGTTACAGTCTCTGGACACGTGTTCCAGGAAAATGAAATTAAGGGAACATTCATTAACAACGACAGGACATCAAAGCAGCTTGCCAATGTAAAACTCAGGAACTACTGTGAGTCTTTACCTCTATCCCTTACAGAGAGCATGTTATTGTATAGTTAGATTATTTTATCGTCATGAATCATGTATCCCTACCGTGTAAATGCAAGTAAATAAATATGTGTGATTATAGTATAATATATGTACTCTCATGTAAGATAGGCATATTTCAAGTTAGTAACTATGAGTAACAAACAACTTGTGGAAGCTGTGCATTAAGCAGTAGACGAGCATGGGCTGATAATAATAATGAAATTAAATAAAACTAAAATGCTCTGTAAATTCCCATAATATATAAAATATTCACTTTAAGAACTACTTAAGGAACAACAATGTTTAAAGTATAAATTTCTAAGTGACATCTTCACTTTTACAGTTTTATGATTTTCAATTTGTGACATCAAATATTGAATTATATTCGTTAAACGAAGACATCCTTATTTGTTATGAGCAAAAGCGTTTGTTTTACGTATTTCTATTGAATCACGAATAACCGGGTCTTATTAATGAGTGAGTTATCTTAGAAGCGTTATGAGAAGGCAAATATTTGGTCGTACCGCTGCCGCCCCGGGTCGGATCAAATTGAAACAATTGATTAATTCTGGTTAGCTTTTGTTACAGGAGATGTGACTTGAATCAATGTTCCCTTATTGACCAATGGCCTTTTGTATTATTCAACGTTATCTTTTGTGCTAGTGTTCACGGGTCTGTTCGGAGACGAAGCATAATATGTGTATGTTTGGACGAGTATTAATTAAATAATATATACGTCTTTTTGTATAGCATTTTCAGATGGATGATTTTTTTATACTAAGGCTGCTAAAGTTAATATACTGTGTATTGAAAATAATAGTATGAAATGGGTTAAAGTATGAAATTGCCGAGTTGTACTGAAAATTAAAATTGTTTATTTTTAAATTTATAATCAAAATAATTACCATTATTATCTATACATCGCTGCCATCTTATAGGAAGGTCGTTTATGTCTTTGCGATAGAACTTAGAGGATCTAGACTCCACAAACTATGTGAAAGCATTTTGTACTGCCTCCTGGAAAGGAAACTTCTTTTCATATATATAATTGTCCAAATCACAAAAAAATGCTAGTCCGCTGGAGCAAGGTCTGGCTAATACGGAGGATGAATGGTTTCTAACTGCAGTTCTTGAAGGGCATCCTTTGTCCAATGTCAACCATCGCATTTTTCTTTTACGGTTATCATAAAGAATTTACTTTTCATCACATGTCACAATTCGATCTAATTTTCCTTCATATCTGTACCGATACAACAAAGCAACACAAGTTTCAATACACATTTCTTTCTGTAAATCAGTCAAATCATGAGGCACCCATTTTCCGTATTTTTTTATTTGATTGATTTGAATATAATAAACATTGTGGGTAAAGTAACGTTAAACCATGCCGCCAATTCTTGGGTAGTTTAACTAGGATTGGCTTCCACCGTCTCTCTTAAATTCATCGTTATTAACCTGTGTGGGCGGTCTTCCTCGTGGCTCGTTCTTCAATTCGAAGTTTCCATAACGAAAGTTTCTAAACCAAAATCGCACGGTGCGTTCATTGGCAGATAGATCTCTTCCAAACGCAACATTGATATTGCGGGCTGTTTCTGACGCGTTACTTCCGCGTCGGAACTCGTATTATAAATTCACTCCATTTTCGCAGTATCCATCTTTCTTGTCTAAGTTTAATAACAAAAACAATTGAATGTTGATATTCAAATGTTTCACATCTTTTAAAAGAAGAACATCATAGAAACCTTGTGAAAAAAGTTTCTTTCGAAAACCTCAAACCATGAAGATTCTATGTCAATTCAAGGAACCTATTACAATAAAACGGCAATTTCATACCGTTACCCCTAATATTATGACAAACTAATTATCGTTCATATTCAAAAGAAGATGAGTGTTAGTTTTATGAAAAAAAAAAATATAATGTCTCTATTTTGTAATGAAAAATGGGGAGTAAACTTCAAAGTTTTAAGCAACTGTCAATTTAAATCTCGTAACATTCTTGTCAACTTTTGAACAATATCCGTTCTAGTTCTTTTCTGTATAGGTTCTTGTGTGTCTAGGGATCAAAACTTATGACAGTAGAATGACCAATGACCTTTTTTATAAAATATAATCTATTCTGAAGCATCATTGCTTACGTTGCCGATACCACTGTTTGACTTAAATAAAAAATCAATGAAATTATTGAAATCCCTTTATTTGTTAAAGTCGGTAAAAAACTCAACTATCTCAAGACCGTTTGCGACGAATTTAGCTTAGAAAAGATATAATATTTTATCCCCGGAACATATTGTGAATGATTTATCGGTGTGTGTTGCGTGGTGAAGGTGCGCGCGGTTGTTCTGATATTGACATCGGAGCACCCGCTGTGGAATATGTCATACGAAATGCTGAAGCTGCCACTCGATCGGGCGATCGCGATGGTTGTTTGTGTTCTCTATCACTACTCTGGTTTTCTTTTGTTTTTATGTGATTCGAAAAGTCAAGCACATCCGAGCATGGTATAAAGTTAATAATAGACAAGATATTTTTTTAAATGTGGTAATCAGAGGGATCGTTTGGTTCTCTGTCTACCCATTAAGGGATCTGGCGTGAATATTTACTTATATAGATATTTCACTATCACTCTATCAAGCATAACGTTTTATAACAATCACTGCGATATTACCGTTTTTACCGTTAACATAAAGAAATGGTAGGTTCGATGCAGCACGGCCGGCTCGGTCCGTGTAGTAAGTACTTCGTCGGTCAGTAACAGAATCAATCACACGCACTCTCTGTGCCTAATAATTGTCAAAACTCAAAGTATTGCCATCGCTATATCGAATTTGCCCAAGTGAATCACTGGACGTTTCCAGTCCGAATAATTAATGAAAGCGTTGCGAGAGGGCAGCATTGTGCTCACGCTTTGTACATATTTAATGATTCTTAAATACGGCTTGAAATATTTTCAATATTCATTTGACATTTTAAATGAACATTTTAAACGTTAAAATCATTAATTGGAAGTAATAATTTAAATTGTACAAGACTTTAATCCTTCTTGATAACGGTATTACACCGTTTTGATTGGGGGCTCAAGCCAATTGTCCTGGTCGTAACGAGCCTAAGTATATTACTATAGATTGAACGAGCGGAGTGGCCCCACTGAATTAGTTACAAAACAATTTGCATAAGTTACCTTCCTTCGGTCGCAACTAACATTATTTTGTCAAAATATACACCGTGTCGTTGAAAGATCGAAAGGAAGGTGGGAAACTCTACAAAAGAACCGGAATAAATTGGTGAGATAGTTAAGGCAGGTATGTGTGTGTGTGCGTTGTTTCTCGAGACTTTTCAATTTGATATGATGGCGGAGGAAAATAGACGGGGCTATTACGATGTGACCACTTTTGTGGGAAAATTGAGGATCTAACACAGTTTATGAAGATCCAGTGTATAGTTAAAATACCGAGTGTAATGTTATCTTTTGTAGGTTCTTGTGGGTTGAATCTTGTAAAGTTTAAATAAGTTATAGAAAATTTTATTTATGAAATATACATAGAAGGAACAATGGGACTATGCTGCTATGTATATTTTATAGTCTAAAAGTATACCAAATTGTTCTTCTTTTTCATTAAAGATAACTATATTATTATTTGAAGATTCGAGAGGATCATACAGTAACTCTCAAGTATATTTTTGATGTTGTTCTAAAAACGGCGTCTCTAAATGTACGTCGTTTATTTCTCGAAAGCCTTCTGCCATTTTTCCTTATTCCCGTTTCCTATTTTATTTTATAAAACTAGTATTTTATGAAAGTTCCATTCAGTAAATAAATAGTCATTTATGTCTGAATATTAGATCAAGAACAGTTTCTGTTGTTTTACTTGAGTAAAATCAAATATTTGTTTGCTAAAAGCAATTCGTGTAGACAATATTTACTTCGTTTTCTGCATGTGTGCTAAAAGTAAACGTTCAGAGAAATTAAATTGTATCCAGTAGTATTTCTATTTGAGTTTGGAAAATGAATGGAAAAATTATTTAATGTTAAAACATAGTATCTACAAAATGTAGAACTTTTTGAGTCACTATTATTTAGGTTTCAATATTTACAATATTTTATTACTTTTACATAAATTAAAAATACTATTTGTCATAAGAATGATTTAGTTGATCGGATAAAGGTACACATAAACTTTGAATAGTTCAGGCGCCTGGTTGGCGTACTACAGTATACAAGCAAATCTATTTCAAAATATTGTAACGTTGTTCTATTTAATGATAAAACAGTAAATTAATGTTTACGTGTCTCCGTATTAATTATGAATTGTTTATCATTATTTACAAACTGCAAATAAATTAAAATAAATAATAATCTTAAAACTATGTTAATTTTTAATGAAAACTTAATAACTACTAAAGAATAAATAATCATACGTTAAAAAAAAAATACTTAAATCCTAACTATATACAAATTAAATATTTACAAACAAACAGATCGCACGCAGATGTAATATATATATACAGCGATGTTGGCGCGGGCGCGGGTAGCATAAAAAAACGATAACAAGTCGACCGCGCGGCGGCCGGCGGCGGCCAGCCGCTCGTGCCTGTTGCGAGCCACACTTACAAATGAATCTTGTTTGAAAACAGCTGTGTAACGCTTTTCAAAATATAAAGTCTGTTCGATTTTTACTAAGTCTTCGACTGACGATTCTTATTTTAAATAAATATATAAAAAAAAAAAGTTTAAATAAATATAAGAAACACTTAGAAGTGTAGTGAAAAAATATAATCCCGTACTGGGTAAGTTGTGCATTTAACCAATTATTTAATGAGTAGAAACGTTTGAATTATTGTAGTTACTTATTTTACATTTCTAAGTATGCAGCTTTTGCTTAATTAATTTACTTAAGTTTAACAAGAATCACCGTAATATTTCATGATCAATAATAAAAGTCATTATTGATATATATTTTATATTGCTACCTACGTTCCATGTTCTTTTTTTTATTTCATTTAAATGCCATCAGTTTATGTAACCGTTACTGCTTTTTTTATTTATAACTGCCACTTCGACCCAGATTAATTAAGAATACTCTCTTCACTCCTGTACTAACTAGCTTTGCTAGATTCTACGATTTAATTGCTAATTTTAACGACCAACGCTAGTGGCAGTACCCGACTTCTCTTTCCGGGTAATAATGTGGCATTATTGTGACTTCTTCAGGAACTCCGTACGGATTAAGAAAATCACGCCAACTTTACTTATACTGGGAATTGATATTTGAGAATTGGAGAAGTGCCTTATGGAAACCAGAAATTGAAGCCCGGCGCACCGTAGAACTCACAGGAGTACAGGGAAGTTCTATCGAGTGATCTACCATCAGACCTCTAAGAAACCTACCCACGACCCTAGGGACCTTGACCTCGATTTTACTTATCGCAAATAAATATTCTTTCTTATATATCGTTCTTTTTTTTTTATTTATCACTTAATAAGAAAAGAACGTGTCAGTGGCGCCCACGCTTAAATTAAAGGTTTCGAGGCTGCTTTTGGTGGATTACCTATAGTTTTTTTTTATTCTTTAATTACTGGTGTTGGGGGTGAACAGTTTTTTTTGTTAAACGATCGTAGTGATTTGAGTTGTGTGCTACGAAACAGTTAATAGTATTCACTTTAAAAATTGTGTTTTATTTTGGTCTTACATAAATTTATGTTAGAATTACTTTTGTATTTGAACAAGGTGTAAAGCACTCAACTCAAATATTGCTTTATTTTGTAATTTTTTTTTTGTGTGTGTTTTAACTTATTATCTTTCTCTATTAATATATAATTACTGCGTGCTACATCGTTCTAGAGCAAAACTGATTATTGTGACAGAACGGATTTAACTGCTTTGGCTAATTGTTTTTTTTTTATAATTGTATTTTGTTATTTGCACAACCTACCCGCAAACAGCGATTAAAATATTATATTTATTTTCCTAAATAAGAATAAATATGGCATACCCCATAAAATTTTTACTTTTACAAAAGTCTGAACTTCAGTATGAAGTACTAATTAGAGGTGGAGAAACAGAGCTTACTGTGGTCGAATTGAGACGGCAGGTATGTAAACTAACACAACTGTATCCATCTGAAGATGTCTCAGATTCTTGCCTTGATTTTGAAAATGATATAAAGGGTATCAGGGAAACGTTGGACAAAGTTAGAACAAACTTAGAACAATTACGACTTTCAGTGGATTCGGCTTTGTCTGATAGGACCTTGGCATTTCTAAATCATTTGTATCATCGTGTTCGTAGATAAGAGAAACCCACTACGCCAGAAAAATTGAAATACCTTGAAACTACTATGAAAACGCTTGATGATTTATATTCACAGTTTAAAGATTTGTCAAAACCGATTTCTCCGAAAATCGCTGATAGTGAGGAGGTTAAATGCATTACTGAGCAAAGCGGCCTTAATGTTCAGGTAACTTGTGACCGAGGCATTTTTAATGACATTAATAAGCTCAAGTATGATGGGAAGTCATGTGTCAGGGCATTTATAGAGAGATTAGAGGAAGTTCGGTTTTCCAAAAACATAACAGGGGAGAAAATGTTGGCTTCAGTTACTGACATTTTTATAGGAGATGCTTTGCATTGGTTTCGAGGAATAAGAGCTAGTGTTACTTCCTGGGAAAATTTACTTGTATTACTAAGAGATGATTTTGATATCGCGGATTACGATTACCGTATGATCGATGAAATACGCAGTCGAAGTCAAGGGGAGACAGAGAATATTGTCATATACTTAGCAATAATGCAAGGTATGTTTAGTAGGTTAAGCAAATCTTTGTCAGAGTCTGAAAAATTGGATATTATACTTCACAATATTCGTCCTTGCTACTCAAGTGTATTAGCTCATTGTTCCGATATTACAACAATAGAGAAATTACGTGAAATATGCCGTAATTATGAGAAATTTAAAACAAGATCTGATAATTTCAAAGAACCGCCATCTATGAGTTTAAAAACACTTGCTCCTGAATTTGCATATCAGAATCCCTTAAAAACTCAAAACAAAAATTACAATTGTATCAATTATAAGCAAAACTCAACAAGTCTCAATCCTAGATTGTACGCTGTCGTTGATTCTAAAATAGTTACAGACTCTACTGAAGTTTGTGACATAGGTAACTCAAAGGTGTTTTGCCATCGTTGTCGAGTGGATACCCATAGCATGAAGGATTGTAAGGCTGACCGAATAATCTTTTGCTTCAGATGTGGTAAAAAAGGAGTTCGTACTCCCGAGTGTAATAATTGTAATATAAAGAAATCCTTACCTAGCTCAAAAAACGAATAACTAAAAATTGCAGCTTGGCAGCAAATCCGACTAATGATTTTGTTTGGAAGGATTGGTTGCAATTTTTAAGGAATTTTTTTTCTTCTTATAAGACTGCCTCTATTCTTAATAGTAAACCTTGTAATGATCCACGGCCTTACGTGAAGGTCTGTATTGAAGGTGTCCCTAATTTTGAAATGTACGGTTTACTTGATTCGGGATCAGCTATAAGTGTTATTGGAAGTGATTTTTATAAATTTTTACTTTCACGAGATTTCAAGTTACACATCGATAATTATATTTCGGCTACTGCTGCAGGAGGTCAGGTGCTTAAATCTAATGGTTATATGCTACTTCCTCTTTTATTTAATGGACAAACAAGTGTTATTAAAGCTCATGTTATTCCGGAAGTTGACTCAAAACTTTTACTGGGTATAGATTTCTGGAAAATATTTAAAATATTCCCTAATCACGTTAATAACATAGCACTTCTTGATAATAGTTCTCCGTGTATTCAAAAAATAGATACAAGTTCTGATCTACTTTTGCATACATATGAGAATTTAAGTGAAGGCGAACGGTTGTTAGCTGATGATGTAATCAGACAATTTAAGGAAATATCTTATGAAGAGAAGGGTTTGGGAAGAACTCACTTGATTACTCATACTATAGACACTGGAGATAGCAAACCGATTCGCCAAAGGTACTACCGATTATCTCCAGAAAAACAAAAACTTATTGTAGATCAGGTTGATGAGATGCTTTCTCTCGATGTTATAGAACCGTCTGAGAGTCCATGGCTTTCACCAGTCTTAGTTGTAGGCAAGAAGGATGGTAAACCACGACTTTGTTTGGATAGCAGGAAACTGAACTCAGTAACTAAAAAGGATGCTTACTGCCTACCATATGTTTCTGAAATACTAGACAATCTTAAGGACGCTAGGTATTTATCCAGTCTAGATTTATCTAAATCATTCTGGCAGGTGCCTATTAGGGAGGAGGATCGAGAAAAGACTGCATTTTACGTTCCCAGTAGGGGCACTTTTCAGTTCAAAGTCACCGCCTTTGGCTTAACTAACGCACCCGCAACACAACAACGTCTTGTAGATACTCTCTTTGGACCGGAATTTGAACTGAAGGTGTTTGTATTTGTTGATGACGTCATCATTATTAGTCAAACATTTGACGAACATGTAGCACTCCTTAATCGGGTTTTCGTTAAATTGAAGGATGCAAATTTGACTATAAATTTAAGTAAATGTCATTTCTTTCGTAGTCAACTGCGGTACTTAGGGTATATAGTTGATGCACAAGGGCTGCGTACAGATCCAGAAAAGGTGGAGGCTATGCTAAAGTACCCCACGCCTACAAATAGGAAAGAAGTAAAACGCTTCCTAGGCACAGCCTCGTGGTATAGGAGATTCATACCAAATTTTAGTACGATAGCTGGTCCCTTGAATAAGCTTACGTCTACAAAAAAAAAGTCGCCACCATTTCATTGGTCAGATGAAGCTGATCAGGCCTTTCTTGAACTAAAGTCTTTATTAGTTAAGGCCCCAATTCTAGCTTGTCCAAACTTTGATCATCCTTTTGAGGTGCATACAGATGCCAGCAATTTTGGTATAGGTGCAATGCTCTCACAAACAATTAACGGTACAGAGCATCCAATCGCCTTTATGAGTAGGTCCCTTACGGATGCTGAAAAGAATTATAGTGTAACTGAGAGGGAAACGTTGGCAGTTCTTATTGCACTTGAACACTGGCGTTGCTACCTCGAAAATGGGAAAACCTTCACGGTATTCACCGACCATTCTGCTATAAAATGGTTTTTATCTATATCGAATCCAACAGGACGCCTGGCCAGATGGGGAATCCGGCTTTCAACTTTTGATTTCGTTGTAAGGCACCGTCGTGGCAAGGATAATGTTATACCTGATTCTTTATCTCGATCGTTGCCACTCTCATTGATTTCGGCTGAGCCTACTACTAGTGATTCGTGGTATTTAAATATATACAATAGTTGCAAGGAATCCTCTTCTAGTTGTCCTAACTATCGTATAGAAAATGGTAAGCTTTACAGGTACATGAGAAATAAAAATTTTCTTACTACCGAGTTTCACTGGAAGGAAGTGATTCCAAAAGAAAATCGGAAAGTTGTTCTTAGAGCTAATCACGATAATCCCACGTCTGGTCACTTTGGAATTTTTAAAACTTTCAAAAGAGTGAGCTTAAATTACTTTTGGCCTAATATGCATTCAGACGTGGTGAACTTTGTGGCTGGCTGTGAGACATGCCAAGCTTATAAGATATCTACTCAGGGCACGTTAGGTACAATGGGTAGACCCAAGGAATGTTACCGACCCTTCCAGACAATATCGATCGACTTAGTCGGGCCTTTGCCACCTTCTAGAAAACAACACTGTTATCTGTTTGTTGTGACGTGCTGCTTTTCAAAATATTGTTTGATGTTTCCACTTCGGAGAGCTACTGCTGAATTGGTCAAACTTCACCTTGAAAATCATGTTTTTCTCGTACATGGCATTCCACAAACCATTATATTGGACAACGGTGTCCAATTCACAAGTCATAAACTTGACGATCTCTTCAAGGAATATAAGATACCTAATATTCATTTTACCCCGAAGTATACCCCACAAGTAAATACTGTAGAAAGATATAATAAAACAATAATGACTGCAGTGTCGACATTTGTAAATGATGACCACCGTTCTTGGGATGTTAACCTTTCTAAAATTCAGTTTGCTATAAATAACTCTATTAATGAGAGCACTGGTTATACACCTTCATTTTTGGTTCATGGAAGAGAATTAGTGACATGTGGATCACATTACATCGATAATGATGTTCCAAACGAAATAGTATTCCTACCTCGCGAGATATATGCTGAAAATTTGGGATATCTTCGGAAGTTTTTTGATAAAGTTCAAATCTCACTATGGAGGGCTCACAAAAAGAACTCACAACGATACGATCTTCGTCGGAAAGAGGCAGAATTTGAGGAGGGTGATATAGTGTGGAAGCGTACCTATTTTCAAAGTGACAAAGATGCACATTTGACTAAGAAATTGACACCTAAATATGTGAAATGTAAAATTAAACAAAAACGTTCTCCGTTGGTTTATGTGCTAGAAGACATGGCTGGTAATGACCTGGGAGCCTGGCACATTAAAGATCTGAAACTTTAGAGCGATTTTCTTTTGTGGATTTTTCTAATCAAGGCGGGAAAAATCCTTCTCTGGAAGGGGGATACTGTAACGTTGTTCTATTTAATGATAAAACAGTAAATTAATGTTTACGTGTCTCCGTATTAATTATGAATTGTTTATCATTATTTACAAACTGCAAATAAATTAAAATAAATAATAATCTTAAAACTATGTTAATTTTTAATGAAAACTTAATAACTACTAAAGAATAAATAATTATACGTTAAAAAAAAAATACTTAAAACCTAACTATATACAAATTAAATATTTACAAACAAACAGATCGCACGCAGATGTAATATATATATACAGCGATGTTGGCGCGGGCGCGGGTAGCATAAAAAACGATAACAAGTCGACCGCGCGGCGGCCGGCGGCGGCCAGCCGCTCGTGCCTGTTGCGAGCCACACTTACAAATGAATCTTGTTTGAAAACAGCTGTGTAACGCTTTTCAAAATATAAAGTCTGTTCGATTTTTACTAAGTCTTCGACTGACGATTCTTATTTTAAATAAATATATAAAAAAAAAAAAGTTTAAATAAATATAAGAAACACTTAGAAGTGTAGTGAAAAAATATAATCCCGTACTGGGTAAGTTGTGCATTTAACCAATTATTTAATGAGTAGAAACGTTTGAATTATTGTAGTTACTTATTTTACATTTCTAAGTATGCAGCTTTTGCTTAATTAATTTACTTAAGTTTAACAAGAATCACCGTAATATTTCATGATCAATAATAAAAGTCATTATTGATATATATTTTATATTGCTACCTACGTTCCATGTTCTTTTTTTTATTTCATTTAAATGCCATCAGTTTATGTAACCGTTACTGCTTTTTTTATTTATAACTGCCACTTCGACCCAGATTAATTAAGAATACTCTCTTCACTCCTGTACTAACTAGCTTTGCTAGATTCTACGATTTAATTGCTAATTTTAACGACCAACGCTAGTGGCAGTACCCGACTTCTCTTTCCGGGTAATAATGTGGCATTATTGTGACTTCTTCAGGAACTCCGTACGGATTAAGAAAATCACGCCAACTTTACTTATACTGGGAATTGATATTTGAGAATTGGAGAAGTGCCTTATGGAAACCAGAAATTGAAGCCCGGCGCACCGTAGAATTCACAGGAGTACAGGGAAGTTCTATCGAGTGATCTACCATCAGACCTCTAAGAAACCTACCCACGACCCTAGGGACCTTGACCTCGATTTTACTTATCGCAAATAAATATTCTTTCTTATATATCGTTCTTTTTTTTTATTTATCACTTAATAAGAAAAGAACGTGTCAATATTTATAAGGTTTCTACTAACAAGTAGGTCACAGAACATGCATCAGCAGGAGTTATTTGTTGACACAAGAAGTGCCTCCTCGTGGCAAAGGATCGCGCACTCTATTGTTAAATATTTTTCTCGACGCTTTTGAAAGATATAATTAATTTAAAATAAGGCCCAACTTAACAAAACATCAAAATAAACTTGTGTTTAAGGGAAGTCTAGTCAGTAAAAATAGGTACTTACAATTTATGAATAAACTGGCGTTTATAGTGAGCAAAAGCTGAAATAATGAGACATTCTCATGTTTGTGAGTACATGTTATTGCAACTCAAAAGTAGACCCAGTTACTCAGGTACCGGACAAATAGACTGTATGAGAATCTTTTTGAAAGTCGCTATTTAAGAACCTATTTAAGTCACGTTCGTATATGTAGTAAGTATACTAATTTAGACGAAATTGAAACGGTAAGATATTTAGAACTACTAGCAATTTATTTTTATAGAATTACTTATATATGATTTTTTTGTAGTTCTATGGGGGTTTGTGAGATTGACTCCAAAAAATAATTCACTTTACTTACATAAAGAGTATATTGTCCACACATGTAAAGCACAATACATGCACAAACAGTCAGAAGAAAGATAGGCAGAAATATTTAAGCGAAGCACAACACAGTAGATACAATTTTATATATAATTATTATACGTAAAGCTTTGCGAATCTACAATGCGGTAAGCAGATTTTTATTAAGCATAGGCCACGCGCAGTGTTTAGTTCTCGACTGGGGTCCGGTGGCCGGCTTGCGTATGCGCTCGCTACGTAGTGCAAAACCGGTGGAACAGCTTTTGAATTGTGCGTTTCCTCAACACTACGTCAGCGGGCGCATTATGTCATCCGATAAATATTCGGACGAATGTATATAAATATTGTTGTGTGTTATAGTAATTGTATTTGTAGAATATAAATAAGTAGTGTATAAATTAGTGTTTAATATATTGATTTATTGATAAATAGTTGTAAGTAAGTGTAAATATATAGGTTAAGTTATTTTATGTAAATATTGAGTAATAAATAAATATAATGAATAATTGTGTAATATGTGTTATATGTGTGTGGGTTACCTACAGTTCAAATAACAAATTGATCTCCTGAATACTAGTGATTAGCCATAAGTAACTTTGCTCTATCGATAGGTAGATTGATAGTAGTAGGCCATTTGTAGTCAATGCAAGAGGCTATATTGGTAAAATCTGTACGTTTACATAACGGTAAACCATTCGGAAATCTGCTCCATCATTCGGCAGTAATGGCCGCCATTATTATTCCGGGCTCGCCACCAAATATAACTTGACGGTACTCAACCTTATACGTAATGCCGTACAATATTTCTAAATAACAATCTGTAAGAAGGTAAATTCTAACTGATTTTTTTTTGTTTCCTAATCGAATTATTATATTACTTTATGTATATGAGAAAAGGTTTATGCTGCCTAGTATTCAAGCATGCTTAATGAATCTAAAGCAATTGCAAAAACACAAACCGACATAAAGAGCTTTATATAATCAACAAATGGTCAGACCTTTGTTAAAGTCGGATAGTTACTATTAATGATATCACAAACATCATCATATCAGCTGGATAACGTCCACTGACCACAGACTTAAATTGAACTCTGGTATTCGAATCGTCAAAAAAATTTTTTTCCCCTACCACTTGTTCAGGACGTCTTTTAGCTGACAAGAAGAACAAGCGAAAGAAACTTACCAGCTCTTTATTATAAGTAATGACATTTACATAAATCATGTCATTACCAAAATAATATGTATTATCACAATAATAAATACGAGTTTCAAAGTCTGTAGGACTTAGGATTCCTATAAAGAGTAATATTATGAATAATGCACTGTACTAACACAATATTATTTTAAATACATACTGATCAAAGTGATGACCTTCTTCTTTAAAGACGGAGTAAATGATTCGTGTCTTATATAAGACATTCAGCGACCAATTTAGAGCATCTGTTGCGGCGCCAAACGCCTTTCATTTTATCTACAGCAATCGCTCATACGTCATATTGTTTCACCATCAATTTTTATAAAAATATAGTGTGGGTACATTATTACATACTTCACAATTTGCACTGTAAAGAGTTTTCTACGAAAATACATTGTAAAATCAAGAAATCTATTATTTATTGCCACCATTGTGTAACTAAATACAGCATCTTTTAAAATCTATTAATTTGGAACTGTCAAGTTTTTTATACTTCCGTCTACCTCTACCATTTATTCAATTTCTTTAGTTTTTGTTAATTTTATTGTTGTCACGCATTTAAATTTTACTGACTAGACGACATTTTTAGAAATACATAATGTTTTACATCAGTGATACGACAACTTCAAACCCTTATTATAAATCCACGCATGTTTGTGGTCGCAGTGACAATGCTTAACTGCTCCCTTTATAACGAGCTCTTACGTTCATTATCCAAGTGACTTGCTATCCAATACACGACTGTTGCAGAGATAATGAGCCGAGATTGTTTACTTATCGGGATCTTTTATATGTTCTGATATAATAATGTGAAAAAAGTAACAAAAATTAAAATGATTGTTTAATACTTATCGAGTGCCCGATATTAAGGTCGCTCCGTGATCATAGCGCAGGTTACATGTGCTATGATCACGGAGTGACTGAAGTCTGAAGACTGAAGTATTGGCAGATATGTTGATCTACATTCTTTCGAGTTCTCTTACATTCGATACTCGTACCACTGTTTACTAAGTCATCACTATGCAAGTACATACAATTGGGAAAGTTCATATACAAAAAAAGCTTATAAAAAAGTCCCCCACCCAAAAATGACTAAAAAGTATAAAAATAAGCTTGGCTACACAAAGCTCTCACAATTCTCAATTCTCATTGCAAGGGACCGTTCTATTGAATATTTGTAATCTAAGAGTCCCCCACTGCAATGGGAATTTTCTCTCATAGCATTCATTCTCGCAAGCTCATATTTTTATTTTACATAAATAAAATGAATAAAAATGATTTTATACACATTAAAATTCTTTTCATATTTCTAATAGTTACAAACAAAATATATAATCATAATAATGACTGACAAAAGAGGATCCCGAATAAATAAATTTGGTTCATTCTTTAATCAGCTTTGATGGTGCAAATACAACTAATAAAAAAATAACTAATGATAATACGGAGTTTTCGTTCAAAAACCGCACTCAAATCGGTTAATTGTTTATGGCGCTACGGTGCTACAGGTCAAACTTATAACAAAACTTTTTTTGTCTGGGGTTAAAAATAAATAACTAAAAAAAATTGTATTAATTCAACACTTTTCCATTCCATATCACCCATATTAATTTGGAAAATGAAGAATCATTACAACGACAAATAATAGAATGAGTGACATTCTCAAATAGATAATAATTTTGAAATGTAATTACAAACATTTTTCAATGTAAATCCGAGCATACTAATTACTAGTCCTGTTTCGAATAGTTATATAATAATTTATTCATCGTTGAGTATTATTGATAACTTATTTTTAAGAGTATTATATTTATGTATTATTGAAAAGAGACTGAATGTTTAAATGAGACCTAATGAAGAAGTATGGACCAGGAAGACATATTGCGTCGAACACAAGCGGAGTCGGAATCAGGTCGGGACAAAAATGAAGATTGATCTAAAACATTATTACCATTACCATAGAGTGAACTGAATTTCCTCAAACATTTTATTTATTCGCAATAGTATGTTTGCAATTTCAATAAACAATTCCGGCTATTTATGTGCGTAGGTATTTCGTTACTAATTATAGCATCTCTAATTCAATTCTCTTCTGTTCAGCTGCGTAATTTGAGGTGTGAATAAATCTTTTGTCTGAATTTGTGGTTGACTATTTCAATAGAATTCAATAGGCTTTAGGGTATTATTACAAGTGTTTGATACCTGAGAGGTCTCTCGAGAGCAATGTATATGTATAGTGCCAAGTTAGTTTAGGTTAAGTATAAATAATGAATGAAAGGTTGGGTACCTACTCTTAAATTCCTCGGATGGATATCATATACGATGACTACTTGATCTCACACTGTTTTGTGTTGAAATGGGAAACGTAGCTTTTAGAAGTTTGTTTTGGTAGAATTTTTGAAGTTTGTAGCAAAAATGATATTTAATATTAATAAACAAATTTTACTTTTGTTATAATTTAAGAATAAGAATAATTTATTTGCAAGAATATGGTATAAAGTAAAGTCTTAGTTTTATTACAAGCACGGAACACATTCACCCCGTTTGGGCATGCAAATTATAAAATTGACAGTAGCCAATAGTAACTAAATCGAATTTTTTATAAAGATTATTTTATTTTTTTTTTAAAGAAAAAAAAAAACCATTAAATTACCAAAATTATGAAAGTCCATAACCATATTAGCTAACGTCTTAAATATACAATTAATACACACGTCATCACAACTAAAATTGTCATTGTCACATCTAGATAATACAAATATATAATTATATATCAAGTTTTATAGTCAAAAAACTCACTTAAGCTATAGAAACAGTTCTCGATTCACAATTTTTTAAGTTTTTGTTCAAATTGGTTAGTTTTGACCATTTTAATATAATTTGGCACTTTATTATACACTCTTACAGCCATCGAATAACTATTTCTAGAGCCGAGGGCTGTCCGCATTGCTGGGAGTATGAGTTTATCAGGACGTCTACAACTGTATGGCCGAGGAACATCATACAAATGGAGAAACAGTTCTGGGTGACTCCTGACAAAGACACATATTTCAAATATATGTATATAACATGTTACATGTTACAGTCAAAAGATTAAGTGCCTTAAATAAAGGCCTACATGAGACCAAAACGTCTACATCATATATGGCACGGATGCATTCCTTTTGAGCAATGAAGACTCTACTTGTTTGGCATGAGTTACCCCATAAAACTATGCCATATCTCAAAATTGAGCAAACCTGTCCATGGTAGGCCAGAAGGGCGATTTATTTGCTTATGGTTTTCCTCAATTTCCACAGCGCAAATACATGTGAATTAATTCTTTTGCATAATTTATCTATGTACTTCTCTCATGTGCACTTATTATCGAGTGTTATCCCAAGAAACTTGTGTACATATCTCCGCTTACGTTCCCATACAAATAAATATCAAGAGTAAAGACGCTCTCGCTTGATTTCACATTTTTTTATAGACAGAAAAACACAAATGCAGTTACAAAAAATCTTTTGACTATTTTAGATTACCTATATCAAAACCTATTTTTGTATAGTTCAGATGAAATATTTCACCAGCCCTTTTACGTCCCCACTGCAGGGGCTCAGGCCTTCCTTATGGATGGTTAAGGAGGATGGGCCATGACCCTCCACGCTGGCCCAATGCAGATTGGAGGGTATTAACGACTGCAAATGCAGCCGGGACCAACGGCTTAACGTGCCTTCCGAAGCACGGAGTAGCTCGAGATAATAATTTTTTGGTCACCCATCCCGTGACCGACCCTTGCGAAAATTGTTTAACGACTACGATCGCGGGCCACGGCGCTTATCCACTACGCCACCGAGCTACTCTAGATGAAATATATTAGTCGTAAAATCGTTGCAAAAAATCTATTAAGAACCATTTTTTCGATTTTTTTTTCTATCGATCCAGTTATTGTTTTCTGCAGACAATCGACCATATAATTATATTAAAAAAATATTCTAAATGAAAAATGCTTAAATCATCCACTTTGTCCCTGGCACTCTGAGATGGGACTTTTAAGTCCCAAAAAGTAACAAGTGCTTGAAACATTCGTCAGACCTTTAAGGTCCTGGGCAGCTCAGTGGTTAAAGCAGTTGTCCGGATTACGAAAGGTCGTGGGTTCGAGTCTCGAGACCATTTGTTTAATTTTCATAATAATAATTTTCTTTTGGCAAATATAAGCACAGCCTTACAATAAAAAAAAGCGGTAATTTCGTAAAACTTCGCCAAGCTTATTGGGGAGTTTCGTTATAGTTGAGTTTGTTTTGAAAACTACGTCGATTGTTCTTGCTGGTATATCCTGATATTCCCAAGTTGGTATTGTTTATTTGATTAATTTGAACTTTCATCTCTGCTCAGTCAGATGCGACCGCAATAGATATTTTGCCTGAGAAAATAGTTACTTGTTCGAATACATTATTCAATATTCAGTTTATAGTTAAAGAAAATTTGTTATATAAATCAGACCAAGCAATAGACTAGAACTTTACTATGGAGGTCGTTTCTTAAAGAAACAAAACAATATCATTTCAAAACTGATCATTATATTATATAAATATCAGTCTGTTCCATCAAAATCAAAGTTAAAAGATGCTAGTAACATACCAAACCGTCAACGGTTATATGCGTGATAAAGTGACCGATAAGAATTTAATCTGTGTTTATTTGTCCGTCAGTTTATCCTCGATTGACAACAAAGGGCCGGAGCGTGCGGTAAACACGGCCGTGAGACGTACGCACGGCTGACACACCACCGGACAGACACGTGTATCAGATTATTCCGAGAATCGGATGGGGTCTCGAATGAAGCGACCACTTTGGTGATAGCATAGCAGTCAATCTAACTTTAGACAGTATCACTCTATTATACTATGCTTTTTTTATTGATTTCGATGATGTATTTGCCAGGGTATAGCTGGCACCCACCGTAAGCCTGTGAGTCGATTTAAGGTGCATTTAGATTGCGATGCTGAAGTTAAACAACTTTTGCAAGGGTCGGTAATAGAGTTGGTGACCAAAAATTTACTACATAGAGCTCCATCGTACTTCGGAAGCCACTTTAAGTAGTTAGTCTCGGCTATTTAAGCGAGCTACTGGGCCCGCGTTGTGTGGCCCATTCTCCCTACTCGATTCATATCGAATCCTAAGGACGCTCACGAGGGTGGACAGATCTCTTCCACGGACCTCATTCAATTGTCTGTACGTATAAATTAAATGTTCCTAAAGTTTTATTAAGGTTGATGCTAGCACGTAAGATTGTAAGCCTGGGATTTGTTTCGCAAATAAATTTTTGACAAATTACGCGGTGTGACTAAATTAAATATGTAACTTCCAAAAGTAGAAATATCTGAGATTTATGTAAAATACACGTTTGACCACTGCGCGTGCGCCCGAGTGGATGTTCAGGATATGATTAAACGTATAGGTCAGTCAGATATAGGCATAATGTTCAGTTATTTATAAATAACTTGATATTTAGAAGTATACTTGTAGTTAGATATTTTATATTATAAAAATCAAACTGCTAATAAGATTCTGATATTTTTTATGGGACCATATGAGGCCCATATGCTTCTGAATTTTGAAAATAGGTCTACAAATCGCAGAAAATCAGTTATACATCACAGTTCCTCATTTTGATGTTTTTGAAACAAAAAAAAATAGGCCGAGCAGATCATTGCACTAGCTGTTGATGATTCTAGATGGCGCATATACAGTTTAGTTCTTAGACCTGCCAGTTTGTGCAAATGATTTTTTGAAACTGTGTTTGATCAGATGTTGCAGTATGTACCTGAAACAAACAAAAGTATTATTTATAAACATATTTTATGGAAGAGAATAAAAACTCAAACACGCTCCGCCTATGGATAGGTCCCCTCTCCTTAAACGCCAACAGAAATTTCTCGATGACGAAATAAAATGTTCTCTCGGTCGTTTTGTTCTTTTCTCAATAACGTCAATTATCATTGGATCCCGCTGTTGTTTTCTCAACCGGCTCAACTAACGTGACCACAATAAAAGCAGTTATCAAAAACAGTAGCGAAATCAAAATGTCTGCTGACGTATTATTTTCGTGGTCCGTGCCAATATCTGTTATAAAGCTTGTCTAGAAATTAAGTTTCTTGGAGTTATTACATTACATCAAGATTTGTTGATATATTACGTCAAGATACAAGATGATATACCAGACTATTGTTTCAACACCTCTTTTATATGAAAATAATCAATGAATATTCATTATTATTTCTAATAGGATTTATATTGTATATTTGGTAAATAAACCAACGATTGCCCAATAAAAATAAGCCATTATAATCAAACATCCTTCGCATGTGGTCTCCATTAATGAATATAATGAACAAAGTCAAAGTCAAAGTCAAAATAATCTTTATTCAAATAAACTTCTTAAAAGTACTTTTGAATCGTCCAACATTTTTCCCTACCACTCGTTCTGGACGTCTTTTGGCTGATAAGAAGAACGAGCAAGAAACTCACCAGCTCTAAAAACTGTCAAAGAACCAAAAATCGGGGCTACTTTGAGAAAAATTCAAATAATATTAACAGTTGATAAGTTAAGACGTCCTAAATGGGTGTTCGATAATTTTATAGCAGAAAATCCTTAATAATTTCAATTAGCACTTTGAATTAATCATATTTTGAATATTTAAAGGTAAAATGTCGCTTTATTAAAAACCATCTATTGATGCTTTTAAGTAGATTAATGAGAATTTTGACCAACAAAACGACAAAAGACATTATTATATAACGGTAGCTTTGATTCCTCTAAAAACCACTAGTTTAATATACAATGGATACGACTTTACGTTGGAGTTGTTGGTATTAAGTTGGGTTAGTACAGAAAATTATGGAAATGAGTATTATCCGTGTTCTATTTGAGTGTGGTCAGATAACCACAGTCTCAGTTTAGTTTATTTCTTACCGATACAACTGTTCTATATTTCGTGTTCGATATTTCTTCAAAATAAATATAAAAACATATAAATGACTATGCACTATATTTTTATACAATTTATAGCACACCAATCAAATCCAGATTTATTTAAAAAAATCTTAAAACTTAAAGGTGGCGAAACTGATAAAATTTTTCAATGCTGTATCAGTTTCGCCATCGGCATTACAAAAATAACAAAATTCCTTAGGTATAAAAGAGCTCTCTGCTTTTATATAACAGCCAATTTGCTACTAAAACATTCCCTTTATAAACTCGAAACAGTCAAATTGGAACAGGAAGGAGCTACTTATAAAAGTTGTCGACGTTCTCATATTTTTTTATAATAATATGAAACTCTATGCACTAGCGGAAGTTCGATATCGCTCCTCCGGGAGCGAACCAATTTCATAAAGTTCGGAGAAGGCAGCGATACCTAGATTCAATTAAAAAGGGAAGAATGAAATAAAAAGTCAACATTGGAAATGGGCCGTTTCTATGAATAGAAATTAATTCAGTTTCGGCTCTGGAACCTGTGCCGGCGAAGGAGAGTAGGGTTAGCGGGTGGCAAAGTTTACGGTGAGCTCGTGAACTTTTCTAGACCATTTCGTAAATTGAAAACTTTCCCTTCCAATAAAACAAAAATGAATATTTGTTTAAAGTAGTTAAGCCTGTCGAGTGTCCTTTTTATTTATATTTTTATCGGCCAATTTTCAGGTTGTAAATCAGTGTCGAGATACGTAATGTGTTTTACTAAAAATGTGGGTGTCGTGTGATAACTTGAGTATGCCAATTTATACAGTCGACTTTGGTTTTGACTCATTCCCTTTTCGCAGGTACGGGTTACTGAAAATTTTAGACGGGAGTAGCCGTAGCTTATTTTCTTTATGATCGTAATTCTTCGTCTCGACCTCATTTTTGGTGTTCTTTTAACTTGACGCTTTTTATTAAGAATTGTTCTCCGAAGTTATATTTTCAAGCTCAAGATAAATTTGATACAGGATTTTTGGAAATCGACAATAATCTCCCAAAAGCTATAATGCCGATAAAATTATCAAAGAAAAAAATCATAGGTAATAATAGGATAGTTATAATAACCATTTGCAGGAGTTTTTGAATTATTGATATCTCCAATTAAGTGTAGTATAAGATTTATGTTAAGACACATTTGATTTAATGTGTGTAATGAACAGCTAGAATAAATTAATCTTATAATAGATTAATATAATCATTATTTCACTTGCAGTTTACGTATTTTGCAAAATATTTTTTATAAATTACTAGTATTATTTTTGTAGTTAGTATATTAGGATTTTCTCTAGATTTTCTTTCTAGTTCCACATTTACATCTGCTTCACTTAATTATCTTTCATAGTCCTAATACCGATCCGCATGCACATAAAAATGTTGTAGGACAAATCGCAAATCATAATTGAGAGAAAAAAATGTACATTATAGACTGTGCGAAAAAGTAAAAAAAATAAACCATCGGTTATATTTTTGACTTTTAAAAGTGCTCGCAGTTACAACGGTGGTTCGTTAAAGAAGGGCTGTTACATCTCACGGTATTATTTACCATAGGGTCGTTTAGTTAAAGATTTGGTAATCCCTAACGGCTACGTATTTAGTGGCAGCAACAAGTATCTATCATTACTAATTTATTCAGTTACATTTCAAACCTTTTGCATTCATACACATAACGTAAACGTTAAATTTGCATAACGTTAACAACCAAAATAACCAAAGATTGTGAGCATTTATTTATTATTATATAAAGACAACTGAGTTTATTTTCAAGAGAATAAGAAAGCGCAATCAAGACTTTTCAAATATGCCACCATTCATAGCATTTATATTTGTTTCATATAGCATTATATAAGACTTTAAGAGTGCAATATTGCTTCTTAAAAATGATATGATATCTTGAGTAAAATGCAGATTATTTTTAGCGTAAATTAAGGCTTTTAAAAGGCCCTTTTTACTAAAATTTGTTTGAGCTTGAATTCTATTGTACGATATTAGACCCTTTTGGCAACCCTAACGTGAAAGAAGGGGGCGTGGCTTAAATGGAGGCGACATCAAAGGCGACGTGATTTTTGGCTCCTTTGTGCAGTCGATAGAACAAGCGAGCCGACCTCGTGGGCGACGATGGCACAATAGCCTGGATTTTTGTCGAAAATTTAATATGGCCCATTTATTTTAGTTTATTTCCTAAATTTGGGAGCCTTGAATACGGAGCAACCTTAATTTGTTCCACTGTTGCTGACCGCAAGCCCGCTCGTACAAAGAAAAAACTCGGCATAAAAATTAATCTGAAGAAATTACTTCTTACACAAGAAATCTGACATAAACTTTTTTTATTATAATGGAATCTCCGGAGTCAAAAAAGATCTCTTGGTCGCTTACGGTGATTATAATCGTTATATACCTAGAAATATATTTACACTGAATCGATTAACAAGTTCAGTGTTGGCATCTCATAGTTCCCACAGTTATATTATCGTTAACTAATTTGCAATATTTGTAGGTTTCTATAAATACAAACAGTAGTATTTATACAGATTTTGACACAACCTTCTAATTAGAGCTTGTACCCCAGGAAAAATTTATGTCAGTAAAATGATTTAATAATAAACCCATTCCAGAAGAAAATATTTCAATACTCAGAAAATTTTAAAATGATAACAAGGACTACCCATGTGTTTATACATTTGGCTGTTAGCGTAATTGAGTACAAAAAGTCTGTACCCGAAACTACGAAGGCTTGTGAATTATCAGTTATCCGTGTAACATTTTATTCGTATAAAATTATTCGATGCATTTATCCGTGGAATACTTAACGCACGTATAGTATACATACATACATACACTTATTATATTAAGTTTCGTATAACGTAAACTTAATATTTAGCAAGTTTTTTTTTCACGTTTTTAATTCCCGTTGTTTACATAAAGAAGTAGGCCGTTGCCACTTTGTTACTCTTTTAGTCTAGTTATCACTATTTCATGCCAAATGCTTTGTCTGTTTTCTATTCATTTCATAAGTGCCGCTTTTTTTCCAATTTTTTCTTTATTATTTTAAGGTTCAACACTTCTTTTATTGGACTAACTAAATAGTTTTTGGAGTTCAGCATAAGTTACGTAACGCATTGTTTCACATACAGATTAGGTAAAGCTTCTCAGGCTTTAGTTTTTAAAAAAGCTCATCTTTCCAAATTTCGCGATTTGTCCTAAACGTCTGACAGAATACCTTGTATTACAAGCAGATTGATATAATGATCGATTTATGTCGGTTCGTCACTATAAATTGAATCTAGAAGCGCCCCAAAGGATGTATGCTTTCTCCCTCTCTGCAAACCGTAAACGAAATAAGGAAAACTTATAACATAAAAAGTATCGATTCCACAAAAAACTTGATACAACAGCAAGTTAATTAATTAGCGCAGAATGACGAATCGCCGCTAATATATTATCCATTTAGAACATCGCCGACATTCACGAAAAATGTAATCTACCAAACTTGGATGCTAAACCTCAAAGGGATTAATGGATTTATGGTAAAACCATAAGCTGCCGCGATCAATTCGTGTTTCGCGTGGAATAAATCAACGCGGGAGGAGAAAAAAACACAAACACCGAACATTTGGACCACGCAAATCGTCACATTTATCATTCGCACGAATCAGAAACAGAAAAAGTGGGGCTAAGCAAGATTAAAACTCCGCGGTAGCGAGTTAACGAGGCTCACATTGATGGATGGCCCCTCTGATATAATGCAGCCGCAGACGCGTCGGTCAACTCGCACTTTTGAACTTATCGTTTTACCTGTCGTTGATAAAATCAAACATCATATCACAAAAGAATGCTTTCAAGCGCTGGTATTTATGTGTGTTTCCAATCAAACATCATCAGCATGAGGCATGCAAATAGTTTGGAAAATATATCTAATTATAAGAGACATGCAACTTAAAATGATGTTGTATATTTTTATGTCTCAAAAGAAATGATAAGTGATAATGACGCGAATTGTTATATATACTAAAATATAAATCGGTAATGAACGCGTTGTATCTTTTCATATAAGCATGTTAAGTCGATATTTTTAATGCGTAATTTTAGGCATGATGCGCATGCTCAAAACATACCGATTTCATTATTGTTTACCGTCGCCTTAGATCTAAAATATAACAAAAGTCCCACTAATGCTAAATAAACACAACGATCTCCAGCATTCGAACGCAATAACGTGCACCTTGAACTCCGTCACTTTAATATCGTCAAAATATTTACCTATTAATTACCGAGAATTAAGTATGGACCTGTTTAGCAATTGCTATCAGTTCAATAGAATTAATTCTCTCGAACAACGAAACGTTATTTCGAGTAATTGTTGGGATTACTTCATCAAATATTTGCAACAGTCGTCCCGCTTTGATCTTGTTAGTGTTGTACACATTATCGATTACATATATTCGAATATTTAAAAAATAAAATTAACATAACTATATTTTAAATTATATTGAGAATTAACAATGGTACTGAGCTGTGTCCTTGCTGCAAAGTGCATCTATTTTATTGATTAATATTAGAATAACTAATAACGCCTCCGCTTACCATCAGGTGGAGCGCAGTCATTTGCCCTCCATTTTATATATAAAAAAAATGTATATAAGTTTTGTACCCCTGATTTTTAAGGGTGGTCCCTAACAACCAGGAGTATAAAAAATAGATAGCAATGTATTCTCAGATGTACTGAAGATACATATAAAATTTCATCAAAATCCGTCAAGCCGTTTTGGAGAAGTATGGCAACTAAAACTGTTACACGAGAATTGATATTATATTAAATAGTAAAATTACAGTTGCTACCGATTTTACGTCAACTTTAAAATAATATTCATAATCGTTAAGTTAATAATAAGAAAAGCTTTCGATATATTATTATTTTAGTTGAGCTAAATGGATTGACATCACTAGAAAGCAACGCTTTATTGTTTATTATTCTAATATTTATGATTTATAGTAATAGGAATAAATAAGTATGAAAACAGCTGTGTAATAAATAAAACAAAACATACATAATTAATTTGTTTATCACATAATATAACTTGTCATACATTCCCGTTAATTAAATTACATCATGCAATCGATACTTGATAGAGTTTGACTTATTTTGATTGTGTAATGGTTTATACCTGGTAAAGTAAGTCTAGGTTCTAGACTATCTTCAGAACCAGTTAGAGTTCTAGTAATGTTTTAGACGGCCCCTATAAATACGGGGTGGACTACCCGACCCGGCATTCTTATCATCAAGAGATCTGAAAGCAAGAGCGATCGGAAGCGAAACTCGGAGCGATAACTAGTGAGAGGAACTATCTGATTGATCCAAGTGAGTGACAATTGTGAAGTTAATTGTGTATCGTTAACGATTTATTTAATTAACAAAATTAAACAATTAAGTTTTAATTTACCGTTTACGAGGCATATCAGACAATTCAGTCTCTTTTCTTTATCCTAGACCTTTCAGTGTCGAAAAAACAATAATGACAACAAAAGAAACCAGTAAGAATTTGTAAGATATTTGTGGTAGGTGACCCCCCTCTCTCCCGTGTCCCTTGTAGAGGGATTTTGTTTGCTCAAGACGGCGGCAATCACATGTTGATACAAGCATCCCTTCGTGAGATCGTATAACATATCAGCAAGCCGCAAATATTGATAAGTGTTATCCGATTAGTGAACGACGCTCTTATTGTAAATGTGTATTAAAAAAACTTGTTCAATAGTGTAAACTTACTACAAATTATATTTTATCATCAATAAAGCATACTTCGAAATGCAATAATGGTTATTTCAATGGTTAATAAAGATCTGGCAGTAGCCAGATGTGCAAAAAATCACAAGTATTTATCAACAAACCTCGTAACCATCTCCAGCTGCCATTCTACACCTGCGTAGCCACTTCACGTGAAAAGTTTTAGTTGCAAGCTATATACATATAATAACCAGTCTATAATCGAAATTATGCAAAAGTCCTAAATCTCGTTTTTAACATGAATTTAAACAGAACTTGTTATTAGACGAATGCCTTAACTGCGTGTATGGAAATTATACTGCCTTCCTATACCATATCAAGCTGCAAGATAGTTTTTCAGATTAATCACTATACGATGCAGTAGTTCAGTGCTGTGGAAGCGTTGTGGACGATCCCTAGCGAACATTGTTCCCGAAGATTCAGCCTTGCGGTGGCTTTTATTCCGCACTAAAAACATGAAGTTTCGGGCCGAATGTTCTGGCAGTTCTGGGTCTAGATACCGATGATGACCCAGGTTAACACATTTCCGTTAATACGTATTTATTACTAATATAATTTGAAACCATAATTCCGTTTGTGAAACTCGATGGTCGTGGCTGCTGAAAAAAAAACGGCTCACCTGCTTGAAAAGATTTAATTGTCAAGTAAGTAATAGATGTTAGTGAAGAGCATTATTACGATTGGCGTTTAGTTCTCTTTCAGCTTTTTAGCAAACGACCGGGTGTGCAACTATATGTAGATAGATATCACTAGGCTTTAAGTAACAGTAAAATAAATCTAACCCGATTTCAAATTCCAGCTACGCTTATGAGGTTAAACAGTTACAAACAGGTAATTTAAGTTTGACATTACAAACTAAAATTATTATAGTTTTGATGTTTAAGTACTTGTTAGCTCGCTCCATTAACTGCGAATGCTAATTGTAAAGTTGCCTGTGCAATATTAATTTGCTTCGTTTCGGCTTCAACTCTGCAGCAAAATGTTAAATTAAACATTGCCGTGTTTTGTTAACATAGACATCACGAAGGCATAATTATGTTTTCGGCTGCAACTGGAAAACCTAACATATAGCGTAGTATATTATGTATTATATTAATTATAATCTTATATGACGGACCTCCCAAGATGGCGGCCTAGTTATTAATTGTATGATGTCATAATATGTGTATCAACTGAAAGCGTTTAGGTTTAGAAAATTATGAAAATAATAAAATTTCTGAACCCGACACAGTACGGTTTACCAAAGATAGCCGTAGCTAGTTTTTCATTGGCACGCCTCGGTTGGTTTTTTGGGTTAATAAACGCAAATGAACGACTTCTTATTCGTTTCAGAACATTAATAAAGCTTATACCGTAATAGTGACCCATATTAGTTTCATTCTGTAGGAGTTTATTAAATAAAATAAAATTGATAAAGTCATTTATAAAATATAAAAATTTAAAAAAGAAACGACTTCGAACTTTAAAAAAGTGATTATAATATATTATCTCAAAAGCGACTTATTCAAGAAAATGATAATTAAGTCGAGCAGAGGTTTTCTGTAGGTTACTAATTAAATGATAGTCGACTTCAATAGCATTTCATGAAACCAACTTCAAGACGGTTCCGTCTTTTTAAAGTTTCTATTTCATGCATTTTAGTGATATTTTTTATATAATAGTTAACACTAAAAAATTTATAATATATGTATACTCGACACAGTGACAGTCTTAGAAAAGAAGATTTTGTTTATTTGCTCGACATTTTTTTTTTCAATAATTCCTTGTCTCTTTGCATCGGATAGGTTGCGAAACTATTGGACTAATTTCTAACTCGGTCATCTGTGGGAAGCTACAAAATACGCCATTAAGCTATTGAATTAAAAAAAGAATTTTGAAAATCAGTCAACAATGGGCGGAAATGTAGGTGAACATACATCGTCGTCGAGCATATAACCTCCTCTTTTTGGATTTTGAAGGCGGTTAAAAATATATGTATGCTGGTGTGCAGCAATTAAGTGTCCCCATAGTTAGTAATTCCTAAACAATAAAAAAAGGATGGGCACCGATCATTTTAGATCTCATTGATGCTTATATACGGTATTCTAATATACATAATAAAAGAGAATTGTTAGATGGTCCTAAAAAGTACTAAACTATGATGTTACTTCTGGTGTTCTCTAAAAAAAGATTTAATGCGATCCCATGCCTAATCTGTGAGAAATACGTGAACAAACATATACACTCGTACATCTATTATACATTAAAATTGCGCCATTCCAACGTAGTCACATACATACAAGTCAAGTTGAAAACCTTCCATTTTGAAGTCAGTTAACAAGTAAGAAGTCTAAAGTAGACTGATCTCCGCAAACAGAACCCGTTCACGAGCATGACACATTTATCACCTAACTTCTCCATTCTATATTTTCAACGCACAAATTAATAAGGAAAGATTATTTAGTATCCTTAAGAAATAAAATCACAGCCACAAGCGTCTCGGTTTTTCAAACCTTTGCAATATTTAATAATAGATCACTTTACTAAAGAGTTTATCGTGTTATGTGTGCGGTTATCTGTACACTGTTATCGTATTAATGCAAACACGATTTCGGATTATTATAATTTTATAACACCAAAACAGAATAGTATTAAGCCTATTAGTTACATTAATCCAGACATAAGCTTCACTGCGTGTGAACACAAACTGTGCGTTATTATTATAAACTTAAATCACCCTTTTATACCGTGAAGGTTGAGTAGAGATTTAGGTGTAGCTCAAGGTCACACTACCATACAGTCACTGTACTGTGTGGAGGTACAGAAGTAGAGGGATTAGATTAAGTAATTTTTACAATGGTGGGTCGGTGACATAGAAAAAATAATTGTAAGTTTCCAACTTATTTTCAAAGAGAGCGATATGACCTTGAAAAACATGGTGAAGTTCGTTATCGACAATTTAGCTTGAGCACATTATATACTCATTGCTAACAATAAAAAATAAACAACAAATAATGTCACCCTGTTACTAGACGGCGCTAACATAATATGAATAAGCTGTTGTACCTCGAGTATGATCGAATTTTTATGAGCGTAAATATAAATTTATGTATCGAAAATCCCCAAAAATCAATATTTGTTCTATCAACTCTTTAGAAATAGTATTAGTCTCATATTGGTTTTAGTGTAGGTAACGGTGTGCCGTACCACCGTTTATTTCGTCGTAGGTATCCGCATGTACATTTTTGTCTGTGATCTTCAACATCATATCTTTTTATTATTCATCTTTCATAATTTCAGTTCGTAAAAAATTCACCCGGCATATGAGCACATGATAATTTAATCATATAATTCTAATAATAATAAAATTATTATAATTTAAATAAGAAAAATGTAAACTTATATCTTCGTGAAATATCTCCTAAGTTCTATCTATCTATCTACCTATAACGGAAAACCCAAGAACGGGTTTTTCTTATTAGCCTCTAATAAATCAAGTTTTCAAGCTGAGTCAGCCTTTTATTCATTTGCCTAAGTATCAAACCCGTCACAACTGGCGCCCAACGTGGGGCGTCACACTAGTAGCCAGCTAATCAAATAAAGCCAGCTAATAAATAATAGAAATTCTCTCTTTTATAAGTAACGTTCGCATCAACATTGAATTTTAAACGCATAATATAATTCGAAACAGGTATTTGGATTTATAAGACGTTTATTTTATATTTACAATAACAGTATCGTATCATTTTTTGACACGACAAACATTGTTGTTACAAAAATGCGGGTAGTAACCTCCCTCATGGCTAGCAAGTTCTCCCGACTTTTTCGACACGAGTCGGTCATCGCCGTGAAGGGATTCCAGCGGGATCGAACTGAGCCCATTCCTCATCGCGAACTTGAGACATTTATCCGCAACACCGACACCGGACAGCGGCAAAACCAATTTATATTCTCCTGTAAATAATCATCGTCGACTCCCAGAAAATACGACTCAACTCACCGGAGAAATATTACCGAACGCAATACAGACAACAATGGCCGTTACCTGTAATAAAATAAATCGAAGGCTACACAAAATGAGGGGCGTAACAAAGAGACAGAATCTCCTTCACATTTTCCTTATAAATCATGATCTAAAAAGGACTCTAAATAAATAAAATGAATGAAACTTTTGACATGTAACGAGCTATAAACCGGCCGGTCGTAATAAGCGGAGAGGGGAGTGGATACCCACCATCCTGAGAGTATTGAAGACGCGTCAGCGGAATCGCTCACCCATAAAAAGTCCCTCGTAAAATGGCTCTAATTCTTCATTTTTACATGGCTGAGTGAGAGGTGGGAGGAACGGGGAGAGGCACATGATTATCATGCCGCTCGCATTTTATGTAATAGTTGCCATTTCCCGCTGTGCATTTTAATGTGACAATGTGCTGCCAGTTACTTGTTTGAATATTATTCCACAGTCCATTTATTTTCATAAAAAAGTTGCGTTTTCACTCTCTATTTAAAATTATTATTGTATTTCTTTATTATGTAATAAAGTTTAGTATTATTATGATAATATAATTACAACAATGTATAATTAGTAGTCATTCAGTGATACTGTTTGGTGTAGATATATACATGCACAACTACATTTTTTTTCTCATTCAAATTTGTAATTAAACACTCCAAAATATTATCCGTTTACTCACCTATCAGAGTTAAAAGCTCAATTGTCAATCCTTAATGAAAGAAAGTGTCGAAATTCATCTTACTGAAAAAAGAATGTTGTAATACAGTGCGAGATCTTCAGAAATTACCTGCCTGTCTTTGTGGATGTGATTGACAAACTTCAAATGTCGATAAAAGGAGACGCTGAAATGCTGACACTTTTATAAGAAAAGAAAAAGTCTGTGAATAAAGAAAACATTATTCTTGGGAAGGCTTTCTGATATTGGATATTGATAGCGACGCCATTTTTGACGATTCATTGTTAAAAAAGAAAGGAACGATACCGAACCCCTGCTGATTGTTATTGTGACAGGAAGAATTAAATTATTGTCGGTGGATTGTGAAAATTTTCAGAGTTTTTAATTAAAAACAAAACTTTTGGATAAGCAATTTTGCTCTTTGTAGATCTGAAACTGGATAAACAATTAATATTGTTTTTTTAGCCCTCGGGACGCTGTGAGTGATCCTTAAGCGATCCATTTTTCCTCTTTTACTTAATAAACTATACAATAAAACGCTTTCATTTAAATAATTGAAATTTGACAATACTATTGTCCATTCGTGTTTTTTTTTTGTAGTTAAAATTAAATATTGAAATAAATATAGATTACATGAATTTTGAATCATAAAAACGCATAATTATCTCATTAAATTAAATTTAATATGTATATTACATGACCTGAAAAATGATCCGCCATGATGTGACGTCCTACCAGTAAAATCTTGTGGTAAAATTAGTTAAGTAACTGCATCTATCAGGCCAGTGGTTATTATAATGATTCAGTTTCTTAGATAGCTCTGTCCTTGTATGATTATCTATTGAATAATATCCTTACTCTATGTGCCTGTAGTTTTTAAATTAAGGGTATAAAAAAAGGGTTTCTTTTTTTAATTAATTCAATATAAAAGTTTTTATTTAGCTTAATTATTAAAAAATTTGATGGTGGGTTATTATATTAAAATAAATATTTGCAGGTGCATTCGCAATGCTATATATTTATTAATAGTGATGTTTTCTGTCATAATGATTGATGTTTTTAAAAGGAAGTGCAAATTATTATTAATTATCCTTTTGTCATCAATATTAAAGCTCTAATTCATAATTATCGAATAAGCTAACAAATTTGGTTCCATAGACACATTTTTATTACCTTATGTTTCCTTTAGTTTGTTTAATTTCATTAAATATTATGTATCTATTTTTATTGTTCTATACGAGTAATCTATATTGTCAGAGATTTTCAACAGATATGTTTACTGTATACTGTTCGTACTAAGTTTTAAACACACAACGCTTAGTTTGTTTTACTCTATTTTAGATCTATTGTCTGCTATTTTTATACTATTTTACTTATTCAGTAAATGGATATTCTGTTCGAAGTAATAATGTATTTCTTTATTATATTCTAAAATATAAGTAGACATAGAAACTGTAAATAAAGCAATATGTATTATCATAAGTAACGCAAATAAGGTTTATAATTAATATTCCAATTTAATAAATGTTAATTTAATGTTTATATTAATAAGATTTTTTGTTAAGAATTTCTTTCAAAGAGAAATTAGTTATTAAATTTTTATATTATTTTATTTAAGATAAATAACAATTACACAAGCCTTTAAATAAAGAATAATTAACGAAAATCCTCATTATATTTTACAACCGATTTCAATATCGACTTATTATTATTAGAAAGATTTAGTTTTTATTATGCAATTTGTAGCAACAAACTATAAAATACAAAGTGTGTCTAAGTAGGTAGGTAATACACAACAATAGTTTAAGTGTGCACAACAGAGTTTGTACACAAGTTCAATACATCAAATAAGATTAATTTAAAGTTAAATTGAAATAAGGTACCTAGGGTTGGTGAATTTATAAGCACGTTACATTGAAGACATTTATTTATATAGCATTATGAATGCAAAATTGATGAAATACAGTAATTTATTCAATTGTTATATTACGTTGCATAAAAAGACTTTTTGCATAAACTTGTCATCTTTCTGCCTATACCATTTGTAGCTGGCTGCTTCACATAGCTGTAAAAAGTTCAAATATTAAAGAAGATAACTGTGAATTCAAATTGGAAATATGCGAGATTTTCATTTGTATCTCTTACTGTCAAAATGAGTGAATCTCATTTTAAAAATTTATTACTAGAAGGTAATAATGCAACGCAAGCCGCGAAAAAACGTCGCTCCGGTTGCCCTCTTGCGATTAAAATAAATGCCACTCTTTAAAAAGTGGGGCAAGATATCAGTATATATAACGTAGCCCAAGAACTGGGGATTGACTACAAAACAGTTTTAACGCATTAGAAAAAAGCTGGGTACACAAAAATATTGGCTGTATCATAATCGTAATTTAAACAAATTAAATAGTTTTCCGACATTTTCTATTTTTTTCAAAACGTTTAATTATTTGGCTGTTATTCATGGTGAGGAATAGAAAATTTTCAAGTATGGAAAGCCCCATACAAGCCATCAAACTGGGTTAGGTTGCTTGGGAAATTTCTCAAGTCACAAAACTCGATCGACATTAATCGATATGAAACCTGCGCGTGCGCAGTGGCGCACTTCACTATAAAAACTATAGCAAACGACCGGCTTGATTCGATTGCGAGTCTCGCTAACATCTACGGATGATATAAATATATTTTGAAAAGCTTACGTGAAATCAGAATAACTGTTTTTGTGAAATTGTGTGGTTGCAACGCTCACCGAGGAAAGGGACAAATCGTTTTAAAGGAAAAGGTAAGACGGCTTTTTGTGTTTTTCTCGTATTTCTTCCCAGTCTAATTGCTCGATTTTTGAACGTTTTGAGAAAACATGGTTTTTCAATACCTAATGCGACGAAATATAGCCGGTCTCGTCACATTGGCTATTGATTACAACTATTTTTTAAGAAGCTGATAACTGGTGATGAAAAGTGGATCACGTAAAAAAAAGGATGTGCTAAAAAGGGCTTGGTCAAAGGTCAGTCAGGATGCACAGACTGGCGAAACCCAGGTTAACTCGCAACAAGGTGATGCTGTTTGTATGGTAGAATTGGAAGATTAAAGCAAGTAGTTGGGAGAAAGCTGCCAGAATAAAAAAATAGAAGAAAATCACGATCACACTAGACCTCACACATCTTTTGCCACTCAGCATAAATTAAAAGTTTGGCTGGGAAATGTTAATGCATCAGCCATATAGTCCTAATCTTCAAATTTCCACCTGTTTCGGTCTTCTCAGAATTCTTTAGGCAGTATGAGGTTAAGATCACGTAAGCACAACCAAAACCACTAGTCACGGTATTTTAATCAGGAGCCCCAAAATTTTTATAGCGATGGTATCATGTCACTACCTACAAAAAAGTTATATTTATAAAAAAATTGTATCTACATACTTTAGTTAAACAAACCTACCAGCTATTACTGAGATTTGAGTATTTATGTCCTCGGTCTTCTTGTTAAGGTCATCATATTGCTTATTCACAAATGTAATAGAAATTAGAATTCACCCAAAATTGTAAAATCATACCCACGTTTTGAATATCCCTAGTTTCGGAGTGAATAAATGTATCATTCATAATGATTCCAAGGCAGTACAAGCTCTGAATATGATGTAACTCGGTAAACGCACAGACAACTGCACTTGTTATTAGTTTACGCTCGTAACGCAACTATTGCAATATGCGTAGACAGACAGAGAGCACTAGCACAACCTATGGAATAAATGAAAGACAATAAATAGTATTAGTCATAATCGAATGAGCAAAACTCACCGAGAAATACAATACAACTCTCAGTTCGAAATGTCAAATTTATGTATTGGAAATCCTTGTGCTTACTCATTACGGAGGTAGGTGGATTTGTACAAATATCAATACAAAAATCTGACTATACAAATTCGATTTACACTCTATATTTTCTATGCAAAGCGTAGGGATATACAAACACTACCAACTGTAAAACAATTTGCGATAAAAAGAGCAAAGCAAAAAAGAAACATCGAAGTAATTCCCATAATACGAATAAGTTTGTTGTCCAAAAGTGCTTTAATATCGGACGGAGTTTTTCGCAGCCTCCATCAATCACCCGTCGTCCAATATTTCATCTTCGTTTGAACTCTTTCGTCCTCGGTCGTTAAGAGACACACTTTGGTGTGACTTGTTTGATCTTCACAAAACGGTTTACGTATCAAAAATTTGAATTGGATCATTGTTCATTGAATGAATTCGTACCGGCAGTATTATATGTTTTATGTTATAATAAGTGTAAGTCTATGTCTACGCTATCGCATTAGGGAAACCTGTAATGATAGTAGTATGTTGCAAATAAATAAATAAATAAATAAATAAATAAATTAGTTTTAGTACTTTCTTAACTTGACGTGGCACTTTCTGTACAAAGACACTGTTCAAAGAAAAAAACTATAAACAAATAAACACTACATTCAGATCCGGGACAATATAGAGCAGTTGAATCCTACTTTGACTCAAACGAGAATCGAACCAGGGATCTTGGTTATGTGGCACCTTGAAACCGGAGTTGAATCCATTCGGTCACGCAATCAGTTTTACCATTACATTTTAGTTTTTTGTTTATTAAAAATATGATATTTTCCAGGCAGCACTACATCTCTATGAGTAGCTCGGTGGCGTGGTGGATAAGCGCCGCGGCCCGCGATCGTTATCGTTAAGCAACTTTCGCAAGGGTCGGTCACGGGATAGGTGACCAAACAATTATTATCTCGAGCTACTCCGTGCTTCGGAAGGCACTAACGTGCCGTTATCCCAGCTGCATTTGTAGTCGTTAATACCCTCCAGTATACATAATAGAATATACTGCTATTTTTGAGCTTTCTCGTGAAATTTTTCATACATTATCTCACCATGGTGAAGTGCAACTCCTGTGATAGTGACATAAAACAAAAGGATAGCGTATTATCGTGTTCAAGACCCACATGCAAGCTTCAATATCACCTCGCTTGTGTTCCCAATAAGCAAGGTAATTCATCATCAACTTGGATATGTCCAGCGTGTAAGATCAAACAGACACGTCGTGGAGATAACTCTGATACACCAGTAAAGACCACATGTAGCGAAGAAGAGTTTGTTAACACCAAAAGCCGTACACGTAACCCACCAGCGGTCAGCGGCAGTAGCTCTGTTGACGATGAAAAGCCATACGATATTCTAGGAACAATCAGAACAGAACTGGAACAAGTATTTCGCCGTGAGTTACCTAACTTCCTCGCTAAAGTTACGGATTCGGTGTCAAAAGCATTGGAGAGTAAATTCTTAGAACTAGAAAAAACCGTCAGAACAATAAGCGACTTATATGACGGTATTAAATCTACGGTTGAAAAAAGCACATCTTCTGTTAAAAAATTACAGACTGAAAATAAAAGCCTTAATGATCAGATTAAAATGCTTCAAACCAAATTAAATAGTATGGAAGAGGCATCATTAAGACAGGAACAATGGTCAAGACTTCAAAATATCGAGATAGTGGGTGTCCCAGAGGCTAAAGACGAGTCCTTGCCAGATGTCTTGAATAAAATAGTCAAACATCTTAATGTGCCCCTCGATCCTCATGAAATGGATTTCATTCATCGTATTCAAGCAAAGAGGCAGGTCAAGGGACAACCACGAAGCTTAGTGATTCGCTTTCAAAACCGAAACAAAAGGGACGCAATATTGTCAGCTGCACGCAAATGTGGAGGAATCACGTCCAGGGATATTGGAATGCAAGGTGAACTTAAAAATATTTATATTAACGAACACTTAACAATACATAATAAGCAACTGTTGTCAAGCTGTAAAAAAAAAGCTAAAACTAACAACTACAAATTCGTTTGGACAAAAAACTGCCGTATATATACAAGGAAAGCCGAGAATTCACCGTATTTGCTAATATCTTGCGAAGACGACCTGAAGAAGATTATATAGTGCGTATATACCAGCCATTGTTAGTACTATCTATTGTTTGTTTTTATATTTCAATTGAATTCGCTCATTACCTTATCGCAATTTCATCGCACGACAACACTTCATACTTACTTAACACTAAGAATACATATATACAACCGATAACACTATCCACTAACAGAAAGTATATATATAAAAAACTATTACTCAATTCTTTAACACCTATCAAAATCTACTATTCACTTTTCGGTACCATCGTTCATAAGCCATTCAATAACAATAATAAATGTTATCTATACTTTAAACTATCATTTTTGTTTATATATTTAGATACTGATTTAGAATTTTCGGTCACACATTAAACATATTCTATCAAAATGTTCGCGGTCTCCGAACTAAAACACTAGAATTTTATAATAACCTGCTTCTCTCGGACCATGACATAATTTTAATAACAGAGACGTGGCTAAATGACAGCGTTTTAGATTCCGAATTAGGTGATAGTCGGTATGAGATATTCCGCCGTGATAGGGGATCGAACGGAGGCGGTGTCATGATCATGTGCAACCGACGACTAAGCGCGCGCGCGCGCGTCGAGTGGCATTGCGATCAAGTCGAGTGTGTGTGGGTTACCGTAGACGGCCGCACAATAGGCTTAGAACAAGATTTGCATATAGCGTTGGCTTACATGGCGCCAGGACGTGCCTTACCGTCTCATATTAATAATTTTGTACAATTAATCACCAATGTTGCTAATACTTTTAATAATGATCATGATCTGTTTATATTGGCGGGAGATTTTAACTTACCTAATATAGTGTGGAAAGAGTCTGGTCCGATGTATCTGCGAAAAGGCTGCGTCGAGTTACAAAACGCAGGAATATCCTTAGTAAACAAAACAAATTTTCTGGGCCTTCATCAGAGTAATTTTTTCACTAACAGCGCGGGTAACACAATTGACCTTTTCTTTAGTAATTTTAGTGTGAATATTCGCATATCAACCTCTGCTCTGGTAAAAGAAGACTCACAACACACCACTCTAAATATCGATGCAAGCGACATCTTGGTGAGCAACTTACCTAGGTGCAACAGGAAAAGAAAATTATATAAAAAAGCCGACTACGACACTATTAATATGGAGTTACATAATATTGAATGGGAGGATATATTGTCATCAGGCACTGTTGACGATTCCGTCAATGCCCTATACTCAGTGCTACATCAAGTCATCAATATGCACGTTCCTTGTGTCGATACCAGCCTTTCTAATAAATATCCGGCATGGTACAGCCGTGCACTGACTCACTTATTGAGGGAAAAACAAAACGCGCATCGTCGCTGGAAACGATTCAATAATCCACTTGATTACGATGAATTTTCCCTGTTAAGAAAGAGAGTTAAAGTTATTCAAAATACTTGTTATCAAAATTATTTAACGCTTTGTCAAGAAAACATGAAATCCAACCCTAAACTACTCTGGTCGTACGTAAATTCCAAGTGTAAGCACAAAACGGGTTATCCTAGTACAATGAACTATGACAATATGCAACTTTCTGATACTAAAACCATTTGTTCGGCATTCAATAGTTACTTTGAGCGTATGTTTGTTCACTCATCAGCGGGAGGTTACTCCGATGGGGATAATCTTTCGCACAGGTCGAATGAGTTGATTCATTCCTTCTCAGTATCCCAAGCTGAGGTTCAAAGGCAATTCTCTGCCTTAGACGCAAAAAAGGGCGCCGGTAGCGATGAAATTCCACCATCCTTTATAATTAAGTGTGCCGCGGCACTCTCTTTTCCATTATATATAATTTTTAATCGTTGTATTGTCGAGGGAGTTTATCCGTTAAAATGGAAAGAAGCACATATAGTTCCAATACACAAGAAAGACTCCAAATGTAGAATTGAGAATTATCGCCCTATTTCTATTTTAAACGTATTCGGAAAATGCCTAGAAAGAATCGTATACAACCGAATATACCCCATTCTAAAGCAAGGTATACCCTGTGAACAGCACGGCTTCATAAAAGGAAGATCAACAGCTTCAAACTTAAGTTTATTCGTTAGCGACTTACGCCGCGGTATGGGTTGCCAGTCGCAGGTTGACGTGGTGTACACGGACTTCGAAAAAGCTTTCGACCGCGTGGATCATGTCATACTTTTGCAAAAGCTTTATTACCTAGGAATACGCGGTGATCTGTATCGGTGGATAAAGTCTTATATATCGAACCGCAAACAGGCTGTGGTGATTGGAGGAGTTCGCTCGGATTACATACGTATACCCTCCGGTGTGCCACAAGGCTCATTGCTCGGTCCTTTGCTCTACATAGCATATATTAGTGATATAACCGCCTGTCTCAGGCATGCTAAGATTTTACTCTATGCAGATGACACTAAAATTTATATGAAAACAAGTACACATGAGGACTGTTTAAAACTACAAGAGGACCTTGATCGCCTTACACAATATTACATTAATAACAAGATCACAGTTAACACTGGAAAATGCATGCATATTAAATTCACAAGACGTAAACAACCTATAGAATATGATTATAAATTAAATAATGAACCGCTGAAAAGGGTTATTACGGTAAGGGATCTAGGAGTGATTTTGGATTCAAAATTAACATTTGCCAATCACTTTGAAAACATAATTAACAGGGCATACAAAAATCTCGGATTTATTTTTAGAGTAACTAAGGAGTTTAAAGACGCCACTTGTATGAAAGTATTGTATTATGCGTATGTACAGTCTATCCTTGAATATTGTAGTGTTGTCTGGAATCCAAAATATGTCACGCACGAACACGCTCTTGAAAGACTACAAATGAAGTTCGTTAAATACTTGAATTTCAGACTCAACTATATCTCGAGTAGTTACGAGGAGTCCTGTAGTAAACACAGTCTCGTTAGTCTTAGGGACAGGCGTCGTATAAGAGATATGCTTACTCTTTACGATATCTATTCGGGACAATTAGATTGCATCGGGTTAATTAACAGAATGGTGTCTTTGAATGCATCAACGAAACGGTCGCGACACACGGAACTATGTCATATACCCCTTGTAAGAACAAACTATGAGGCTAATGACGTGACAGTCAGATTACCTAGAACTTACAATAAATGCTTTTCCGGAATTGACCTTTTCTCTATGTCCAGAAATGCATTTAGAGCTGCTTTGGTCAAGTCTATCAGTGTGGATCGTCATCGATTGAGATGATAATTAATTCTATTACTATTATTGTTTATTGTTGTTATGATTGTTATTATTATTATTATGATTATTATTGTTTATACCTAATCGAGTTGATTTAATTAATAATTATTTTGTCTGTTTGAGTTGTTGTTATTTGCGCCATGTAAGCCAGACAGTAGAATGTGCCTCTGTACCGTAGGTATCTTTGCCTGCCTTACCCACTCGACGCGCGGTCGCCGTGTGTTCAACTCGGCCCCGTCTTTAGAGTTAATTACGTAATTATGTAATTATGAATTGAAGTTCTAGTTACGCATACTTTATTTAAACACATAAACTCATCCATACACACACATGCACACACACATACATACATACACCATATTTGTCGTGCGATATAATTTATAAATATGTATATTTTTGTCTAATACATATATTTTCTTTGTCAACTGCCCTCATTATGATTATATAATTATTAAGATTTGTAAACATAATAAGTTTCTATAATTGGCGTCAATGTTGCATACTTATTTTTGTATAGAAATAACTAAACTGCTGTTGAAACTTTGTTGAATAAATAAATAAATAAATAAATAAATAAATCCATAAGGAAGGCCTGAGCCCCTGCAGTGGGGAGTCAAAGGGGTGATGATGATGATTACACCTTTCAGACGATGTCACATAAACTCCAATGAATTTTATTGTACATACATCGTTATTATAGGTAGTTTCTATACATAATAAAATTGAAGTAAGTTTAACAATAACAATCAGGTACGTTAGTAACCGTTTAAAATAATGATCTAGACTATTTATTAAATATACAATGAACACGACCTTCTAAAATGAAATATCGTTCTCCAAGCCCATTAGTCATGACAATAGAGATTTATAACATATTGTCTAATAGGTATATAAATACATTAAATATGACAAACAATTTATGGACAATTTAAAACAATTACTCACCAACAAGAGTTATTCTATCGGAATACTTAAAAAACAAAAATATATTATACGAGTACATAAATTTAAATAAATATAATATTATACATATTCTTAATGAAAATTGCTTAAAAAATGTCACTTTGTCCCTGGCACCACGATATGGGATTCGAACCTATGACCTTACCCAATCAAGGCGATTGTTATGTTTTACGCATTTTTCTTTAAGAATATTTTTCAGTATAGCATTGTGAATGCATAATTGATCAAAATATATATCTAGAATTAATAAATGGATCATATAATTATTACTAATTTCAAATATAAGAATATAATATATATATATTTTTTATTAAAATATGAATATAGAAAAAAAAAAATTCTATTCTAAGAATTTCACTTTATTAAATATTTTTATTTACATAGATTTATAATATTTTTAGTATCACATATTACAAAAAAATCTTACAAAAAAAACACTAAAAAGCATGAAATAAAAGCTTTTTATAAAAAGTAGACCTAATTTCAAACTTTAAAAAAGTGATAAATAAAATATTTATTTCCAACGCGACTTATTCAAGAAAATGCTATTAAATTGGGTGCCTATCATTTAATCATTAATCTACCGAAAACCTCCACCCAACTACAATAAACTAAAGTCAAGTATCGGAATAAAAATATTTTACTATATGAAGATCGATCGAAGATTATAGGTTTTTATCCCCTTACTATTTGCATATAAAGATCTATGCAAATAGTTAGGGGATATGGCTGACAAAAGTGACATTGTAAAAAAATAATATCATGACGAGTGTAAACTTTTAATTTTAGAAATTTTTAATATTTAAAAAAAAAACGACTAATTGCGATATTTTGATAACGTATGAAATTATATTTTAAATACAATAGTTTTTCCATTAATTTGTAATATAACAATACAAACAATAATACGGTAGCAGATGCGGCTCCACCTCGCACCAACAGATGGCGCTGTCTGATTCCTACATCGCGGTAACTTTTGTGATTCAATAATGTATAACACCTTCAGTCAACCCAATGGTTGTTATCCACTAGTAGGGCCGGTTTAAGGTGCAAACTAACTGCAATTTCCCTGACTATGTTGTACAAAGCATTGATAGTATGGGATACAAAGAGCCTACACCGATTCAAGCTCAAGGTTGGCCAATAGCTATGTCTGGCAAAAATCTTGTAGGTATTGCTCAGACTGGATCTGGGAAGACATTAGCTTACATATTGCCTTCCATTGTTCATATTAATAATCAACCACCTATTAGGCGTGGGGATGGTCCCATTGTACTGGTTCTTGCACCAACACGAGAATTGGCACAACAAATTCAGCAAGTTGCCACAGATTTTGGAAATGCATCATATGTTCGCAATACTTGTGTATTTGGACTTATTGAGACAGTTCAGTTGATACTATAAACCATATGCGTTGTAGAAGATCTGCAAGTTTAGGACTTTCTACGGAGATCCTAAACTGAAGGTTCTAGCTATAACGCCATCCGTACGTCAATTTGTATCCAAATTCTATTCGTATAAATATATATTAACAAAACAACTCCATAAATCGTTTGTTTCTCACCACCAAACAACACCCCGCTCACAAGTGACGCCCAACGTGAGGCTTCGAGTCGAAGCTACATAAGCATTGTGACAAAAATACCCACTACGGCGGTGTTTTTACCTGAGAAAACAACACGTTAATAAGTGGAGACAGCTCTGACAACGAAATTGATTACGAAGACCCTTTTGAATCAACATATTACGTTACTCGAACAGGACGTGTAACTACTATCAAAATGGCGCAACCCAAGCTGTACGCTCTAACCGAAGATGTGCTGGAGAAATTTATAACACAGCTCGCTCCAAGTAAATCTGCAACAGAAATAGGTTCTTCGACCACGTGCAACTACTTCTACGATGGACGCAGGAGTGCTGATGCAGTGGAAGCCTTTTTATCGGCAGTGCAAATATTTAAGGGTCGGCATAAGATCACTGATGAAGTTGCTTTAGAGGAGTTACCATTGTTACTCAAAGATGAGGCCGGAATTTGGTGGCAGGGTGTGAAGAATGAGATTGATACATGGCAGAAGTTCGAAAAATGTCTAAGAGATTATTTTGCACCCAAAAAAGAAGCTTACCTCATACTTAATGAGATAACGCAAATCAAGCAGGGGAATGACGTATCCACCGAAGACTTTATTCGCCGCAAACGATTTCTGTTTTCTCAACTTGCAAACCCTGCGCTAACGGAATCGTTTCAGCTGGACCTACTGTATGGTATTTTAAACCTAGGCATAAGAGACAAAATACCTCGGGGTAGTGTCAACACCTTTGATGACCTCATATACGCTGCTCGAGCAGTTGAACATGTCATAAAAGAAAAGGCTGAACCAAACGAAGGCATCATATATACACCAAAGCCAGGCGGACAAAAGAAAAGGTGTAAGTTTTGCAAGAATTTGGGTCATACGATTGAGACTTGTAGGAAGAAGCAATTCGTAGAAGACAAGAAGAAGCATGATGTACTTCATCTCAAAGATAAAACCGAAGCAAACACGCAGGCTCCTTCGCCCTCTACTCCCAGGTTTAGCTGCTATGGTTGTGGTGCACCGGGTGTAGTTCGTTCCAACTGCCCGACTTGCCATAGAAATAAGAACGCCCAAGATGTTGGAGTGTATCATGTAACCGATACCCCTACTGACAGTAGAGACAGGCCAATGGTATACATCGAAATAGATGATATAGTGACTCCAGCATTTATTGATACTGGGGCCAAAACAAGTATCGCCTCATTTTCACTATATCAGAAATTGAAAAGTAAGGGTTATCGATTTAAGGAAGTACATGTTGGTATAACTCTAGCAGATGGCAGCAAAAGAAATCAAAATGTATTGGTCACTAAAGTAGCTGTCAACTTTTATACTAAGACCGTCTTGACAAAATTCTTGGTCTTTCCGGAAACACGTAACAATCACTGTCTTCTTGGAGTAAATTTTTTGCAAGACTCACATGTTGTCTTAAACTTGCCACAGAACACATTTCACTTTCTGGAAAATCCCGATTTAGAAAACGAGCTTTACGAAGAGGGCTTTATCACATTCCAAGAAAACATTAATGTTTCTATGGTAACTGCTACTGACCTATGTTCGTCGCGAGTGCCTCAAGTCAACTGCATACATACTGGTGGTGATTTGCGACCGCTCAAATTCCGTATGGATGAGGAGGGTGCAGCTTGGCCGAACGAAAAAAGACACTGTGTCAGACTATTCGATGGGTATTCACCCGTGATGGATGCATTATTTAGAGATGCACAAAACAATCTTTGTGACTATGATCAACATACATGTGAGTCTGATCTTTTCCCAGACATCGGTATTGCATCTCTGGACATGGAAAAAATTAGTTTCGATGACTTTCTTGCACAAAATGAAAGCGTTTTCAAACCAAATAAATTACCAGCAAAGGATGTGGAACATATTATAGATACGGGCGATCATAAGCCCATTTCAAATCCACCTTACAGATTGTCCCCTCTGAAACGCGAGGCGTTGAAGAAGGAAATAGAAAAGATGTTAGAGGAAGATGTAATTGAACCATGTTCATCTCCATGGGCAGCACCGGTAGTCATGGTACCTAAGAAAAATGGAGGTATCAGAGTGTGCATTGATTACCGACAGCTGAACTCAGTTACCGTTCCGGATAAATATCCAATGCCACGGATTGATGATCTACTCCACAATGCAAAGCCCACACCATTCATGAGCACCATTGATCTTCAGACTGGATACTGGCAAATAAGTGTTAGGGAGGAGGACCGAGACAAAACAGCGTTCGTTACGCCATTTGGTATGTATCGATTCAAAAGAATGCCCTTTGGTCTGCGTAACGCACCTGCTACTTTCCAAAGGATGATGGATCGCTTTCGCGTTTCACTTAGCCACACAAACCTTCTGGTTTTTATCGACGATCTGATCATTATGTCTCCTACCTTAGATATACACATGCAGGATCTTAAAGGTGTATTTGATCGTCTCAGAGAAATGAACCTAACTGCTAACAAAGAAAAAAGCCGATTTTGCTGTTCACAAGTAAAGTACTTGGGTCATTACATTACGCCTAAAGGATTGGAAGTAGATCCTCAGAAAACGAGCGCTATACTCAAGATGACACCCCCGCAAAATCTCAAACACCTAATGTCTTTTGTGCAAATGTGTTCATGGTATAGGCGCTTCATACCAAACTTTGCCAAAATATCCGAACCACTTACTCGCCTTACAAAAAAAAGCGCTAAATGGATATGGGGAGAGGAACAAGAAGAAGCATTTGATAAATTAAGAAAACTATTAACATGTCCTCCAGTATTGGCTCAAGCCGACGAAACCAAGCCCTATATTATAAAGGCTGATGCTAGTGGTTACGCAATCGGTGCAGTTTTGGTCCAGGGGGAGGGAGATCAGGAGCACCCAGTTGAATATGCCAGCCGACTGCTGACTTCGACGGAACGAAATTACAGCACCACTGAAAGAGAAGCTTTGGCAGTGATTTGGGCAATCAATAAATTTCGAGGCTATGTGGAAGGTGCAAAAATTACGGTCTTAACTGACCATCAAGCATTAAAGTGGCTTATGTCTCTCAAATCTCCAACAGGGCGATTAGCAAGATGGGCCCTACAACTTCAGCCCTACGACATCACCATTAAATATATAACCGGTAGGACGAATGTTGTCGCAGACTCCCTTTCACGTCCCACTTGTCAATCTGAAAATAAAGAACATTGTGATGTTTGCGCGATCACAATTGACATGCCGCGCATAGATAAAGAAAAAATAAGAGAAGAGCAGTTTAAGGATGAGGATATTGTAAAAATAGTCAAGTGTTTAGAAAGTAATAGCGAAGAACAAGCCGAGTACTGGAGTAAGAAAGGCTATTTTATGAGCAACGGATTGCTGTATCGGTATGATCCAGAAAACATGGGAGATAACGGGTTGTTGGTTGTGCCTAAACATGAACAACAAAAAGTAATAAAGGCTTATCATGATGAAGCAACGGCAGGACACTATGGATCAGAAAAAACGATAGAGCGTATCACACGTCGATATTTTTGGAAAGGGATGAGAAGCCAAATCGAAGCTTACGTGAAAAAGTGCTTGAGCTGTCAGCGCTATAAAGCCTCGAATCAAAAACCACCAGGCTTACTGCAAACTACAGCTAGTAGCCAAAGATTTGAAGTTGTCGCTTTTGACCTTTTCGGGCCTTTGCCTCGAACTTCAAGTAACTTTAACTGGATTCTTATCATAGAGGACGTTTCTACTCGTTGGGTCGAATTATTTGCTATGCAATATGCTACCGCAGAAGAATGCGCAAATATACTATTAAATGAAATAATTCTTCGATATGGCACACCTCGTCGCTTCCTTAGCGACAATGGGACACAGTTCGTTAGTAGTGTTATGCAAAAATTGACATTTTGCCTAAACATACATCACGGATTTACTCCTGTCTATCATCCGGAGACAAATCCAGTTGAACGAAGAAATCGTGATCTAAAAATTCAACTTGGTATCTTAGTAGATAATGATCATACCACTTGGCCAGACAAGCTACCTAGTATCCGTTTTGCCATGAATACGGCTATCTGCAGCTCTACAGGATTTTCTCCAGCCTACTTAACTTTTGGCCGTGAGCTCCGTACTCCGGATGACGTTGAGCATGATCTCCGAGAAATCATACAAAATGATAATTTTGTCGCTGAAATAACCCCGAAGCTTTTGTTAATGGCAGATACGCTCAAAAAAGCTAGGGAAGTCCAAGAAATGAAGGAAGAGAAACGAAAAGAATACGTGGACAAAATGAGGAAGTCACGTCCATCTTACATGGATGGAGATCTTGTTTTAGTTGATACACACGTTTTAAGTAAAGCTAGGCAAGGATATAGCGCTAAACTAGCACCACGACGTGACGGACCGTATATAATCAAACGGCGTCATGGGCCAAGTTCGTTTGAAATTGCCAACCCTATTACAAAAGAAGCTGTTGGAATTTATCACTCATCTGCATTACGTCGTTTCCAAGGAGACGATAAAGACCCATTACCCACACCTAAGGCACCCATTAGGAAGAGAGGACGCCCTCGCAAGCAGCACTCAAAGTAGCTACCAATATAGTAATATAGGTCCTGTTTCACTTGTCGGGACGACCAAGGAAACAGAGGGGGAGGCTATAACAATACAAACAATAATACGGTAGCAGATGCGGCTCCACCTCGCACCAACAGATGGCGCTGTCTGATTCCTACATCGCGGTAACTTTTGTGATTCAATAATGTATAAGACCTTCAGTCAACCCAATGGTTGTTATCCACTAGTAGGGCCGGTTTAAGGTGCAAACTAACTGCTTTCACCCACGCTGAGACAGTTCAGTTGATACTATAAACCATATGCGTTGTAGAAGATCTGCAAGTTTAGGACTTTCTACGGAGATCCTAAACTGAAGGTTCTAGCTATAACGCCATCCGTACGTCAATTTGTATCCAAATTCTATTCGTATAAATATATATTAACAAAACAACTCCATAAATCGTTTGTTTCTCACCACCAAACAACACCCCGCTCACAGTAATTAATTATATTAATAACAAATAGATTTATTTATATTATATCATTTGATATCACTTTAGAGTATTATGCGCTACCGAGGTCAGACTACGACGGTAGACAAGATAAGGAATAATTTTAGCTTCAATTACTATTTTCGATTAATTTGGAAAAAATAATTAGACATAATGTTAAATGGGTATATATTTTTTCTTTTATATATTATAATTTTGAATAATGAAAGTGTAAAAAAGGCTAGTTGTTAAAGGTGCTTGTCCATGCATCAGCGCGCACGCACCAGCAGCATGACACGTAACACATTGCATAAATTTGTCTATGTCATAAAGTTTACTGCAGTCATATATGTCATAGATGTTTCAATGAAAAATGCGACTCTCACTTTTGACATCGAAATGACGTCATATAAATGTTTTTATACAATCCGTTGCGTGTATTGCATTGGATGCGTGCGTGCTGACATACGAGTATAAACGTTCACCTTAAAAGAACTATATTACAGTATTTGCAATCATCTGATAATAAGATTTTTATAAAAGCAACATATTTATCCCTCATATCAATGCTATAAAAAAAAAACCAATGGAATAAATCAGTGGTTGGATGAGAAACAATAAATAAGCCCGTTTTTATTCTTTCATTTCTTCAACATAAACTGGATATTTCTTTAGCGGACGCGGCAGATGTACTGAGCACATTTCTTTCGTTCATCTGGGGGTCTATTCTTTACGTCACAAGTTTCACATGATTTCTACACGTTCTTATGAATCTACATTTATCTTAACCTCAAAACAATTATAGTTTAGCAGTTATGTTATTAGCAAAATGAAGCCGTTGTTGAAAAGATTTATCCCTTAGTGGAAAGATGGAACGACAAGTTTACATTAAGCAAACGGTCTAATTTAAATAGTTTATTTTATTGATTTATATTTAATAACCGTTTCAAGTGTCCAAAAAACTATTGATCGAAAACTAAAAATAAAAAGCTATCGAAAAAAAACAACACACAAAGAGAAACATTACGGGCTTTAATGATGACGACATCGCAAAACATAAAAATATGACGTCTTCATTTTTTTAATGTTTAAAAAATAAATGATTTTATTTTGAGGTGATATTCAAGTAATGTCACTTGATATTCGAGTGCTCATAATTGGATATGCAAAGTAGGCCTTCTGAATACTACTGAAGGTCCTAAAGAAGATTTGGGTACAAATATCCGTCGACTGTCAGAATTAGGTACAATATATCATCTAGCTAGACAGTAGACGACTGTCTAGATGATTACACGCGCTCATCGAACCATGCTAGCCTTCTATTGTTGAATAAATCCCGCTTGTTTATGTGAATGAAGAAATATAACAGTTATTAGTGTTGTACTTAACCATATACCCAAATGAACACTGATTTACACATTACACGAAATACGTTGTACTAACTCAAAAGTAAAGAGGTATTACGAAAACCGCGGACGGTCGTAATCCCAACAAACTCACAACTCGAGAACGATGTCTAAAAGTTCGGTTTACAATAAAAGCTCGATTGAATATTGATTTCGAAACAATGTAGGTACAGCACTTCGCTTTTTGTAGAGTAAATTATATTCAATATTTAATCAAATAATTCGTTCTGCTCTATCTGCTTCACATTCAAAACTCATAAATTAGAATATAAGGTAATAGGTAGATATATGAAATATCGATTTTACACCATTCTTAGATATCATACAATAAGCAGTCTTGATGCTCGTTATGTGTATGGTACACAATAGCAAACTAATAAAAGGAAAATTATTCATTTTAAGTTTCTTTCATTTCTTTTTTTAATAATATATTAACAAATATCGTACTTCTCAGTAACCCAATAATAATAATAATTTATTTGCATTTAAATAAGATATACAAAAGAGATGTAAAAAAATAATATAATTATCACCTATTCAGCTATTAACTGTAGTAGAAAAATCCACTATAAGCACTGAGCAATCCACCCCAAGCTAACGTTCAGTTTCACAGAATAAAAACAACGCTCAGCAAGCCAGTTATATAACTCTTTCTTAAATCTAGTAAGAGGTATATTTTTTATAGATTCCGGAATTTATTAAATATTGTTTGACACATACAGTAGCAGTTATTTTTAAATAGCACGCTTTTTGGGAGTATGACAAGAACTAGCCTATTTTTATTACTAGTGTTGTAGAGTATCGTTTGGCAAATTTAGCAAGGAAGAGGTACAAAAGGTAGTTTTATTCATTTTTTTTTTTATTAATATATTAACGAATGTCGTACTTCTCAGTAATCCAATATTAATCTCTCTTTATGTAACCACTAGCGGATACCAGTAGATCGATCCTGCAAATGTTAACGTAATAATGGCATCTCAATATAATTCCAACTACTCGCAGTTTACGATTGACTATCTACCTGGAATCCAATATCATTAATTCTTTGTCTTCTTCATAAATTAGCGGCGACAGAATATAATAATATTAGACTTCATGTATGAGAATGAGAAATGCAAGTTGTTGAGATTCTTTTGAGATTAGTACTGAAATATTAGTTTTAGATTTCAGGCAACCAAGTGTTGGAATGATCTGCCACCCCCGTTGAGAAACGTCATTTCTATAAAAACTTTCAAAAAAAAATTAAAAACCAATTTACTCGATCTTCAGAATATATGTTTAGTGAGGTGACTGAAAGATTGATTTTTCCTGAAAGCTAACATTATAATCTTAAATTTTAATTTATATTTTTACATTGACGCAATTGACATTCTAAATTTATTTCATCGTATTATAATCTCATGTATATATTTAAATCTATTTAATATTAATTTGTTACTAACTTGACCTCTGTGTTATCTAATTTATTATTATTAATCTTACATTACATTAATATTATTTCTATCTTTTATTTTGGACATTTTTGAATTCTTCTAATTAATATGACATTGACAATAATCTGCCCCGCTTCACTCTGGACTGGGAGACGGCTGAAAATCGGTGCTTCGCCCATTCTTGGGTGATTTACGTGCACCGAGCCTTGACCCTTATCTTACTGCTGCACACAGGTATATCACTTATATCATTACGTCTTCTGTTCTCAAATGTTATTTGTATTGTACAAATTGTGATGTAGTTGTGTGTTGTTGTATGAATAAACTATCTATCTATCTATTGCAGTTAGATGCAGAACTAGAGACACATAAAAATCAATTTGAGATAGTTCATAATATATTCTATATTATAAACTAACTAACTCGTCGACATTGCCGTGTCTCAAATGTCGATTTTAAGAGTAACAAAGTCAGCACAGGAATTAATCAACATTGTTACTCAAGAAACGATAATGGCATGTCGGTTCCAATTATCGTCGATCTCGTCGTCGACGTCATCTCGCTTCCACCAATCGTTACGCACCTGATAAAAACCGACACTGAAATAAATAAGCACTCGGCGCGTTCCGTCGCGAACATGTTTTCAATACACCAGAAACTCCAATCAATCGAGAATGTCAACATTCATTACTGAACAAAGACATCTGTCAACTAAATATCGGAAAGAATCTTCTACTTTATCAGCCGTAAATTGATTTATGCCCGCCGAATAATTTGTACGCCGACGTACGTTACAAAAGATTCAATATTTGTCGAAGGAAAAGGAACATTTTAATAAGAAAAATGGCAAGAAACACAGCGCGGCTGTTTCTCTTGCGTCTCTGGGGGGAATCAGATATCTTTTAAGGATAAAAATGGAACTCGCAGGAAAATGAGATGAAACCAAAATATGTTTGTATGTGCACAATTTAATCTACGGAGTGCCTTTGCCGATATCCTAAAGTGATAAAATATGACACTTATACATCCTGTGTATAAATGGTATAAAAGTGAAAACCGTTTCTTTAAAAGTTTATTTTGTAATACCATAATAATATTATTTCAAATCAAACAGCACTAAAATAATCTCTAATAAGTAAGCTTATTAGAGATTTGAAAATCAATTACTGGAGCAATCCAATGATGATTCCAGTATTTTTTTTTAATAAAAATCAAAAATTATTTCGTTGACGAGATGAATGTGCACAAGAAAACCTTCAGCATTGAACAGAATAACAACATTCAAATAAATATTCTTACCTAAAGTTCTTATAACGAACTACGTCTACAGTAACATAAAACAATAAATAAACATCAGGAGACTTGCATTTAGTTTACCACTCACTAATATAATGATTTTGTTCATCTACAATGTTATGCTCACAATGAGGAATCAAGGGATATCCTTTATATAACCCGATAAAACATTCCGAACCAATCAAATACATATGTTTCAAAATCAAGACAAGATGTCACCTAACAAAATATGCTCAGTTGCAATGCTGTCGTGACCGTTTGTACGTTAACATGGCATGTGCAACGTTGACTCCACGGACGCGTGCGGTTATCATGCCTCCTACAAACGTTAACTAACACGTCCCAAACTTCACCGGCGACATGATTTAAAAAAATATTCTCGCATACGTTTTGTTTTGACAAAGAGTCAATTATGTAACAAACTCTAACAATGTGATCAACCATCTGAATTTGAATTGTTGCTTATGAGAATAAGTTAATTAAGAGAATAATATAAGAATTTTTCGGATCTAGAAAATCTTTGATAACAAGATATTATGTAACCAGGTAGTCCTCTTAAGCTACAAGTTAACTACCTGTTTAAATAATATCTTTGAATGAAGCTATTAAAAGGTTCGTTTGAGATTTTATTGTTAATGATATATTCATCATCTGCCCTTTTACGTCCCCACTGCAGGGGCTCATGCCTTCCTTATTAAGGAGGAAAGGCCATGACCCTCCACGCTGGCCCAATGCGTATTGGAAAGTAATAACTATTGCAAATACTGCCGGGACCAACAGCTTAACGTGCCTTCTGGAGCACGGAGTAGCGCGAGATACTAATTTTTTGGTCACCCATCCCGTGACTGACCCTTGCGAAAGTTGCTTAACGACAATGATCGCGTGCCGCGGAGCTTATCCGCTACGCAACCGAGCTACTCTAAATATTAATGATATTTAATATATGCAACCGGGTCTTGTTCGTGCAAATGCATGCACGAACAAGACACGGTAACATATAATTATAATTTCGCGAGTTTAAAAACTTTATATGGTTACTAGTACTAATTGAAATCTAAATGTTTACATTCTTATCTCGAACTATTCCATGTTTTAGATGGAAAAGCTACTAAGAATCCCCTTGTGGTTATAGCGGTAGAGTTATCGAGTGGTTTTCCTAATAAACTTCGAAAGGAGGGGTCTTATAAAGAAAAATTAAGTGACACTGATCCCTATTGTACTACCAACAAAGAGTATGCCCCTTGGGCAAAAATAAGACCATTAGCTTGTTGAGTTCGAAGCTTTCCTGGTACCAACAAGTCATGAAATATTAATGTAGCCGGTAGCATCGCGCGACAACTTTATGTCAGTCCTACGGCTATCTGTAGCTAAGCTTTTTTATATTGCGCCCATAAATTGCGCGTCCGGTAAATTTTATTGGATTGAATACTGAATAAGGATGATATGTTTCGGTTTTTACCTATTTTCATAAAAGGGACTGCCGATAAAATTATATTGGGTCCATTTAATACTTTACCTTTTCAACTGATTTTGATCTGGTTTTAGACGAAGCTTTTCTTTTATCGTGATCATTGAATACCATATTGAAAACAAAATAAATATTGAATATTTTTAGATAAGTAAGCTAAAATAATTGTAATATTTAATACAATGTGTAAGCAGGTTTTGAGATTTCGTTCACTATAGATGTGATAAGTGGGTATGTAAGAAACAGCCCTTTGACCATAAATTTTCTTGACGATGAAATCAGAGCAATAATAAATAGAATTTTAGTTTCTCGAATTAACATATATTTCCCAATATGCTGTTATTTTTCTGTATCTGCATCTATACTAATAATAGAGATATGAAAGATTTGCTTGTTTGTACTGAATAGATTCCGAAACTATTAGACCGATTTTAAAACTTCTGCCATCCTACAACATTCGCGGAATTTTGGGTGAAGTCGTGGGAAAACAGCTAGTGTATATGTAAAGGCAAAGGTGGCTCACTGATCTATCAATAAAGTTCAAATGACGTCACGTATCAAGTCGAGAAGTGGCACGCTCATCGTTACTATGAAAATATTGTATTTTACAAAAATGAGGCTCTGAAGAATCTGAAAAGTAATAACAAAATATTATTGTTCTGACAACTTTTTAAAATCATCATCAGGTTACTTAATATGTCCACTGCATAGGCCTTCCTAAGAACGGAATCAAATAGAATAGAGACATTGGTGGATGTTGACGATTGCGTGTGTTCAGGTGAGACCAAGTTCAGCGTTCCTTTCGCAGCACAGAAGAGATCGAAATAATACAATTTTGGACACCCGTCTCATAAGGAAGGCTTTTAGTCTTAAAATGTAGGAATCAAGAGTCACAGTGGATTGTAGTATACAAATATATTTTACGTTGAAAATACATAAAAGTCAGAGCAGAGTAAAAAAGAGAGTGACATGAAAAACAATAAAAAGTGTATAAAATGTTAATTCAAAAAATGTATACCAAATGATGCCAGTGTCTGATTAATATAGAAAAAGGTTTTATATACATTTAGCATCACAAATGAAACACCCTTATATTTATAACGACTTTCATAGAAACACCCTTATATTTATAACGACTTTCATATAAATTAAATATAATTAACGATCTTTAAGCTTCCAGTATTTTATACTGTATAATACCAGTACCAGTATGCAGAAATTGCTAAATCATGTTTTAAAGCATTTAGTTGAAAGTTTGCCGCAAAAGATCTTTCAGTCCCTCGTTGGATACACTTCAAACCAAAAATTTTAAGTTATGCAAACTCGAACAAAACCTTCCGTCGTTTGATCATGTCTCAGTTATTGAGAATCGCTCGATACACCCAGGGCCGAATTCTCAAAGATCGTCTCGAGCGCCGCCGAATTCCCTTTTCCATCGGTCACAACGAAATTATTTGTAATGCAATCACAAATTTGTAATTTCCCGCTCCCTCCCGGCCACTTCCTCTGGTATTCGCCGGCTCGTAATCATAGGGTCGTCGGTGACAAGTGAAAAAGCAATTTCTGCTCCGTCGCCCTAAGCCGCCCTCTGTCCTCCGAGCTGTATTTGTAACTCTGGCCACTCCGATAAAGTGTATTGAATGTTATTCATAACCTGAATTGGATGTGATCTTTTCAGCCTTTTGCCTGGGAAACAGATAAATGTTATTTCTGTGGTTCGTGGCCGTTGACTTTTGACGTGGCCTGTATATTTGTAACAAAAATCCTGTTAGAATGAAATCCGACTCACCTTTAGAAATAACTTTATTAAAATTGACTACCTAAATCATTCCTTATTGAGCTATATGACGATATATTGATTGAAACATTTATCTAAACGATTTTTTTTTTTAATTTATGCTTTTTATAGGAACATACTTATTATAATGTAGATTCTTCTCGAAAATTATCTAATATATATTATTTAAGGTAAAGATTACATTTAAGGTCAAGCTCGTTCTCTGTCATTTTAGTTATTAATTAATAGTTTTTGTTTCTATAACTAATAGTTATTACTTAATGTCTTCCGAACCGAAGCTAAGAACACTCTCGATTAAGTCATAAATATTCTCTTTCATTGCGCTTTCATTTGAGACTCCATTCGAATATATTTTCGGATATTCTTATCCACTTTCAGCCCCCACAACTTTTAAACAGCTCAACCGATATTTATCAAACATGTCTAGGAACACTTGCACATAAGTCACCTTTAATACAAAAGAAAAACCTAATTGATGTCGCACCATCCGTTCGGAAGCTATTATGACACAGAGAGACAGACAGACACGTAAAACTTGTAACACTCCCTTTGCGTCGATGGTTAAAAATAACATTTCCCTTTCCAAAAAAATTTTCAATGTATGGGAGGTAAAAGTCTTTTATTGTTTCAAATACTTTAAGGAACCCTATTGAGGTAAGGCATACTTTATTTTAATCGCAAGAAAACTTATTTTTCTTAATACATTTGCTCAGATTCGAAAACAGACAACTCAAAGATGATCGTAGGAGATTGCTGAACCCTAGACGGCATAAAAAAATTGTGTTAGTGTAAGCAACCTGAATACTGGTGAGATTATTCATTATATTTGATGGCACGTTCCTCGGTACATTGGTCGGTGCACAGATGGCCGGCAGAGGGACAGCGTGGGACCGCCTGAAATATGACGGTAATAATAACCCCATATGTCACACCGCAACCGTCATTTGCGAGTCCGCAGATGAGGGCGCGACAGATTTGATGCGAAACATGCATATAATACTGTTTAAGAAAGACTTCACATTAGTTATTTTTCCGTTAAGATATTGATAAGTTTAGGTGACAATTGATATTTGGTATACATAATTGTTTAATAGTTACTGAGTATTATCATTTATTATATTATTTGTTGTGGTACACGAAAACAAAGGATTGTGTTGGAATACTATAAGTAAGCTGCGATTCAAAGGAAATAAGTTTGTGCATTTGGTAGGAAATGGGTAACATTATAACTTTCCGTCGAGCTATTTTAACAGTATCCAAAGACCGTAACATCTCTAGTGCTTAACGTAAAGTGTGCTTCACTGCTCTGAATGTAGAATATGGAGTGGGCAGCGTGTCATCTTCGATATAACAAATAACCTCTTGAAGCCGCTCGAAGGCTCTTTTCGAGAGTCACTCTAACTAATATACACAACAGGAACAGGAGACCTCGTCCGTCATTTGTTTTTGGATTGTTAACGCGTGCCTGTGACAGGTATTGATATCGAATTATAAATCGGAGTTGACTGGAAATCTTTGACTCGTTGAAAATTTTAATTAACTATGTTTTAATTGGTATGTCGTGACTTGTCGTCCTGAAATTTTGAACGTTCGATATTTTAGGGGAATCTCAATAGATTATTAATTAGTTCACTGGTTTTATACACCGTTACATGAATTTTGTTACATACATACACAGAAGTTTTATGTTACAGTTCTGAGACTGGGCTACAACAGGTATTTATAAAAGTAGAAACCAACTTTATGAATTATGCGATTTAATAAATTATAACTACAATCAACATTTTATTGATTACGTGAATAACTATTCGAAAGTATTCAATAGTGTGTGTTCTGTAGCAAAGTCAAATTTTATTAAAGAGAAAATAAAGAATTCCAATAATAAAGTCGAAACAACTTGGGATATAATAAACCGTGAAATCGCTAAGGAGCAAATACCTGAAGATATTCTGACACTTAATTTTAAAAATACGACAATCAAAGATCATGATAAAATTGCTAATATATTTGATGAGTATTTTATAACCATACCAATTGAAACAACATCTGGTTTAAATTCTTCACCAACTACGCAAAGGATCTTTTAGAAAAGACGTGCCTCAGGTAGACAAAAAGAGCAGTAAGAGTAAGGTTCAAGAACAGCACTTAGAGATAATTCAAAGAGGTTGGGGTATTAACAGTGGCCTCCCAATTGTTATACAATTGTATACTTTATGTAAGAAACAATATTAACAATTACATTAAACATAGTCTTGTACACAATTTTAATACTAGAAACAAAGATATGCCGTCATGCAGGTTCTTTTTAACATTTTTGGGTCAATGTATACACTACTATAACAAAATTCTTATGGAAATTTTAAACTTACCCTTGCCTAAATTTAAAACCCATATTAAGAATTGTCTAATGAGTAAAGGATATTATACTGTTAATGAATATTTAAACGACAACACTGATTGGTGTTAAAGTGAGCTTATGACTAAAATATTGTACATACCGATGCTTATATTACTTACTCATTATTATTCGTTTCATCTTATTGATATTGTATGTAGAATGTTGGATAAATATTCAACGCTGAACTGCGATCTTCTAAATAAAATAACTTATCAGTTACCGAACACAAAGCTAGATAACTATAACAACTGAAGGCAAGACTTTAATTTCCAAAACAATGTTTCTCGATCGAAATCGTCGATACGACGACGTAAAAAATGCTGTAAAAAGTACTGTATTTATCCTTAAATTCGCTGAGTGGCCCCTAGTTTGAGTGCGAGTAGCGTGCAACGATCAAAGAGGCAATTTGATAGATCTTTTTTCTTTGACATTTTTCTTTCAAATCACAAAACTGTACATAGCTTAATATTTAACTAACTTTTCGCCAGTAGCTTCGCCCGCGAGGTCTTTAGGGGACTACGTCGTAGATTAAAAAGTAGTCTACACATATGTTCATTCGACATACTGAACTAACTCCTTACGCTTGTAGTTTCGGAGATTCCGTGATAAGTAAAACGTACAAAATATCAGACAAAGTCCATTGAAATAAGTTGTAGGCAAAAGAGAATAGTAATCCAAGCGGCAGATATAATTATCAGCAAAGTTAGTTAAAGTTAAACTTGAATATGTAATATCATAGTTTGATTCTACAACATTAAACCGCTCATAATATAAGTTGTACGCATAGAGATAAGAAGCTGCGTGCGGGGACTAAATAGCAGAGCTACATTAAATACATTTATTATTTGACTATAAGCACGCTCATTTATTATTCATAAGTTGGTATATATACGTGACAACTAAGCATAAAACAACAAAGATTAAACACAACTTAGAATACACTTAACTAACACTGTTTCTTATATAGTATTATTATTATTATTAACAAGATATTAAACAATTTATTACGTAAGTGGTCTCATTTATTAAAATAAATAATCTAAAATATTTGTTTTTAATCTCGTTTTTCGATGAAATTCGGTAAGCAAATATAAAGTTTAACATAAATAATTTAAAACTTGTAATAAAATGAGAAAATCTGTACAATAAGACCGTAGCCAAGTAGCATGACGTTTGAGCACATATGGAATTATCAATTTTTTATAATAATAGTTACATATATAGCTTTTTAGCTAGCCATGATTCTGAAGTTACCCCGCGCATACATATAAATTTACCCACAAATTAGCATAAATGCTTAAGTATCGTATAACTTGTAACTTTTATTACATTTTGTTAATTAAAAGAGTTTTGAAGCTCTGAATTAAAATGCAAATTACATCAAAAATTTGTCGAGGAGTTCTAAAGTATAAACAAATATGTTTTACATTATATCTGCTTCAGAAAACATGTGAAACCGCTCTCGCCTATTAAGAAATCAATATGAAATAGTAAAAGAATATGAGTGAACATAGTGTCAACTGTTACAATTGTTCGATATGAAATTCTGGCAGGAAACAACAATTGGTGGCATTTCATTATTTATTTTCTGTAATGTGCAGTTATAGCTCGTTCAGGTTAAATCTCGTTAACTTACTATGAGTGTTAAACTAGTGTAAGTTCAAAACTGACTGTAGAATTTGACCTTTTGTAGTAAGTAACCTAATTTACTGCTGTATGTAAGCTCAGAGAACACAAAACAGAGATATTAGAAAGACGTTCTGCCTTTGAGTCATGTGGGGCTGAAGGGCGTAGGTACTTTTGTGTTTTTGTTGCACGAATTAATTGTTATAACTTACGCTTAACCCACAAGAATCTGTGCGTCGCTAACAAACTGATGACTGATGCGTCGTGTGGCAACTCATGCTTGCTCTTTTATTCATTTTTAATTAGGAATGCTGTATATAAATAAATGACTGAGAGTTATACAAAACGAGAAATTATTAGAGAATTAAATTTCGCTGTCTCTATATACATTTTTTTAAACTCACTTTGACATTTCCTTTGTAAACCCTCGTTAGGTTTAATTGACATACAAATAGACTTTCGAGCTTTCGGCTAAACCTTTTTATCTTTTTGGTAATCATAATAAACTTCAGTTAAATTACATCGTGAATTTACTTTGACTTTCATTTTTCAATTGTTTTTATATTTAAGAACTCCACGGTCGAGTGATTAAATTTGTCATCATGTATTATGTTCCGAGCTCAAAATAAAAAATAATATTTTTTTTAGTTAAATTCTTAAAAAAGTATATTAGACAATTTATAATCGCGTTTTTGTAAAAATTAATCATAATATTTTTTTTTCCACTCTAAACTATAAAAATGAAAAATACATGTGTCTGTATGAAGTGAAACAAATATATATTTTTTTAAACACACAAATCGCTTTACTTTAAATTTGGTATTTTCAGTCTTCACTGAAGACACTAGGTTTATTCACCGGTCATGAGTAACATTACGTGAGTCTAAGGATCGGTGCAAATCTGACGAAGCTCAGTCAAGCACCTGGCGGAAGTATATGTTAATACGATTCCCGTTGAGTATGCAAGGTGAAATTTTATTCATGATTTTTTTTTATCTCTGACGTTCTGCGACAAATAAGACGCCGCAGATCTTCCGTCAGATATGCACCGACCCTAAGACTTTTATTGACAATGAAACTGGCTTCAGCTCTCAGGGAGTTAGGACAGAAAGAACGCGATGCCCATGCACCACCAAGTTGAATCTGAAGCATTCACTAAATATCTTGCCCACTCAGAGAACTCATTCAGCAAACTTTTAATCTCATAAAACTCGTAAAGATAGCTTAGCACGTCTAACTGCTAATTGTAACACATGCAGTATGAGTGTAAAACTTTCTTTGATAGTGAAACGCGCTCGAGCTCTTAAAGCGCTCTGACTTTGCAGTATAGTGAGCGAGAAAGTAATATAGTTTCGATGATTGCCAACCGGTATTGGCTTCACCATGCCTGTACCCCACAATGCTATATTGGAAAATATTTTTAATGAATCTTAACTCAGTGGTTGTGGCTAGTTTTCCAGTATAGCATTATGAATTGATCAAATTTGATAATTTGAATATTCAATTCAGAGACCGGGTGCAAGCTATCAAATATTATTTCTAGGAGTTTTCATATAATGATTGGTTCAATTATATTGTATCGGGCTTTGATGGATAATATATGGTACTTTTTATGTTTCAGATTTCCATAATAGCTGTTTAGTTTGGCATCACAGCAATTTATATATTTTGGGAAAGATTGGCTTTTGTTTTTTTTATAATGGATCAAAAAAAACAATTTTACTTCGGAAAAAGCGGTTAGATATAGTTATAATTGAAAGAGAAGAACATCTTTTTGCACGACTATAGTATGTGGTGATATGTGTCAAACGGTCATGGTTATATGTCAGTCCCGTTTCGCCCCGCTCGCCACACAGACGTGTGTGTGAACATTAAAAGTTGCCCGGACTCCCCGCATGCTAACGACACCATTCGTTTGATTAATACCACTTGCTTTTACGAGAGGTTTTATTTTTTTCACAGCACTCAGCGTTAGCTGAAAATATGAGAAATGTGTGTGTCTCGGACTAATGGATGCTGTTTACTTTACTGTTTGTTTGCAGGTTATATTTACGTGACATTATGTACTAATACAAGCAGTTACTCATTATTAGAGAGCTTACAAAAAACTAATTGGGGAATAGCGAAGTTTTGTAATGTTTTTCATTACATTATTTTGTGTATTTATGAAGTTTCTATTTTTTTATCTTTTAAGTTTGTTTTGTGTCACGGCAGGCTGTCGTTGTATGTCAAATTGACATAATTTTTGTTCTTTTTTTTATCATGTATATGCCAAATAAACAATTGATTAATTTATTACTACTTAAAAAGGTATATTGAGACTAGTTTTTATATTTTTACCATTGGACGTCAAAAGATAAAACGGGACGAAAGCAGGTGGTGATGTATTTCGTAGCACTATTTTTTTATTAATCACTCGCTAACTATTAGGTACACTAATTAATGTCCTAAAGTGATAATTACTGTCCCACTGCTGGAGCAACGGTTTAACGGCCTTAAATTCTTGGTCACCTATCCTATGACTAGCCCTTATGAAAGCAGCTTAATTTACGGCTCGCATATTGAACACACTAGTCCACTTCGCTTTAAAGAGAAATAATATTAAATAATGGTTAACAACATTTATTCCAGAATGGATGTTACTTAAAGTATTCGTTAATCTGGATTACATGTACCCTTCCCCGAGGAGTTTTGAGTCCCCGCGTAGGTGGGTATGTATTTCTAGTCGGTTAAAACACACACTGAACGGATGGGCAGGTAAAATGTTGGACTATTCAATGGAACTCTCTATGAACTCGAAAGAGGGACTTAAAAAGGACAGGATAAGGATAATTAAAACGACAAAGTGACACAAATTCTAATCTCTCAAAAAGAAACACAATGAATAGAGTCCTATAATGAGCAGAGAGCCTACATCCGTCATTACTTGTTTAATTTTAGTCCTTATTCTGAATTAATAATGACATGAATCCTAACGAAACATTCCGATCATCGTGTTCTATTTTGTAGAGGAAGCGCAAACAAACGATTTTTATAAAACGCTACACTATATGTGATGCAACAAAATTTTCATAAAAAAAATAGAAGTAAAAGTCAGCGTTAACCAGATTTTTCAGTGCACAAAACATGCTAAGTCAACCTTTCAAACATGGTTGGGGGAGTAAATTGAAAAAAGGTCAGAAGATTAACAATATGACGCAGCGCACTTCCCTCTCGTATCATGCAAAAAAAATTACATATTCCCCAATTTTGTTTATGGCGGCAGTGTTGCCCACATCTTGCCCCCCGGGGTGGTGTAAAAAAGGGCTCGCACGGAATAACGTCTGTGAGATACAAGCCGTTTCCTCTCAAGCCTTCTGAAGGTTGTATCTTCAACCCGGAGACCGTATACCCTTATATTATGTTAGTTATCACCTAGCAAAAATGTCGTTTATATAATAAACCTATAGTTTTAAATGCAAACGAATACGAAGTTTAACAGTTCTACAGTTACTTTTTCTCATTGCAAATATTAGGTCCTTACATATGAAATTGGCGTTTTGTCGTACCGGCCACTTTAATCACAAATTTCTTCTCATTATTTGGGCATTCAAATTTATACAGCCATTTAAAGATGTATTTGTGTTTCGTTAGGCGGCATTCATTTGTTTTTTTTTTTCTTCTGTTTGTCCTATTTACGTCACCCAGTATAACTGGACTGTCCCAGCCACCCAGGACTGTCGAAATCACTGCACAGTCCAAATACAAATCCAGTCTGTGAATGTTAAGTTAATAAGTTCGTTTAAGCCACGCAATACGTTTCAATCCTTCACTGTCGGATAATGAATTTTGAGTAAGTCTCATTAGCATCACCTATAGGATGGGATGCAAGTTATTTTACAATTTTTTTATATTAACTCAACATACTACCTCCGCTGCCGAGTTTCAGAGCATCACCATGTTTGAGATCGTTCGATTCCCAGTCGGGTCAACGTAAAGAACTTCTGTATATTGTCTCGGGTGTCGGTGGTTTGATACATACGTTGTATCAAATGAGTGTGAAGGTTTTAGGTACTTATCTTGGTATCTGAAGAACATATTCGACGTTCTTTAACATTAATTGATTAATTGAGGATTTTTCAACAAGTTAGAAATAAACGACTAATTTAAAATATGGAAAGAATTTTCTTCAAGCAGGTTTCAAATCAGCTGCTTCTAAAGAAAAGTTAATATTATACATTAAATAAAACAAAACACATTCGTAGGTCCCTGATATTGCACGAGCAGGCTCTGTTAGTGGCCACAAGCAATATTCTATATCCTATTTGAGTAGGATAGTCGGGAGAAACAGAATAAACAACCCCCGGGTGTTAGCTCAACTTCACTGGGGCACAGATACACATAAACTTTACTCGGGGAACAGCAATTATTTTGTGTTTAATTTGTATGATAACACAAATGCGTCGAAAAATCTAGACTTTATTAGTTGAAATTGATATCTATATATACATATAATATTTATTTGGTACACGAACAGGAGTAAAATTATATTAATATATTTATGGGTTATAACAATAATTATTGGACGTTTCGACCCGCGCGGAATCCCTCACTAATTGATTATTCGTCGGGAGGTTTTGCGGAGAATCGCGATGAAAATTATTAAGCGTCCCGGTTCACCAGCTCTTGTAAATCAATCATGCAAGATGCTAGATAGATGATTTATTTATTTTGAATTGTACACAAAATAACTTTAACGTTAAAGGAATAATTACATGGAAAACATTCAAAATTGTAAGCAAGATAATAAAACCAATTGTAAGTTAGTGATTTTTGTGTTCTGTTCGAACGTTATGCAAAAATGTACTATAACTCAAAATGTATTGAAGGAAAAAAAAAAGAAATGGGTGTTTGATCTTGTCCAACTTTCGGCGAGCAAAAAACAAAACCTTATCCACCTTGATTCCATACTCTCAGACAGGTAACTCTGATGGTAGCTCGGCTCGGCGGGTACTCACGATGCACAGCTTTGGTAGCTCACTGCTGGGCAAGTCTTTACAAGGATATGCTATGACCACGGGTCTAGACACTATATGGGTGGTGGAACGTCCACAACTAGTTCACACACGACGCGGTACACAAACGTTGTGCTCTCTTCAGCGCGCGGCAAGCGAAGTAAAAGTTAATCTACCCACCAATAATTGGACAATAACTGAACATGAACACTGCCCTCTAATGCTCGATTTCTACTCATATGATGCATTGTCTAGTTAACTTGACTCTCTGTTAAATTCTGATTGCTATTTGAACGACAAAATCGTCTCAAAAGTTAATTCGTTCGAATGACAATAAGAACTAAAATCACCAAAGAGGCAAATTAACACGCCACTGTGTACTTATTGAAGTGTAAATCGAGCTTTATGGCTCACTAGACTTCGACGTCGCATTTTGTTATGTCTATATACGTGTGTTGTCAATATCTAAGTAATTATCGAAACTGAGATTGCAATTGAAAGCGACAGCATGTATTTACAGCTAAAAATAATGCAACTATTACATAATCGGATATTCAGAAAACTGAAATACACCAATGTTCCGTATTATTAATTAGCTGTTATATTACAAATTAGCACAAAGCATTCGTCTTAATCTATTATCAGTTTGTTTCTTTAATGCAATGATTAGGCTCACAAGCCCTAAACAAAACGCACCATCGTGCAAAACGAAACGTATGTCTTTACGTTGCAAATAAAAGAAAAGAGAGATTAAAAAAAGCGAAGATAAGAAGGTCTCCGATCGCCGCTCGCACCGCTGGCATATTATAAAAATAATATAATCCATTTCATAGAACCTAGCCAAATACGCGACAAGTGTTTGTCGATGAAAGCTTCCAGCGACCTAATTATTGAAGCAGCTACTTACTGGGGCCCGTATCAAGATCAAGGAAGGCGATGTACTCGGTAAGTGAGCTGATCGCATTGCTAACCATTTAAATTATTTAATTTTAATTAACACTTTATACTTCTTATGTCTGAAACAACGCAAGTACCTTTTTACTTTTTTATTGAAATACTGCCAATGCCATGTAATTAATTACAAGATGAATATCGGTACTCGACAAAAACCTTAAAATCAATTTCAGATTACTCTAAAGACGAAACATTATTTGTTGCCTTATCACCGTGGCCCAGGGATGTTTATTCTGTATCACGGCGAGGGATATACAGAAAACTCATTAAAATTTTATCTACAACCTTCTTAACTCTGCATACACGATAACCGAAAAATACGATGTCTTTATTGACATATTTAATAACATCCGTTACCCGAGAGGCGAGCTCATACCATATGCGGCATACCTATAAAAAGCACTTTTGCAACTAGTGTTGTTCTACTGACATCGATATGATTTGTAAATTGAATAGTTAAAATAGTAACGCCGTGTGTTTTGCGTTTATTTTTTGATATCTTTAAATATGATGTTGTTTTTTATTATTATTTGGTTATTGCCGCATAACATTTAAAGCGACCGGGTACGAACAAAACTTGATAAATTGTAAACGATAGTGAAATATTATAAATATATAAGTCAAGTTGTAACTAACGCTTGATATTAATCGATTTTACCTACCGTGTAAATATATTGACTTGGATTTGTTTGGTATTGGATTGAATCAAAATGCGAGTGCATTTTTCAATAGGTACTGCATTGTTAGATATATTGTTTACACTAAATGTGTCGGGTTGAATCAAATACGCTCAATTAACGTTGAATGCGTTTAAAATAAATCCGATGTTAACTAAATCGAAGCTAATGTAGTTACGCAGTAGGAATACCGGTCTATTCATTTCATGTTGCTCTCTCTTTACTGTGTAAGTAACTCTAAATGTATTTTAGAAATAAATATAATTGCAATGTATTTATACAAAATTTAAAAAATCTTACTCATTCTCAAAGTCAACAAGATCGAAGGTCGATATTCCGGTAATGACATTACAGATAAACTCATTTGCTTACGACAGCATCTCAGCAAACAAAGAAATAAGAAAGCAGCTAAAAGTTTGTGTTTTAATTAAGTCGGGAACTCTTCGGATGCTTTTATTTTGCGCTTTTTTTATTCACCTTCATTAAAAGTTCGAGCGATTTCAATTAAGGCGAGCCACGTGCTGCTCGATAATTAATACACGATTAAAGGTCATCGATCAGTTCATTTAATTAACTTGAAGATTCGGCGGAGATAACTGAACAGTTTTGGGGATGAAAATTCATCATTCATCAATTATTATATACCCTTGCATCGACAATTTAAATGAAATTATATCGATTTTTAAGATGTTGTCCCGTCTCTATAAACTGTTTAGTCAATATTAAAAACTATTTACAAAATCACTTGAGCAAATAATATATCGTCAATTCGTAAACATACGTCGGGACACCTTTTTCCTTAAAATAACGAGCAAGAAACACTCACTTCCTTAGATTTTATAATATTATTGTCATATAATATTATTTTAGTGTGTATAATATTATTATTTTTTAGTTTAATGAGTCATACTGTAAACATTTAAATATAGTTAGGTACTATTACACATTACAGGTGTATTATCATAACAGATAAGGGTCTAAATTCACATTCCCTACTAAATAACAGTAACTTATATAGTGTCATGTGGACATTAAATTATAATCTCAAAGATATAGATGAAAATAAGTCATATTTACTTATGATAAAGATTAAATTGATTACGAGTCATCGCTGTGCCGTGTTCTCGACTCTCTCGCCTTAACAAAGGACAAGGGACTTTTAATATCCCTCGTAAATCAGCCGCCTAACTTCTACAGTACTTAAATGGATAATAAGTGGATAATAATCGCTCTATTTAACTTAATTTCTCTTTGATATTAATTCAAGAGACGGGGGAATTGTACGTACAACTTTACAATATAAAATGTTTAAGTGCGGAACTTGGTGGCAACGGTCGGTCGACTAATTTAAATGGAAGTTATATGGTGGTTTATCTAAAAGTGGGGATGGATATTCAGTTATAACTTTTACAAAATGTTTGACTTTCATGTTTGTGTTAAAGTTTTAAATATCTTCGAAAGCAAGTTCAAGAAACTGACAAGTCTAATCGAATGCGAGAATCGCTAAAAATTTTCCGGGATCTTTTTTTTTTTTTTTTTTTTTTTTTTTTTTTTTTTTTTTTTTTTTTTTTAATTAAATCATATTAATTTTCATTTTTATACATGAATTTAAATTGTCTACCTTTTGTATTACTTTTCAATTTTTCGCCTTTACAGACGATCATCATATAGGCTAACGGGTTTTGTCAACCGAAGCCGTTTTTAACTAAAACATGGCTACTTATAAATACCAGTTAGAGGTTTCCAAAAAAAAAAAAAAATTTCTTCTTCTTCTTTGAATATGATTTAGATTAACACAGTTGCAATCAATTATTGTAGTAGCTGACAAAATAAAATTGATAAATACCTGTTCGTTTATCACGTATAAGGAATGACATTGATCTAACGTCAAGTGTACGTTTCTCAGTAATAGTCCATATAATATTTTTCTATTATTATATTATCCTTTGACGTGATGAGCGATTGTATGTAAGTAATTGACTATTATCGTCGTGTGGTCCGTCCGGTGTGCGGAGGTGAGTCGATCCCCGGGTACTGTAACAAGATGACAATCTACCGATCCCTAATGGGCATATTTAGTCCCATGCTCTCCTCTCAGTTATTCATGTGGCCACTCACTATCCTCTGATATATTATATTTAGTGTGCATGATTTATATGGAGTACTTGGAACCAAATTAGGTATCGAAAATTTATTATTATCTTACATGTTTCCTACTTCTTGGAGATTGGTTAATACTATAATGTTATTTGGGACTTATATTATTGTGTTTCGTGAATATATGACATACTATTAAGGTAAAAGGATTGTGTTTCTTATAAAAGTTACAGGGTAATGTTTATTTCTGTAATATTTCAAATCATATTTGTAGCATTTATCATTCAATCAGTTATTTTTATTAAATTCTATAATGAATGCTCGATTCATTCTTTGTCATTAAAAGATTTACGTTTTCAATTCATTTTTAATGTTTGAAAAAACAAATTCGGAGAGTTCTAATGAGTGTGTTTTATAATTTTATTGAAGTTCCTAAGTAATTCCGTTAATATCATGTAAATAAGTTGTGCGTAGAAACACGTGTAAAAATAGTTGTAGGCATATCATCATATATACGTTCAAGAATATTTTGTATAATAATTTCAGCCCTGAACTACATAGTCTTTGACATGACGGCTGTTAGTGCTAATGATACTCTGTAATTGTATCTATTCGGTCTGACATACCTTTAATTTTACTACTATTATTTTTTTCGTTTTTTTTTTATATACCTACTCGGTTCTCAATATCCTGCAGGTGTAAAATAGCTTCTGTACTTAAACATCATCTAATGGTTATGTTTACTTTGTTTACTTGCTATGGGTACAATTAAAGCAGCACTATTGTAAGTTACTGATGTAAGCTTTACTGTTACACGATTGCGGTGTATGTTTCGTTGGTTGTTCTTAAATAAATAAATACACTGTAATATATGTGTAATGTGATATATCAGACTGTATTAAATAAAATGCAATATAAGGAAGATGTTGAATTCTTAAAGTAAGAACCTGCTGGTTCTTACTTCAAGGAAACATTAGCATCGTTATGAAGAGAACGACTACGCCCCGATAAACGTAAATCGGTCTATACAAACCGTATTGCTTCGGAAGTTTTGCACGGTTTCTATAAAACTTCATTCAAAGTTCCGATCATAATTTCGAGGGGGATTGCAAAGTTATTAACTTTGAGACAACTAATCCCTCCATTTGAGTGAGCACAGTCTGTTTGTAGGCTTTACAATCATAACCGAGCCGTGCCTGTGTAGGTCCGTCTGTGATTTATACCCGTTTCGGACTTAATACACTCGACAATTTATGACTGCGACTCGATTCGGTACCGATAACTATAATTACAATTGCGATATCGTGACGTCTATCGACGCCCGTCAGTTTGGCTTAATTGGCTGCGGAAAACTGCAACAGTTTTTATAGATACGTACACAAATCATTGAAATTGGTATTCCACCAAATAATTTATTATCTATAATTACTTAAATCTTTCTTTGTGAATTTAACAAATATAGAAAACTCCCAAATAGTTTATAACGATCAATATACTTATCACAATAATTTATTCAATAATTCATTTATTTTCGAGAACAATCAAAGTAATAAGCACTCAGCCTGCTGCTTGAGACATTCGTTTCTTTCGAGTATTTTTGAAGATATTGGCATGTGCTTGTTAAAAAATAATGTTCAAACTCACACGATGTGGTGCTGAGGTACACTTTAGGTACTAAGTACTTATTAAACAAGTCGACAACAACTGTGAATTCAAAGTAAAGAAAAAACTAACACTATGGTAATTGTTTGTAGACGAGTTAATAACGTGACACCAGATAGCTCTTACAAATAAATAATGCTCATATATTCACATTTTCAATTTCACATAATACTTAAAGTAAATAGTCCAATTAATTATTTACAATTATATAATTATCTGCACATATTCACGGTTCATGAAATCCGCACCAATAAAGTCGGTATTCGTAATGAAATCAGCTTATAAATTTCAGAGGATTACGTGTGGATGTTGAACATAAAATAAGTACGCTTTTATTATATGCCTTAATGAGTTAATGAGCAATTTTCAGATGACAGAGCTCGCCAGTGTTGAAAGGCATTAAACGACGAGAAATTGGGAGAAGTAAAATTACCCAAGATTTTCTTCTGTGTTCAGTTTTTAAATATAGATTAATTTTCTTAAAACTGCATGTTTATCCTTTTTGTAAAGTTTTAACTTTGAAACAAAACATTGTTTTCTGAAAACTTTATTGCTTAAAAGCCGTGATTGCTTTATTTATTGCCGTGAGTACAATAAAAAAAATTGTTAATTACGAATGCAACGTGACAGGTACTTTACTCTCTAGACCAGGGGTTCCCAAACTTATTTCGTCTACTGCCCACTTTGTTTTCAGCCATTTCATCAATTCGTTTTTTCACAGAATTATTACTCAAAGGAATTTTTCGGATAATCTCTGCAGCCAGTTTGTGAAGCACAGTAGTTATTACATCCTTTATTGCTTGCAAAATAAACTCATCTCCGATGTTATGTGGTTTGCCTTTTTGAGCAATTAACAAATAGATATTGCTTGACACTCGAAGTCCTTCTACTACTGCTACATTCTACTGGGTCTACTGCTACATTTGGCTGAGTATTATGCTTTTTATCTAGGTCTTGAAAATATGCTACATTCTTATCTGGATGTATTTATTTATTCAAATATTGTCACAAAGTCTTGTAGGCTTCATTGCTTCATTCGAAAATGTTTTTAGACATAGATATAGGGCATAAAGGCGACTATGGGTTTGTGGAATTTTTAATGAATTCGAATTTATTATATTCCGCAAAGTATTGCCGTTCCTTCTTTTTTACCTCCGACATTGTTTTGTTTTGTAAAATACGTAAGTAAGTGTTGAACTTAAATAGTTACTGCTTATCTATTACTCGCAAAACCGCAAATAAAAAAAATGAATATTACGTTGTTTATGTAGGATTGCATAAGCAGCACGCACCAACAGGAATAAAGCAAACTTATTCTCATTCGATGCTTAATCGTAGTCAACAAGTAAGAACAAGTATTATATGAACCGGCCGATTGATACAGGAATACACAATTCGGGTTATTAAACAAAAACTTGTTAAGCATGATTGCCCTCGGTCTACTATCTACGAAAATTACCTGTCTTGAAGTACTAATAACTATTAAAATGCGAAAGTATGTCTGTTGCCTTTTTATTTGTTTGTGTCCGCTTGACATGATTTTTATTTTATACATTCAATAAGACAGGATGGATATATGACCTACTCGGAGAGAATTATCGAACCGAGTTTGAGCAATCTCTTTACTAATGTTGCTGATGTTCACAAGTTGTAGCTGAGTCTATGTCTAAGAGGCCTCCTAGTTAAATGAAATTACAAATCACCCACTTCCCAAGCCTCTACACAACACCCTATTTTTTTCTCGGTCTCTTTCCGCTCCCCTTTAAGAATGCAGCGCCCACAACGGGGCATTATCGCCCTCTTTGGGAAAGGCTGCTCTAGACATTTAGGTTTCAGTAGAAGCTATCCCCAAGGAAGGGTACACCGTAGAGGTTTTTGTGGGAATCCTAGCTAGGCGACAGCCTACCAACAGGCGGCAAGGGTAATACCGACTCCATTTCCTCGACGAAAAAAAAGATTTAAATTTTATTACAAAATATATGTCGATTCTGCTGAGTTAAATGAAGTAATTTCTTATAAGATTTTAAGTCCGTATAATTTTTAACAGTTTTTACATCTTAATGATTTGGGCATCGCAGTCAAAGAGAGATCCCTTGCCTTTCATTTTTATAAAAAGTTCTACATACATATTTTTAGTCGTCTATATCATTATAATACTGCCATAATATACATTCGTATATTCCTGCAATGATAACAAGGATGTGTAATGTCGTCCACTCCCGTGTAATGAGTAACATCAAAAGGATTTTTATGGTACGTCTGAATATAATTGGTATTTTTGAAAGAGAACCAACAAAATGCCTACAAACAAGAAATATCCAAACTCAAATATTGACAAATTGTTATTGAATAATATGCCATTGCCGTTCTAAATAATTTGAAATTGATTTTATCTATACATTATTTTATAAAGATTTACCTACTTGTTTGTTTGTTCATTTGCATTGAATAAGCTACAAAACTACTGAACTTAAATAATAATAGATTTAAATAAAATCACGTACGGGACATTAAATTATACTCTGCTAACATATGCTATAATTTAGGCAAGCAAAGTTGCGGGAAATGCTACTAACTAATCTTTCACACAAGATCTTTCTTTGAAACATTTGTTTTTTTTTTTTCTATAAATTTTATAGAATTCATTAATATTTATTCTCAACAGTTAAATCTTTTGAATGGTCATAGTCCTAAATAAGGCTTGTATGAATTGAAAAATTGTCAGTTATCAAATATTTAGCTATTCTCTCCACTCAATCAAAAACATCTTGGGCTGATTGAAAAACAAATCATGACCGGTTATTGAGAGGTTGCCGTTTAGGTGCGATTGGTCCAATCGTGAAATAATTACAAATTCGCGATTAGTCCAATTCGCTGTTGGGCCAATTCGCTGTTGGGCCAATTGGCTATTGGGCCAATTCGCTATTGGGCCAATTCGCTATTGGGCCAATTCGCTATTAGTCCAAAATAAAAGGATATCCAAAATGAAACAAAGGAGGTCATTTATATTAAATAATATCCCTAACAAAAGTAGAATTCGAAATTTCATAATGTAGGATATCTTGTACTTCTAATCTATATTATATCGATTGGGACAATTTAATCTGCGTGCAAATATTATTTTACCACCTTTAATTCGATTTTACAGTTTAATTACACAACGGTTGTGCTATATCTGCATTTATTGCTGATATTATGCTGATTTATTGATGCTTATATTTATATAATACCATAGGCAGCAACCTAGAGAAAATATAAATTAACTCTTATACTCGTATTACATATATAGAAACTCTTATAGATATTATTATTTGAGCCATTTATTATTTATCGCTAATACATTAGTAAGCCGACTACAAACTTTGTTCTTCATAAAGCTTATGTTATTATATTTGAGAGGGCCTCCACCAATATGACGTTAGCGTGACAACATTGACCGCCGACTCGCAATGTCGCGACACTCACGCGATGTCGCGTGTCGTCGTCGTTGTGTTGCCTATAAGCGATGTTTACACTGCATGTTAACTGTGGTAAGTTTGCTTTTCAATTTACATTTTTAATATGATTTTTGCTTATATGTAAAACTATGCCAATCGACTAGGGCTTCATTTGTGACTAAATAATAAAACCAACGATTTAAACAGGAAATCAAAGCTGTACAATTGTAAACAGAATATAACAAAAATATATACTGGTGGAAACTATTTCGAAACTGTAGCAATACGCATATTGAGTTGAATGTGTAATAGGGGTGTAGACAACTTTTTATATATATTTTTATAGATATGTACATGAAATATATCTAATATAATGTACTAAAAAAGTATTAATTTACAACCCAAAAATATATTTTTTTTTATTTACCGGGAATACGTCAACTTCTATCATGGCGTCGCTATGGCATCACGCTCCTTAAATCTGTGTCTTATTTTTATTTTATTTTATTTATTTATTAGACACAATAACAGTTTACAAACCAAAACCAATACATTTATATAAAGACATTACTAGCAACAAGTAAGCTTGCAACCGATAATAATTGTGCACAACATTCAAATATTATTAGGTAAACATAAAATTCACAATTAATAATCCGATTTATTATGAATATATATACATAATTTAGATTAAAATGCAAGTTCAGAAATACATGATTGAAAATCATATACAAAATTAAATCAAAACAACATCATAAAAGCAAAAATAAATAGATGAAAAATTACATTCAAGTTAAGTTTTAAATTAAGTAATGGTCAAAACACCTTGTCCTTGGCAGAGTACCTTTACACTTTTCATAAAGGAAGCAAAACTTTGTTGGAATATGTCCACTTCAGTACTAATCTTATTATAATTTCTGCACATGTGTCGTTCTATGTATGCATAAAGTTCTCTAAGTTCTGACAGAGGTAAGAGGGGCGTGACGTCACGCGCTGGTTGCGGTGGATATAATACTGGTAATAATAACGAGTATGAAATATTTGTCTTTCATAATTAATTTAAGCAATATTACAAATATTATAAGCTTGAAACTTTATTTGGTAATAGTATGTTTAACAATACCAGAAAAAATTAATACATATTTATTTTCGTGTACTGTCTACGCCCTTATTAGTGATCTCTCTTATCGACGTTGAAAATTGATTCGTATCTTAATATGATGTGTGAATAAAGATACATAGCACCGAAGAGAATATATTACTATTTATTTTATGAAGTTGTATTAACATGTTATTATTTATTCACTGTAAAATTCAACACATAAAGTTATCAAAAGAAATTATTATTGGTTCGAGCAAAATGTCTGCGACACAAAATCAACATAAAGATTCTCATTTGCTTTCAATGGGATATCGTAAACATTCACCGAATGAATTGCTTCATACAAACATGGCCGTGTATATACGAATTATCGATATCTTTTGATCTGACGAATCGTCTACGGTATCGAATGTTGTGATATTATGAATTTGTTTACCGAACCTTTAGGTATTCAGAGGAAACGAATTTACTTTATTGACGTTTATCGATACGGAAAAGAGGCATAGGGGGGTTATACATGTTTTGTATTGTTATTTACGGGGTGATCGGATGACAAATTCAGCTATATCTACATTTCCAGGGCAACTAAATCAAAATCACCAATCATTCGGGACAGGAAACCCGTTTCTTGTTTTCTTTCCCTTGTACGATACGTGCTATTTTCCAGTAATAAAAATCTCTGGAAAATAGAAAATTATAAAAGAACTGAAACAAATCAGAGTTACATCAGAAAAGTATTTGAGACAGTCGAGCATCACGTCCTATATTCAAAGACTTATTAAGGGATGGAGTTGCCATTCTAATGATTTGAAAATTTCTACAAATCTCCAACTATGTAATCGTCACACATAGGTACTCGGTGCACACACTTTACCTAAATGGTTCTAATAAACAAATGATAGCGAAGAAAGACTTATATGCAAGTACTAATGTTACTGTAGATAAAACCCTTTATATAAGCGTAGGTTCCTTGAATTAACATAGAATCTTAATGGTATGAGATTTTCGAAAAAAGCTTTTTACGTGGTTTCTATGATGTTCTTCTTTAAAAAAATGTGAAACATTTGAATATCGACTTTCAATTGTTTTTGTTATTCAACTTAGACAAGAACGATGGGTACTGCGAAAATTCGAGTGATTTTTGTATACGAGTTCCGACGCGGAAGTAACGCGACAGAAACAGCCTGCAATATCAATGTTGCGTTTGGAGAGGATCTGCTAATGAACGCACAGTGCGATTTTGGTTTAAACGCTTTCGTGATGGCAACTTTGACTTGAAGAGCGACTCACGAGGAAGACCGCCCACACATGTGAATAACGATGAATTAAGAGAGATGGTTTAAAGTCGATCCTAGTCAAACTACCCAGGAATTAGCGGCATGGTCTAACGTTACCTTACATACAATATCCTTTGCGTCAAATCAATAAAATAAAGACGAAAAATCATCATCAAAATCATGAGGCACCCTCATGATTTGACTGATCAGCAGAAAGAAACGCCTTTTGAAACTTATGTTGCCTTGTTCAATCGGTACAGAAATGAAGGAATATTGGATTGAATTGTGACATGTGATGAAAAGTGGATTCTCTATGATAACCGTAAGCGTAAAACAAACGCCACAACAGTGTCCTAAAGCAAAACTTATACTTATTTTACTTTCTTGCTACTACAGAGCATATTCTCGTCAACGTTCAGGCAATCCACCCAAACAGCGGAAAGAAATATTTAAACAATCGATAAAGATGCAAATTTGATCTAATTGTTATGTTTTATCAAATTCGTATTCACAATGCTATACTAAAAAGTGCGAAAGATCATGGGTTCGAATCCCATCTCAGGATGCCAGATACCAAATAGATTTTTAAGACAAAATTCATTAATAACTTCTTTATTTTGATATTATTAATACAATTACAGTTTTGAAGAGCACTAAAAAGTCCGATGAGAGTTTTGAAATATATCACATTCTTGAACTATTGACTTCTTTAATCGCTATTATTAATGTTTGATGAAATGTATACTTTAATTAGTATAATATCCCTCGTTTCGTTATAAAAGATTAATTTATTAAGATTGGCTGTACTTCTTTGTATAACTGACTGACCCAAACAACAAGACGGTAGTCCTTAGGTTTTATAGTTCGCATAAACCGGTTTTATAGGCATCTTATCGGGCGTGTTGTGTCTCCTTCATTCTGTCTTGTCGGAGTGAGACAAACTGAGTAATGGTCCTAAGGCTGCGTGTCTTGAATATTTGATGGGTGTGAGGAGTGTTGTACTGGGGCGCGAATATAACTCTTGTTTTAACTACAGACTCCATAACGAGCTCGAACTTGTACAAAGTATAACATATTTAATTTGCTTAAGTTGTTGGGCACTTCAAAAACATTGCATTTATTCAGCATTGACATAATGCAATAACTTAGATAGACTTTGTTTAAAATAGACTAAGCATAAAATAAATCTATGATATATCAAGAATGAATATTCTAATGGAAATATAATTTTAATTATTATAAAACAATCTTATTGTTTTTTACATATATATTTTTACTGATATCTCAATGTTTTATATGTGACTTTATTAAAGTAAGATAACCTTATTAAATTTTTATTGAAAAATTAAATACATTGAAAGTACAAATGAACAACAAACAATTGGAACATTTAATATAAAAAACAGAAGTCTGGTAAAAAAAATCGAACATTCATCAATTTGTAAGAAAAAATATCGAAATGAAATAAAAGGCAAACAAACCGTTAGATCTAAACGTTTGCCCGGTGCGGGTGGAGGAAAAACATAAAACCATTTTAAAATTCCACTTTGCGTCTTTGAACGGAAAGGCGAGTTTACAAAATAATTAAATCGGTAAGAGAATATAAAATGGGGGGAGATGTTTTAAAATTTTCAACATTTTAGCGGCTAACAATCTGCAGGGGAGCACGAGCGCTGACTCGGCCGAGTTTTATAGCACATAAAGCGCTTTATAGCCACTTATCTGATGTCGAGATCTAGGAGTTGCCCTTCTGACACTATACAATCTTGAATCTAGCCGAAGTACTAATAAAATAACATGTATTAGTTAGCTGAGGAGCTGGTGTGCCACTGGTGTGACGTCACTACGTCGCAAGTAGTTTCCGGACCTTTACCTTTGTTTGCACAGACATGTATACTTCATACAGATCAATGTTAATTAAAGAAACGTAAATAAGGAAAAAATAAAAAGTTGTAGGATACTGATAACGCCTGATAACAAATCTCTGGTTAAATCTCCAAAACGGGTGGTTGGTGGTGGGTTGGACGAATCAAAATATATATTATGCATGTTTATGGAATTTTTGTATTGCACAATAGCCACGTATTGCAGCCACAACGTTGCCTGAAGCCGCAGAGAACATAATGTTGCTACGCTGGACTGACTCAGAAAATTATCGAATTGCCGGGTTTTATAATCATTCGCCGCTTGTACAGTAACCATCACATTAGGTTAGGTTAGCTTAACCGTCAAAATTCACCTATTTGATTTTAAATGTGACCTACTGATTTATCAATATTTTTAGATTCGTATACAATAGAAGTCGATGACCAGAAAATCGCGACTGGCAAGCCGCATAGCAAATTCTTTGACCGTTTGAAATGTTTGGTGCAAGTACGGAATTTGAAATACCTTGTAGCAGGCGATTAATATAATTTAAAAGTAAGGGAACGCACTTTAAAAACGGTGGGTAGTCACATTTTGTTACAAACACCTGAATGGCATGACAATAGAAATAAAGATTTTGTCTTTTAGTGTATTTGGAAAATTTCAAATGCTAATGTTTGGTCAAAAAAAACGTGATGAGCAAATTATGTGAGTGGTGTAATGCGTTTAAATATTTAGCACCTAAACTAGTGTCCGTAACTCATGTCATCAACTGAAGAAACAAAGGGTCTACATGTAGGTACCAACTCGATAAAAACGTAACGATCAAACCTAAAATAAGAAACAACAGCTCACAATTCATTTATTACGTACTTCACTCTTCCCCCTTTTTATATTTATACCAAAAAGAAAAGTTTTTAAATACTTTAACTGTATATCTAAACTCTTTTGGATAATGATGTTTACGACATTTGTCTATGCTGTTAGCCAGTATTTGAGGAATTCGAGAGACTAGCCAATGGCTCGTAAATCTACGGCGAGAAACTTCGTGCTGAGAACTGACAGGAAACTCTCCAAAGGTTGTTAGACTTTCCAACTATTTTTGTAGCGTTTACTACCCATCTCTATAAGAAATTATCCAGCCTAACTTGCGGTTGTCTATAAGATATTATTCTTTAGCATCAACACTACAGATTGTACTAGCAAAACGTAGAAATTATCATGTGAATTCTAGAGTGCAATAAAGTATTTTTTTTTATTCAAACGTATGTTGTGATACCTTCGTTATTTTAAATACACTTTAATATAAGAACTTTAGCTATTTGAGCAATGCATTGTGTAATAATAAATCATTATTATTTCATTTACACGATTTCAAACTTCACATATACAAATAACTTAAAACACTACAACTTGATAAAATAGAAACAGTATCGTTACCAAAATCATCTAGATTGAAGAGAATGTTAGGAATAAAAAAAAAACTAAATTTCGTGCTGTTTCTATTTAATACAGGTCATGGATTTCAAGATTATCACGGAATTACCAACCATCCCTATTTAGCAGGACATGTTCTGATTTCATTAATCAAATATTTTTTAAACAGCTTCCTGGATTTAAACGCTTAACATTAGGATTCACAAGTGCTAGCGAGCGGGATCGAGTTTGTTTTCATTGTTAAAACGAAGAAATAATATGCTAAGTTTTTATTTAGTACTATTTATATCATAAGGCCATATCCCCTGCGGAGTAGGTAGCTTTATTGAAACAACTTTGTTACTCACAACAAATTAAGCTATGATGAATTAAGAGATGAAAGTCAGGCGCCGTGCGTACCTTTTAAATATTCTTTTTCATAAATATTACAGTTTAGAAACTACGCAATATCTTACAAAATGTCTACAACTTAATTAATAAACTTAAAAAGTTATTATTGAAAGACCAAAATGATTCAGTAGAACGGAAATATTAGATCAGTCGCGATGATAAAGTGCCTGAAAGCGAGGCAGTTGTCGACGCTTATTTGCAACAAACTTGTATAATGCTCGCCAGTTACAACTTCTGAGGAGGGCTATATGTTTCGACCGCGTTTCCGACTTCCTGACAAGGCATAAAACTTTTCCACTATCTCCTTCGTTGGTAACGTTTATTTTTTATCAACTAGCACTCCAATTAATCCAAAACGAACTAACAGTAACGAGACTTATTAATTTTATAAAACTTAAAAATATTTTTAACAATATCTTTCCTTAGACATCTTTTATATACGAATTTGATTTACGTGTCATATATTTTATTAATGAGTAGAAAAAGATGAGAAGCAAGTAAAACACCGTCGCACGATTGGCCATAGCGTTCAATTCACAGGCTACGCGCGGTCAGCGCACTGGCAGTTAGCGGTAATCAAAATTCGAGACTATAGAGATTAAAATCATACGGCAAATCTGCAAAGTACCGAAAAAACCCAAAGCTTTTTTCTTCTAAGATGGAATATCTACCACTATTACTCAAACCCTTACCATGGGTAATGGTATTACAAACAAAAATCACATAGACACATAGACAAAAATCACATAACAGTGAAAAATACGAATACCATGATATTGCCAGTATCTTTAGCATAACTCTATTCCAATATATAATAAATAATTATTTATTCTATATCGGAATAAAGTTATGCTAAAGAGGTAGAATGAAGTAATTCCTTATAAGTAACCAACCAAAAATATTATAAGAGATAATTTATTCCGATGATGGGTTTAAAGTAATCCACTCTTTTTCCTTATTAATATCCTCTGAGACTCTTCCTTCATCCTCGCGACAGGTTATTATTTGCCGACAAAGCAATATTGTTATGAGTTCAATTTATTCATAAGATCTCATTTCTATAAGTGATCGTATATTTTTTGCTGACGCGCCTTTTCATCAGGATGTGTAACGAACGGTAAAATTTTATCACCCACCTGTTTTATGTATTTATATTCATCATATTCTACGTTTGTTTATGTCTCGCATTTTTAGAAGTCGAAATCTCCGTAAGTCTTAAACTCATTGGAATATTTGTAAGTGTAGCTTCAATCGCAACAAATTATTTCTCCTATTTTATGTTAATATGACTGAAAAAAATTTTTTTTTTTTTGATAAACGTGGTCCTGTATTATTTATTTTAATACAATAATTAAAATTTTGAACCCCTATGATTATGTAAGTTCGCCATCTTTTTGACTACATACTCGATTAATCACAGCTTTGTTTGGAAGTGAAATCTGTTATGTCGACGTATGTCACTTAACGAGCTATTCTCATAATTAATCCTACCCAGCCTGCCAGATGTGACATTAATTGATATTAATTATTGCCTTCCTACAACATGTCCACTTATTTGCTAGTATCTCCGTGTATCTTAATTCTTACGATATTCGAAATTGAAAAGTTAATTGATCACAGATTAGTATTGCTATAAATTAATAGTAACTAACTTAAATTACTCATACTTCTTTGGATAAAAAATAAGTTTCAAAGCTTGTTCAAATTAGGCAGTTGTTCAGACAACTCTGTTCAGTTTTATACTGTGGTGATTACAGCCTTACATATTCATGCGTAGAACACAAAGTTGCGGGTAACATAATAATATAATTCCAAGTCAAGTGCTCGGGTCGTAAATGGTCGTCGAGGCGAGGAGGCCGACCCGCTAATCCACCAGTTTAAATGCTCGTCTAATCCAGTGTTGACTGCTGAGCTTACGCGGGAAAACTTATCAAATTAAACGCAACCCCGGTTCGTCTTAATAACTCATTAAACGACAAATTAATTATGCGTAAGTAAATATTATATGACCCACCTCGAGCGGTGCCGGCTCTCCGAGGTAGCCCCGATATATTATTCACTTGAGGACACTAGCATTTTAGATCACTGTAGCACAGTATGAACACTTCACGTCACACCTGTCTACGCACTGAGCTGAGCGAGCGCGGCGAGCGGAGGCCGTCTACGGTAGCGGCTCGTAGCAGCGCACGTGTTCGTGATGCGGCGGGCGCCGCGCGACTGTGCTACGAGCGGTACGAGCGAGTCGCGTCGGCGCGGCTGCAACACTTCCATCACATCTTGCCCTGGCCGTAATGACCGGAGCTGCAAAACTCCTCGAACGCTTACATTACACAATGCTACGGAAATCCAATTTTCATGCGAATGCTCGACGCGTCATTACGCCTACGGAACTTAGTTTTACTAATTTCTAACCATTGTTTGTTAAGAATGTTGAATGGACCGAAACAACTTAATTCTATGTAGGTTTTGTTAACAGATTATGCAAATTCTGATAATGGTTTTCAATTTATTATGACCGGTGATTTGTAGATTTTGCTTGCTACTGAAAATATACTGTATTAAAATTAAAAAGGGGAGGTTTCTGCACATAATTTAAATATTATCTATCTATACCATCACGCCCAATCTCTTGCGGGGTATTTAAATTTTAACTTTTATAAGCTTTTAAGGACCGATTTACAAGTAGGTCACTTGATAACTGTGGAATGGAATGAAAAATTCGTGAGACATTTTATTTCACAAGGATTTTATTTTATGCGGTGGTTTAACAACTCTAGCAACGTCTATCAGATAGGCGAAAAGTAGTATCTCGAGCAACTCTGTAGCACATACGGTAAATTTAGCCTTTGGTCCCAGCTGCACCTACGGTCCTAGGCGGGTGCCTAACCATCTACTAGCCCGTACTGTGACATGCGATAAGAAGATACACGTGATAAGCTTCTTGGTGAAAGGCCTCTACAGTCAATGATGTGGGTTTTATTCGCCATAAATATTGATTTTTTTATAAAAAGAGACATAAATGACACGGAAAGCATTAAAACGTAATTTATGTAGTGAAGTACACCGTAGGAGAGAAGACACTCGGAGGTTGCCCGTAAATAGCTGTTACGCACTCCCGCCGAATTGGATGTGCGAAGTTGCTCTATAAAGGCATTGCGGTGACTCTTAAACGACCTATTTTTCAACCCGCAATGGATGGCATTAACTCTCGAAACCACTCGAGATACCTTCGAATTACCCTGCTTTGTCCCATTCAAAAGGAATATTCGTCTAGGAATCCGTTTATTAATATCCTCTTAGCGAATAAAGGGTATAAAAGAGTATGGCTTTTATTATAGAAACCCTTGCTTGCCGAGGTCAGGTTTTGCGCCGATAAATTAAGTGGACCGTAACCCTAATTACTCAAATCGTAAACACGACTGGTTCCCGTATTTTTATTCTGTTGGTTCACGTAAAAAAATTCAACGTATACCCTAATAAATTTATTATGAATTTTACTACAGAATGTGTCGATTGTAAAGGTTATTTTCCATTTATTAAATTCCCCATAGGCGGAGTAATTGGATTATGATTAATGTGCGCACATGCTGTATTTTCCGGGTACTCTTTTGGCTGTTTCTAATGTTGCGAAAACGAATGTGGCACAAATTATACTGAGCTAAAAATATAAGTATCGGTATAATGAGGCTCGCGATCACAGATAAGGCACGCTGTTGGTGGCTCGATATTCTTTGTTATAATAATGAATGTGAAAGTGACATGCCGACAATTAATGTTTCGCAAATATTGGTTGATGCATTACTTATTTTATGGAGTGTACACTAAAAAGTCTCATGTTATTTCCTTTTTGTAATCTGCTTTATCTTTCATTTCTCCTATTCACACCACACTGTTACAATTTTTACAATTTAAACCTATTTACAATTTTATTTCATAAATAGCTGATGTAAGTTGTTTAAAGAAGCTACTATACAATTTAGCGGCACATTAAAGTAACGTCGCCCCAAGCTGTTTTAGTTATCGGACAAATAACGAGCCCTAAACAAACAGCTGTACCTTGTAATAATTATCAACGCAGTCTGGTGACAAACAGTAGTCCTACAAAATAAAGTTTGATCTACATAAATTCGATGCGGGATTGTTTTTATTGTTATCGAGAAATTATCAAATAATATATAACAAAAATTACAAAAGATCTATTAAATAAAATGTTAACTAAGTCCAAAATTCTCATACTACTGGTGACGACGAGTAGCTCGGTGGCATAGTGGATAAGGACAGCGGCACGCGAACTCTGTTGTTAAGCAACTTTCGCAAGGGTCGGTCACGGGATGGGTGATTCAAAAATGATTATTTCGATCTACACCGCGCTTCGGAAGGCACGTTAAGTCGTTGGTTCCGAATGCGACTGCAGTCGTTAATATCATCCAATCGGCAATGGGCTAGTGTGGAGGGTCATGGCCCATCGTCCTTAACCATTCATAAGGAAGGTCTGAGCCCTGCAGTGGGGACGTAACAGGGCTGATGATGATAGTGGCGACACACAAAGGTAATAAGAATTAAATTCGTGAAAAATTCAGATGTTTTGTAAACGTCAAGTTCCGTGGTTACATGTAATTAGGACATACGAAAACGTTCAAAAGAAAGATTGAAATAAATTCTCTTTCTTATAATGATTAATTTTAAAATTGCCAATAATCAATGTACTGATATCAGTTCTCTATTATAATTTACAGTGTTGTTTTTGTGAACAAATATCTACAATTAAATCCAATCAGCTTAAAATGCAATATATTTTTAATATTTTAGAATAAATTTCATAAATATTAATCCGCCCTAACGTGACCTTTGTCGGTTCAGCATTGGCCGAACGAATGTCTATAAAATTCTAAAATTTGTAAACCTTTCAAAAATTTGGGTATCCCTTTAGCTACGCTGCGGAATAAGCCAATTCATATTTACACAATATAACTTACTCAGAATTTTGGGATAATTCTGTACGTTTACGCATTATTTAAAATGACAAATACTTTCACACTACGATGACACTACGTGACGGTGGCGTGACGAGAGGGATCCGAACTGCTTGGTATGCGTAACTTTAGCGTGACCGTTTTCAATAAAATCATCTTAGACGTTAATCGCTCCATAATGCCTTAGCGCAGCTAAATCCTATCCCAAAAAGTCTTTATTTAGTTTAGGTTAAATAATTCTTATCATTTTCTTTGTACTACTATAACAGCTCCTGTCTAAATATTGGTAGTCAAATTAGACGAATAATTCAGTCTTATTTTACACTGTCTATTACATAATATTTTAAAATATTTTATGAATTTACAATAATGTGTTACTGTCGGAAGAAATTTCACAAATTAATAATAATAATATTAATAAAATTCCCTTATTCTATTTGGTTTGCACAAATAGATTAGTTTTTATTGAATTAGAACATTATATTGATAAGTGTCTTAGTATGAACTGTGTCACAGCTGTCAGCGCCCCCACCCAAGGCACACATATATTACAGATATTTTATTTCTTAGAGAATTTGAAAACCACAGAATTTTTTTATAAACAACTATTATTTATAATGATATTACACAGATAAATATATTTATTTAAACTTTTGCTGATTACCAAAAGAAAAAAGAAAAGCAGTAATAAAAAATAAAATTTTAGTTATAAAATTAACATTCAGAAAGATTATATTCTATTCCTCAGAATTTTCAAATTACGAAAGGCGAATAATCATAAAGAATATATCTTAAATATCAGAGACAAAAAAGTTTTGATGGGGGAATTTAGGACAAAATAAACGGTGTGCTACGTTACAGTACTTTAATCTTTTATTACCTCATGAAACATTCGCCATAAAAGTACATAAAACTAAAACAAACTGTGCTTATCTAGTTATAATATCAAGTCAATATATAAGCCACTTCCAATAAATACGGGACCTTGTACAAATCATCGTGATCCAGACGTATTTATTGAGGAATAGTTTTTAATTTTCAATCGGGAAACCATTGAAACTCCCGTTTTATTATTGGCCCTTTTTAACTGGCAATCTCAAGGCAATTAGTCTCCTCGGGAAATATCTTTTCGGAGAAGCAATTATTGATATTTTTTTAGGTTGACGTTATTTTACTTTAACGGGGTTACTTATTAAATTATTTTAATTCAAAATATAGATCAAATAAACTTTAGATGTATTTGTAGAGAAGATCTAAGTATTCAAAATGTTTTAACTTCGTTTAGAAAAAGATATCATTCTTATAAATGTTAACATAACGCCAACTAAGGTCTACTGTTTTCAATCGCTTGAGTGCTAAAAAACCAATTAGCATATATGTCAACAACAGTCCCACACTAACAGATCTTTAATGACAAAATAATGTAATCTGAAGCTGTATCTGATGGTTTTTAGCACTTTTAGCGACCTAAAACAGTGAGTCTTATAAGGCGACAGTACCTTAAATGGATTTGCCTTTAAAATAAAAAAAATATATATTAAAATAGAAAAAAAACATTGTTTGCATACTTAAAATATTAGTTTGGAATAGGAAAGCCAAGAAAACTCGCACAGTTAGCTCTGATAGCATCCGTCAAGATGTGTCTATAAAAGTAATTGGCACAGACCGAGTCTGTTTGCGGCTATAACTCAGGGGTAGAATGGATATTTGCTGATATCGCCCAGTGGTTAGCGGCGGAGGTGATTTCAACTCACTTTGGCCTACTTTTATTTAAATTCGAACTAAGGATCGTTTCTGAGATTCACACGTCACACGATATTTACACGCCATCAGAGCTTTGATCGCGACCGTTCGATTTCCTTTAACTTTATGTAATTTATCTTTAAAATTCTTCATAAAAATATTAATCACTCTGTAAATTAAAATATCTACACCTGAAACATATAAATGTTCGTTTTCTAAATCAATCCAGCTTAAAACCTAGTATCTAACAAATGGCGCCACCATGAAGCAAAATAAGCCGATATCAAGAGTGAATAGGCTGTTACGAGGTTAATGCGCTATACCACCCAAGGCTTCATCACCACTTACCATCAGGCGGGATCGTAGTCAATCGTTAACCTACAAAGTACAAAAAAAAAAAGAAATGCAGTGTATATTCAAAATTACAAGAGTCAACACTCGTCGGTTGCAGTAGGTATCGTCCCGTCGGCGGTTGTCGTCAATAACTCGCGCCGCTCGAATTATATAAAGTGTATTGTTACCACCGAAAAAGCTTGAAACGCGGTCATTCCATCGGAGCACTTTGTCCACACTTCCGCCGTCTGTTCTAACTGCTTCACAGTCAATAGCGTATCAGTGTATCTAATTTTACGCCTTACTTCGTCAATTTTCAAGGTAACAGTTTGACTCAGAAGAACCGTTTACGCAGCGCACGCAAGTAAAGCAAAAAGTTGAATATCCTCCCGTTTTTCCAACATTTTTCATTGCTGCTCCACTCCTATTAGTCATAGCGTAATGTTAGATAAAGAAAAACAAAAAACCCGATTGCGTTAAATCGAATTGAAAAAAATAAATGAACAAATTAACTTAAAAAAAAAAAACTAAAATGAAAGAAACAAGATACACACATAAAACAAATTATAAATTCTAATGCAGAACAGAACGACTCATAGGCGGGGCCCCTTGGGAAGATTTGATTGGTAAAATTTGAATATAGAAAACCACATACGGTCTACGGTCTCTAGAAAGCCACATGCTGTAGACCGTAGACCGTATGTGAAACAAACATACATACATAGACTGATAAACACATTACCCTCCCTTGCGTCACGTAGTCGGGTAAAAAAGGAACTATACAACACAATAAAAATAATTCAATTTGAACCAGTAGCTAATGAGATTATAGAGTTCAAACAAACTCTTCAGCTTAATTATTAGTATATAGATTTTTTTGACTAATTAGGTTTTCATACATCTATATTTTTTCTAGATTTATCCATGTTATAATAATAACCGAATAGATAAATATTTTTAGCTACCATCCGCTAAATTCGTAGGATTTATATTCGTATTTTAAAACCTTTGTAACATAGACGAAAAATGTAAAAAACGAGTAATTACATTGTATTTCATCGGTATTGAAATCAAAACATCGATAATCATTAATTACATAAAATAAAAAAGAACTAAAATATCTACCGGTTACAACGCATCTTAATAAGCATCAATGTTAAGAATTATATAATATTTATGAACAGAATTTTTCATGAAAAGGGAACTCGTATAATCAGGGGCATGAATCGGACAAGATTTTTTAGATTTCTTGATACGAATAGAAACGTGAAATATTACTAACAACTTAGTTGAATTTTATTAAATTTTGTTCAAGCCATTCAGTTTATTTTACTTAATCTTTGAAGTATAGTTATCTAATTTATTCGCCACAGGAAAATATTAAAATATTTTTTCAATAATTTCACAAATCAGTTGTATATGTTACATAATTTTCTCTCTTTTACCATATTTATTTATTTATTATTTAGAGTGAGATTTAACAAATGCAAAGGAAAGATAAAGATAATTTTATGGGGTCATACCATCACCGAAAAATTATTGCTGTTAAGTTCATGGGAGTATCCACATTACTAAGCAAATAGTAACATAATCTCTGATATATGTTTTTTTTTATGTAAATTAAGTGACCCTTTAAACTATCCCATGGCCTATTTGTTTATTTTGTTTATTTATTAAACTTCATTAATATGAATAAAGTGGAAGGTGCCTACTTAATGTTAGTGGCAGTCAACTTTTATTTATATTTCCTCTTCATAATACGATAGGCTACGAAATTTCTGAATCGATATAAAGTTATTATATCTACGTGAAGCTACATCATACGCGGATGACGTAGACTATAATTTATGCGTACGCTATAAAATAAGACTTTAAAATAAACAAATAAAAATGGAAACGTTTCAGGCATCTATATAAAATAACCATTTAATTGCATGCTATTAAGTGTTGAATATAAAATGTACTTATTATTGTTTTCACTATGCATTCACAACTTCCTAGTTAAGTTCGTTTTATATTTAAATTCCCGGGAGGTTTACTTAAACGTTCTCGAGTCTGCCTGCGTGCAACTTGTACAACTATTAAAAAGTTTGCTGGAATTATAACTCGCTCGCGAAACTCGATAGTTCGCCGTTAATGCTATCGTCCTACGTTTGCTATTGCAGTTCAACATCCTAATGAGCCCCATCTGAGTTGATTAATAAACCAACTTTAAGAAATATTTAATAATATTGCAATTTATGCAACCAGAAATTTTATTTTTCACATAAGTTGCAAGTTTGCGAAAAAATGATTTTCGATATGCAAATACTATAAACTAACTTTATGATACCGGTATTGAAGAATTTATCACAAAATACATATACTAAAAAATTTGGTCAAACAATGGATAAAGTATTTTTTGCAGTTGGCTAAAATATATAAAGAATTAATGAATACACTTTATACTAACTTAACACAAACACATAAAGAATCACAAACCTGTAAATCAGTTGGAAGAATAGACTGTTATGAAACAAGGGAAAACTATCTAAAAGATTAAAAGATGGTAAATTTAATTATATAATTTATTTATAATACATAAAAAAGAAAGGGACGAGGTGATTGGTGAGGTGAGTAGTGAGAGTGAAAGTGTGTCAGTGTAGGTGATCTGGAGAAGGGGGCGTGGTTCAGCGGTGAAGTTCCGTTCCGTCAGCGCAGAAATAGCTGTCGTCAGCGTAAGGGTTCTAGTGATGGGGCGAGGGTCAGCGGCGAAGTTCCGGAGCACCTTCTCGACGAGGCGTCTCTTAATGTGTCGAGCAGATGGTTTTTTCGGTAGCCTCCAGATAAAGACTCGTAGACAGTTTCAGGAGAAAATATTTCCGTCCAAGTTTGAAGGTGGTGAAGGAGGTTTAGTAGAGTACTTGATTGATTTATTGACGTTTAATTCCAGCCAAAATGGTGTCAAATGACTTTGAGACCTTAACTTTGAGTCGGTCCCGGGAAATAGGCCTTTTAAAAATTTTGCTAGCTCTGTACGAGCTCCAAAAAGCTAAGTTGGGCAACTGTTGCCGTTGAAGTGTTCAAGAACTTGTCGTAACTAACCTTTCGTATCGTTTTCGTTCCTTAGATTCATATCACTCATTTCACTCATATCGATAAACTTTTTAATATTTTTCATTTATATTCTTTACTTTCTCCATTCTATAACTATGGTCCTTCAATTTTATATCTGTAACCATTAAAATCCTGTAATATAAACTTATCCAAATCTCTACGAACTTTCATCCTATGTTTTTTACTATTTACACTAATGTGAACCCTTACCTGTAGCTTTCATAGTTTTTCGTTATACATTTTACGAATTCTAATCATATTTAAGTACTTATTTATATATTATAACACAAATTATCGCTTATTTTAATTGTTTTTGACAGAATTGACATCAAAGTTTTTCTTCGTTGCTATGGTTATATTTGATACTCTTCATGAAAATTGACTCATTGTTTGTCAGTTTTAGGCATTGAAACTCTGTAGTTTTTGAATTTTTAGGGTTCTAATTTGAAATCATTTACTTCTAAATTTGAGTTCGTCTTCAGGTATAAATAGCCTCGCTCAAATAGTTCTTGATCACTTCAACGGCAACAGTTGCCAAGTTAGCTTTTTGGAGCTCGTACAGAGCTAGCTAAATTATTAAAAGGCCTATTTCCCGGGGCCGACTGCCCCGGGAACTCTTCAAAGTTACGGTCTCAAAGTCGCATGATATCTTTCTGGCTTTAACTTGACGACAACAAATCAACACTCCACTATAACCTCCTTCGCTACTTCACTCCTGGAGGCTGTCTGCGAGTATACGCCTTAGGCCCGAGCTGCTGCTCAGTTCTGGGCTACCGAAGAATCCCCTGTTCGACGCATCGAGACTACGCCTCGCCGATTTACGCTCTTGGTTCTTGGCTGCCGAAGAATCTCCAGTACGACGCATCGAGACTACTCCTCACCGATTTACGCTCTCAGTTCTTGGCTGCCGAAGAATCTCCTGTTCGACGCATCGAGAGACTACGCCTCGCTAAATTTACGCTCGGGATCCAGACGCCCCTCAAGACTGCTGAAGTACTTCATCAACGGAACTTCACCGCTGACCCACGCCCCTTCACCTACAGACACTCTCACTCACACTTTTCACCTCACTAATCACCTCGTCCCTTTTATTTTATTTTTTTTGTTTAATGTAAATAAATTATTTAATTTGATTTATCATCTTTTAGTTCTTTTTATATCTTATTTCATAACAAACTACACAGACAAGGCTTTATATGCTTGAGGGCGAGCTCAAATTTGGAAGTAAATGATTTCAATTTAGAACCCTAAAAATTGAAAAGCTACAGTTTCAATAAAACAGTTTCAGTAAAAATGACAATTTTCATGAATGAGTATCAAATATAACCATAGCAACGAAGAAAAACTTTCATGTCAAATTTATCAAAACAATTAAAATTAGTGATAAATTACGTTATATTATATAAATAAGTAATATGTTTAAAATTCGTAAAATGTATAACGAAAAACTATGAAAGCTACAGGTAAGGGTTTAAATTTGTGTAAATAGGCAAAAACATAGGATGAGAAATCGTAGAGATTTGGACAAGTTTGTATTATAGAATTTTATTGATTACAGGTATAAAATTGAAGGTCTATAGTCGTAAAATGGACAAAGTGAAGAATATAAATGGAATAAAACTAAAAAGATGATCGATATGAATATAATTAGTGTAATGCAACCAAAGAATGATAAACATTCGAATGATTGGTTACAAGACACAAGGCAAAGAGTTCGAGTACCGTCTTCAGGAGGTTTTGGGACAATGGATTTCTACAAAATTATATCAGGCCCCTGTACTCTCAAACTCGAAATCGGGGTAGACCGTTTCATCGTCTGTCCTGCTCTTAGTTACTCATTTTTAATATTGGTTTTGAGAGTACAACCCCAGATTCCATTTGAGTAATTGAACCTTTACTCAAATGGAATCTGGGGTTGTACTCTCGTCATCTCCATGGCGACACAATTGGTTTAATCGGACGTTTTCCCTTAAGCCACGAGCAATCAACATTAATCCGAAACGGGAGCTAATTCACAATAAACAGCCCCCGCTCCCGTCCATTGTATGGGAGGTTCATGCAAAAATGTGAGGTCTGGCATACGTATCACCTGTTTTGCATATAAAGCCGTAACACTTAATTCTGTTAGAGTTTATCACGTGCCGGAATTGTGCGATTAGTCGACACGAAAGGGTATTGGAAAAGTTTAGATATTAAAAGAGCTATTTACTTATATACATACTCTCGCAAAACCTAAAATATCGGTTCTCTCTTTTCATTGCCTAATGTGAAGTAGATAAATTGGAATCAAGTTAGTTTTCTGGTATTACCCTAGACTTCCGGCTGCAATGGAATCCTCATATTGATGCATAACATATTTTCCATGCTTAAAAAAGCCATAAGCGAATGTTGCTTCATTTCTTGCTAATTGTAATTCTGTTGTTATTCAAAATGTTAAAACGATGTTTTAATATAAAATGGATGTTCTGCATGCTTTGTATAAGTGATTACGGCAAATACACATAATCTTGAGAAACGGTTTTTGATAAAGTCCTTTAATGTTTATTAGATCTCAATTTTAACAATTTCGTTTACAAAGGTAGACAAGTAAAGTCGATCGAAAGGATTTACCATCGATACATTATATTAATATAGTTTATTTTAACAAGTCATTATTACATTTGTAACACTCGATTTCATAACCGAGTGGTATCCGTGATTGAATAAAATCGCTATTAAAATAATGATTATTATAAAATATGCCACTTGTGTAGATAATAAGATAGGTATTGTACGGACTATGGGAGATATACTCTTAACAAAAATGAAATGTAAATATAAAGTCACTGGTAGTGGTAAAGGATAAAGTTTATTATAAACACACTAGTAAACGAATGTGACGGAAATAGACATAAAGTTAACTTTGAAGAATAAGCTTATAAGCTATCTTGAAATTTGTAGAGAGCGGAATAATAATCTTAATAAACGATCGTATAATAAAAATAACCTACTTTTGTTAAAATTATTTTTGATTCGTAAAATAATGTATCGATTAATCCTTTCAGCAGAATGTGAGTGGTCCGCCAACTCGTAAAACTTCTTGTAGTGTATAAATGTTGAGCTGTATCGACAATATTATCATTAATCATGTGTGTAAATAACTATTATATCACCAAACATTCGTAAATGAACGTTATTAATCGTACATTTTCAAAACAAATCGAGTGTGTACGCTTTATTCAAGCAGCCATAGCAGATCGACTTCATATGACCTTCTAATTATTCACCTATTAATACACATAGAACCCTTAAATGCAGCTTTATTGAATTATTACACAAACAGTTAATGTTTATTAATTAATCTAGATGGTATCCGATTACTTCCGTTATATGTATGCCCGCAAGAACACCTACGATAGACCACGATCACAAATTGATTTGGCCTTTGATTCTATTGTTTACTGACTTCAAAGTTCAAAAGGAGGAGGTTGTATATTTAACGGCGTTGTATGTATTTTTTTATGTATATTTCACCAATAATTCTGCCAAGTGTTGACCAATTTTCAAAATTATTCATTCGATAGCTTAATGTACCGAGGTTGTCCCATTTAAATTTTATCGAAATCGAAGCTGTAGTTTTCAAGATATAGCATTCCAACTGTGCCGCATAAAAACGTGACCTGGTCATAATCCAGACTTCAGGTTTCCACATGCTGCAATCGCTTCATACCGAACAAACTTCAATAATCATTATTTTTTAAATAATTATTTATCATCTTTAAAATTACAAATGCAAATAGAGCATTGTCTGGTTGTTCCCAAATCAGACACAGTTTGGGAACAACCAGACAATTCTCTATTTGCATGAATACATTATAAAGATTTTGGAATTAAATTTAATAACAATATTTACAAGCAAAATGCAAAAAAAAAGTTGACATATTGTTAATTAATTAGTATGTGTACAATAACCTAATAATTTAACTCAAATTTATTACTAGGTCTGCTACGCATATATTTAGATGCACTTTGAGATTATATTTTTATAAAAGAATCATTTCTCGACTCTCTGTTAGTCAAACTCGAGTACTTTACTCACAAAAACTTACGATATCACATTGGGTCTTAAAAACTCAACCATCGAATGGGACAGAATATGAGATCCACGGGCCCCTATTTTATTTCCTTCATGGTCTTTTTATTTCTCGCAGCCGCGCGTCTGTTGAAGATGCCTAATGATATTTTGATTACAGCGTTTACCGACCTAGTTCTTCGGGACTATCTAGTAGTGCCGTATTGCTAATCCTTTCAAATATATATTCTTTGGATCTTTTCGTCCTAGACATAATAAACAAATCATTAATTTTCAATTGAAGGCATTTCAAGATTCTATATTGTCTAAGAAATAACATCATTTTTCGCATCTCTTATTTACATGCAAAGGGTGTTGTAAATGCAAATCATTTGATTTTTGCAAATTTGACGTCACCTATGTTAGTTTATTTAATTCCACAAAGTTAAGTGTTGAAAACTAATTTTGTGGAATTGTTAAAGGCAAATTGTTTTTGGGCTTGAGATCAGACCTCAATCGTCAAATCAACATTTAGAATCGATGTATTCTAGGTCGTTGCTACATGACCTTTCCACTAATTGTACCCTCATCAATCACCCGTTTTTTGTTCATACCATCTGTTACGTGTTTCATTAGCTCTGGTTTGATACAGCTCGTTGACAATTTTGGGCTGCGGTTACACAAGTTGTCAAAATACAATTAACGTAACTAATATGATGCATTGTTTTTCTTAATTTACGCAGACCTGATCTTTCCTTGGTAACGGAGGGGAAACGCTCCTTTAACCTTAATCCAGAGCCATCCAACAACCCTGTCTTGAGGACAGCGTAGTAAAACGCGCTTCGACCTGTCCTCCAGGTAATCAGTCCACTAGTTAATATTATTTTTGTTGTAAAGAATTTATAATTCATGTGTGCTGATTTTGTGATGACAATAGATAAATTATCTATCTATCTAAAACAAAAAAACGTGATTTGTTGCGTTTTTTATGGATAATGGCACAGTATCCTTCATTCGCGAATATGATTTGAACTTGCCTCGTTTTATTAAATAATATATATTAATGGCAAATTATTCATTGGACGACAAAATATTAAATGGGTCACCCATTACCGTTATTAACGAGATAACTTAATCAATAACCAAGAAAAATTATGTTGGCGACAAATGTACTAAGCTACCAATAATTATGAATAACTAAATTATTAAAAAATCTTGAAATGAGCTACTTATAGGAGGAAACAGTTCTATCTAAAATAGCAACTGAAATTCCAAGTATATGAGTTAAATAATAAATACTGAGTGAACGAAACCATATTTGCTCGATACCTACAAATTGAAAAGATGGCAGAATATCTGTTGGCAAAATTTAATTTGGCACGCAATAAAATGTCTGAAAATGTTGAATTGAGAAAGCAAGAACAATCTGACCATCAAGTTGCCGAAGATCAAGCGTAGAAACTTGCACAAGCAAAGCACCAGGCTGTTTTAAACTCTTAAAATGAAAACATTAATCTGAAAGTCCAGAATAAGTACAGTAGGCAAATATCTAAATCCAAGCAAAATTACGGCGTCACGGACGAATGGTCGTTGTGGTACCAACCTTATTTCAGATTTCCATAAGTTGTACAAGTTATAAGCTACTTAATTTGAATCTGAGTAATATATGATGTTTTCTTTATATTCACATTAGTCCTCGTAATTTCTAGGCGTTATTTTTAAGGTTAAAATAAAAGAAATATACATATCATAAAATCTATCAATATATGAGTTTTAATTAAAATATATAATAGTGATAATTCTATAATGTAAAATGAAAAAGCAAAAATAAAACACAGACTTGATAGCAAAAAAATTTATTAGGCGGGCAAAAACGTCTACGCGTATCTGTGGAAATCGGTAAAGGAGCCTGAACATGTTCTTACTGTAAAATGCGTAACAAAATTTCATCTAATATGCATGAGATAGATGTACGTATGTACGCCACACAAAACAAGACATATAAGGTTAAGATAAAGGCCGGTGTTATTATTTAAAACAAACTTTTTAAATTCTTTTAGGATTTCTAATTTTGAATTACACCAATAAATAAAGTACGAGTACATACATGTTGGTACCAATTTTGTTGTAATCACTTGCTCAAAAAAACTAAAAAAAATCATAACTACGATATTGCTTTTTTAAAATTAATCAATAGTCATATTTAATTAAATGAATACAATTAAAGTGACATCGATTTGATATCTTTCACCCTGTGAACGATAAAAAAGCTTGATATCTTAATAGGGATGATGACTGGGTAAAAAAATTCTATTTAGTCCGACAGTCAGATAATAGAAAAATACAAAATACGTATTTTTTTTTTACTTCAATTTAACAAATAGCAATATAACAGGCATTAAAGTTGAGGAGTGGGGGCTCGTTACGTCACAGTTGAGTAGAAAACGTACCATAACGTGACGTCATGCGAAATTTCAATTCCATGTAACACAGTTATTTTATGATTAATACGAAAAATAAAAAAAATACGAGTTTAATATTTTTTAGTTTGGCCAGTCTTTTGCTATACGAAAATAATCTTAGCCCAATAATAATATTAAGAGATGTTATTATTTTTTACACTGTGACAATTTATTTATAACACATACTCTGTTAAGAATTGAATATAACATTTGTTTTGAAAACTTCGAAGACGTTTCTCCGAGGAGTTTCTAGAGAATTCCATGGGTCTCTTTCTCGTGAGAATTAAGCCTCGAGCTTCACAAACGACCCCTTATAATCCTTACAATAGTGTGTTTATTTTCGTGAAGGTTTTCTGAGGCTACCTAAACGTATGTGGAATTAATGTGAGGATCGCGTGATGGCATCTTACCGGTGATTATCAGTGAACCCAGCGTTACGCTAATGGCTTTATTGAAAATTACTAATCACTTTTGTAATTGAGGTGTTTGCATGACACATATAATGTTCAGCTGGTACGTGACTCCTATAATTGCTCTGCTCGTTTCAATATTGATCTGTGTAAGTGGAACTCGAGATGGCAGATATGTATAATGCTTTAGTACTGAAGTGAGTTCAAAACAGCATAATACATTTGAATATTGCTTAATTAAAAATTAAATAAAATATTTAATTTAGTTTTGAAATATTTAATAATAAAATATTATCACAAAGTTGGACTGCTTTTATCTTGGCTAGAGTATGTCGATATTGATAAAAATCAAGTGCTATTATGTTACACCTTACAGTGCCAAACATCTAGACTTATTCGTGTAATAACCACTGAGGATGCTCCGTGAAGGGACTGTACACGTGTAGAGTGGTAGTTGGTGGTTTTGTTGCTGCTTGTACTGGACATGTTAATTTATTTTCTGGAGATATGCCTACGACATATCGTAATATATAGCATGACATCGACGCGAGCAGCACTTCCGTACCCTCGCGTGTCTCTTTTATTGTATTTAAATCAGTATATACATAGGAGTTCTATACAAAGTATTCCTTGGTATGCTTATTGTTGATTTTTTCCCAGTAAAAAAAGGTCTCATGTCTAGATTATTTTGTGAAGCGATACCATCGTTTTTAGATATTTACAAGTGCTTGTTCCATTTAAATTGAAGAAACGATATGAAGTTTGAGTTTATTACTTCTAAGTTAGAATACGGCGATAATACATTATGATTAAAAAATATACATAATGTAAAGTGTCGAGTAAGCACAAACACGTGTTCGAAAGGAAACATTGGATTGTTTTGTAGCGGAGGCTTTTACGTAGACATCCGGAGGAGTCCCTCAGGTGATCCATTAGCGGGGTACGGAGTGGCTCACGCAACCAGCGTCTGGTCTGTTATAATTCAAATTGTATTCATATACTTTGGATATTTAAGTTGAAACACCTAATCATATGAAAGATACGCTGTGAGCACATTTTAATTAAATTTAAAAGACAATCAGTTTTTATTTTCCCATAAATAATACATAAAGTGTTGTTATAGTATTTTTCTCTAAATTATAACATTATTTGCAAAAGTAAATTCAACAGTTTAAATCAACTAATATTCAGTAAAGTTCTTGACAGGCAAACATTTTGGAGTAAAATCAGACTGCGGATCAATAGAACAGCAAAATCTCTTACGTAAATATTATTGTGATCTTGGCAAATAAAGGTATCTTCACCTTTTTGTTGTCCTACATATAAAAATTTCCTGGAAACTCTAGAGGCCTGTGCGCCAGCTTCGTGAAGTCATTATTGAAATACCAAAGAAAGTCCGCGTGAAAAACCAACTTTTCTACATTGTTGGCCAACAAGTATAGCTGTTGTGACAGCGCCTAAGTTATTTCAGATTTTAAAATAGGCTTCAATTATTTTAAAAGAATTTATAAAAAGAAAAAAGGAGCAATTGCTATGTAATAGAGATTTAAGAACCGATGACGTACTTTTACCTTAAGTAACAATATTGATTTGATATTTATTCCAATCTAACAAAATTACAAGTAACAAACGAGTAAAGCAAGTAGTACATTCTTAGCTTGATATTTTCATATCCTCTGCAACTTATAATTAATTTTAAACCATGACTTTCCCTATTAATTACTGTTATCGGTTGTTAATAAACGCATGAATATCCGTTTGATAGGTATTGACTTGAGTGCGTACAGACAGACACAGATTTACCAAGGGTCCTATTTATTATGTATGTACACATTAACATGTTCACTGTACGTAGCAGATCAGAATTTTTCGCTAAGTTAGCTGGCATTCGCGCAGGTTCGATAACAAGTAAGTAATACGCAACATCGCAACGGCACGCATCAGCAGTCTCCTCGAAGCTGTCCCGAGGGATGAAAACCAATCTGGATCTCTACTAAACAGGACGCAGTAAACATGTTTAGTCTTACCATTCCGAAAAACTGTTTGGCCTTTGTATGGCGTATATTTTTATTTTTATACATGAACTGGCATGGCTTTCTTTTTTGACGCTAGGGAATGCGCATACACACTAAGATCTAGCGAAGTCCCATGTCCCTCTCTATGGCGGTAATACACAGGGACAGCTCGAAGACCATATCCCGCGTCGATGTGTGTGTGTGCGTGTCTGACATTTACATGAGGGTAGGTTAAAAGTAAATAAATTATATAAATAAATTGAATATCAAATGGTTTCTAATGATAAGTTTATTTCAATAACCTGCGACTATTCTATTGTGCTGTATAATCGCATGATGGAAAAAAATATTTGCTTAATAAATAATTTTAAGGAAGATAAACGGGACCGAGTAGAATAAGTAATTTATTTATTTATTTACCTGCACTTTATCGTACACAAAATTGTAGGAATGACCCAGCCCACTCAACTGAAGGACCAGGCACAAATAATATATTAGCTAGCATGTAGAAATATGTCAATAGTAATAATACATTTTAATGATAATTATCGACAATTTATAAAACACGATATTATTCCCCAAAAAATCTTATTTTAGGAAACTATTGTAGAAAGTCTGGTTCTAAATTTAGAGTTGCTTGCGATTCAATTATGAAATAAGGATTTAATTATAATATACAGGTCCGTATTTCTAATAATAATCTGTGATCAAACAGTAAATTAGACTTATTTTTCAATTTAAGAGAACGTCAGCTTTATATTCATAAAAAACACCTTTTTGTAATAAAATTCGATTCAAATATAACTTTCCTTCACAAATAAAGCTATCAAACATTTGCCCTCCTAAAATCGCGGATGTCGTATGTTGTATTTTTACACAATATAATTTTAAGTTTAAATTTTTTACACAAAAATTAATTTAACTAATCAATTATTAAGGCGTTTAGTTTAGTTCATAACCGCGATACTTAACCTTTTTAAACTCGGGCACAAGTTACGTGTTTCACGTGAAAATTACACGGTTTAAAATTTTAAACACACTTTAAACCGGGACCCGGTCCATTAAACCAGAGCCGGGGGGAAAAAGAGCACGTCCATAATTTAATCAGAGCCACCTACGTCTTAATAAATTCAGGAACACGGAGACTACTCGAGTAGTTTAGTGTGCTGAACGCGGGTGATGCGGGACTATGTGTGTACCGTGCAAGATGTCTCACATAGTTTGAACCTCATAATGCATTAGAATGTCTAAACAACTATTTGCATTAAAGGCTGATTAATTGTTGTGTCATTCAGTATCACATTAACGGTATGTTGCACAAATGTCTATTGAGTTTTATGTAACCCCTAATGAATGTTCTAAATTTGAAATTTTGTATTAGCAATGTCGGTAAAAAGTAATGTCAATTTTCATGAATATTTGTGTCATTAATCTCATTGATTTGGTAATGACATGGTTTTGTGAATGTCGTTACTCCCATTAGAGCTAGTCAGTTGCTTGCTCGGTCTTCTTATCAGCCAAAATATATCTTGAACAGGTGGGTGGTAGGGAAAAAAAATTGAAAAAGGAAGTTATTTGAATAAAGATTATTTTGACTTAGGTTTTTACTTCTGTAAGAAAGACTGGGCCACAGCCCATCTTGTAGGCCCAGTCCGGATTTGTGGAGGTTTACGACTACAGACGAAACCAGGACCAACGGCTTAGCATGTCTTCCAAAACACTGAAAACGAGATTGTAATTTTTTGGTCAAATGTGAAAGTTGCTCAACTCTTTTATCGTAAACCAAACGCACTAAAGATTGCGGCATCGAGCTCTTAGATATTTAAAATATATATTATATATATGAACTGCTCTCTGTATCTTCGTGTTTGATTATTAATAAATGTTTTACGCCGTCGCACGGTGGGCAGAATCGGTCGTTATCGGATCAAAAATGTATAACTTCATGGTTTTTTGTAGTACCGCAATGAAATTTGCTACAAATATTCAGTGAGGTTTGGAAATTCAAATGATGTATAATTTGTAGTGTTTTTCTATATACATATATATGTTATATGTCATAGAAGTAAAAAAATGGTAAAACACAAAAATAAAATGGTTAAAAAAAATAATTCCAAAAGAAAGACAAGTTTTAATGACTAAAAAGGCTAAAACTATGGTTAAATACAAAATTACCCAATTAATAAAAAATACAAAAAAAAATTTTTTGCTGATCAAACAAACTATACTAGGCCTGTAGCTTCAGAGATTGATATAACTCGTTACAAACATTACTAATAACTAAATATCAATATTATTTTTATTTTGGTAGGTACCTATATTGCTTCAGGATCAGGGTCAGTAAACGTGCGTTCACTTTCAGGTACCACTTTTAAAAGACTTTATTGCCTCTTCTTCAAGATTTTTTTCATTTCTTAAGTATGGTTTTCTTAAACTTGTTATATATGGATCTGACGTTCACAAAAGCATTTTAAAGACATCTTCATTTGTTGCAGACGGGGAACATTTTTTGGCATGATGAAGTCGCATGTTTCTGTAGTCTTTGTTGCGAGACTCTTGTGCGTCTTCCGACAGCTGTCCAATAGGATTATCTTATTATCTAGTAATTTCTCACGCATAACGAGTGCAAATTTGATAAGATTCCTTTGTTATCGCTAAATAAATAAAATATTCCAAAAGTAATATAATTATTGTCCTTGTGAACGGTGTCGGTGGTAAACCGCAAAAGATACTGATTTTTTTTTTCCGACTTTTCACACTTTATTTCTTATATTTTCTAAAACCGCAAACTTTTTTCGCAGCTATTTTTTTTTGTATTCTGTTACTGAATAGTTAGACTATCAATTAACATAAAAAGTTGCGCGTGGGGAGTCGTGGGTAATATTGAAAACCTTAGACGAAAAAAAAGAAAAGTAAAAAATAAGGTATGCCACTTTTTAATTACTTACTGACATAATTGTCGCTTCTTTAGAAATTAAGAAATGAAGAACGCTGTAACGTAATAAGCATGAAATAACCTTTCCAAAAATGTATAATACTGCATATATATACCCAATATATATTGCACAATATGGTTTTGAAACATGTATATGCGTAGACTCGAGTTCGGCACTCCCGTCTTTTATGTACTTCTACCTATGAAAAAAATGTAACTTCGTGCATTTTCGATAAAAAAACTTAATGAATATTATAATTCGATTATTTGAGATCCTAATAAAATCACCAAATCAAACAAATTATGACATTCGTAAAAGTATTTTTGATATGCTCTTGTTCTACCATTTTCCACGGTGCGTCGGCAACTGCCAGCATATAAAATCCAAATCGTCGAGTCACAAAATACGTTCTTCAGCCAGGACTGAAGTTTAATTAAGCTAAAAAGAGGTACGAAAGTGTAGGTGGGGAGGGGGGAGACAAGGAGGCTGCTCCGCTAGCGACACTACTATTCTTATCAACTTTATAACTTCAGAATAAATTACCTTTCGAAGGTTTAATAGCTTCGATGGTTTTATCCCGGCGTCGGTCACCCGCTCGATATAATAGCACAATTAATCTTAGAGATATCTTTGTGTTATAAGAAATCAAATACCTTTTATAACTCGTGTTTTTCAGCCTGTCCAAAAAGGTTTCAAATAATAGATGCCTATTTAGTGTATTGTTTTTGAAATCAATACTAAAAAAGGTTATGTTTACCTATTTATTTTTCATTAACTAAATATCATTTCAGTGATATATTAAAATTTGATGTCGCGATGCTGTTTACTTAGTAATATAAACATGTCGTCCAAATAAGCCGAATTGGATGAATTATTTGGATGAAATAGATATTCACTCCGCTTTTGGCGTGGAAGGGAAACACGTATAGAGATATGGTTAATAGTAATTGCAAAATTTTATGTCGCCTGTACATATGAATTTATTTGCGGCCAACAGTATATATTTCAGTTACTGACTGGGTTTGATAGTTGCTAGATATCATAGTTTACAGTTACTTAGAAATCATTACCAGTATTGTAAATTTTGCAGAATTTTTGAGAAGCAATGGAAGAACAAAATTGTGTTCAAAAGTAAAAATTAAGATCGCACATTCGGCCAAATTACAAACCTTACAGCCATGATATGGTTTTGTTATAAATTACAGTATTTATTTGTTTACAGTTTGAGATTATTTATTTAATGATTGCGCATTTAAATGACCTTTGTCCTTTCACGATCTGGCAAACTGCCACCGTGGGCGACGACTCCGTGCGCCACATTTTTTCTACTACAATCAAAAGGTAAATTGTTAACCGTCAATGTTCTTTTGTGACAATCGTTACAGTAGGTACCTAAGAAAAGGAACAAGACATTCTCAAACACTTTGAAGTTCCTCTTAAATAATGAGGATCCTTGATAGCGAGTTTGAGAGCCGCTGCCGTTTCGCGTATTCCTTTTTTCTTTTGTTCTCTTTCACCTGCGACGCCTGAATTTATGATTTACTTTGTGAAATCAATGAATACCGGTATTGTAGTTACATTCGCTTACCATCGTCTGTCACTTTTTCACTTCATTTCATATCTTTAAAACTACGCGATTTAAAAGGAAGGTTTTTATTTATAATACAAGACCACGCGGGCGAAGCCGCAGGCGGAAAGCTAGTTAAAAATATTATGAATTTGTCCGTTAATTTAATTTTTAGTTCCTAATTGAAATCATTACTTCAAATCCTTTATTGACTTACCTAACGATCAATTAAATCTATCAATTTTGATTAAGCTATAAAAAATTTGATTGATTGAAATAAGATAAGATTTTTTCTTCCCTTACTTGATTTTTAAAGGCCTTATTCGATAATTTAAGATGCCGTTCAAACCCGTCACCTTTCACAATCCGAGCGGTTGCTACACCTACAATTGTGCTATCCAAGACCTCAGCGAGACTGTCGAATTCATTAAGCAATTGTTAATTTTGCTACATAAAGTAAGTCCATAAAGTCCGTTGTTTTGTTGAACATAATTTATATCGTTAATACTAATTTAATAATGACATGTTTTTGCAAATGTCTTTACTGCTATTAGAGCTGGTGAGTTTCTAATCGGCCAAAAAAAGCTAGACACAAAAATGTTGGACTATTCAAAAGTTTATTAGAAAAAAATAATTTAACTGTGATTAAACCGGGTTGCCATCAATGCTCATGTATTAAATGCCTATTTAAAAAGAGAAAAGAAATATTTTTACAAATAATATTAATTTTAATAATAATAATATTGATTGAATGGTATTTATTCTAAAGATAATTCTAACTTAGATATCGGGTAGTTCTATGGGAGGAGTGAAATACTTCTGGTATTTTTTTTTAATTCACTATGATATTTATATAACTTCAATAAATCTGGCCCATTAATTCACCCTCAGTATTGACTGCCTTACAAAAACATACTGCGGGCATGCGGTTAAAACGATTATTCAGTTTCATTTGTGGTCTTAACTCGAGAATTGCATTTCCCGCTGCGATGCAATTACTGCTTGTCCATCACCATAATACACTCTACTCGATAATTTCAGCTCATAAATTCAATTCGAATGTGAACAAAACCTTTGTGAGATCTTTCTGAACGAATGGACCCCCGCGTCGATAGGGGTGGCAATTAGACGGTATTATTTAATTACCAAATTAATAAATTATTAATATATCTTTGTAAGTAACAATGAGTAGCTCGGTGGCGTAGTGGATAAGCGCCGCGGCCCGCGATCTTAGTCGTTAAGCAACTTTCACTAGGGTCGGTCACGGGATGGATGACCATACAATTATTATCTCGAGTTACTCCGTGCTTCGGAAGACACGTTAAGCCGTTGATCCCGGCTGCATTTGCAGTCGTTAATATCCTCCAATCCGCATTGGGCCAGCGTGGAGGGTCATGGCCCATCCTCCTTAACCATCCATAAGGAAGGCCTGAGCCCCTGCTGTGGGGACGTAAAAGAGCTGATGATGATGATGAAGTAACAATGCTTTGCTGGTACATTTCTATTTGATCGTTGCATCTCCTTCCTTTTCCTTCTTTGCTAAATAACATGAGATTTCTAAAGACATAAAGTCCGCCATGTGGAGATTTCCAATTATAGAATAAAATCAAGAGGTACATCATAGTATAAGTATGATTTAGTGCACTATTTCAAACTGCTTAAAACACGGCATCAACACTCAGGACCTCTTCGGACACAGGAGGCGACGCTCAAGCTTCTTCAATAAATAACTGATCTCTTGTTACTATGTTTTCTACTTGATTCTAAAGAAAATGCACACACTTGTGTCGCATGACACAAAGTCCCGCAAGACTGACACGACCTTAAGTTAGAAGCACAATCGTATTGCTTCGAGTTCTTCGTCTTTGTTTCAAATAAGAGCAAGGATATCAAGAAAGAGGAACTTAATAGTAAAGAACCTATATGGTGGTAAGATCCCCTGCCCCGAGACAATAGAGCCAATCGCGAATCGGAACTTTAGAAGGCCGGGTGATCTTACCATAATATACTTTGCCATCGGGTTATTTTTTTTTTTGATACTCTTTAAACGGATATGGCTATGATAATATAAGTACCAAAAAAAGTTTATTTGTTATAGTTAATTTTTTTTTGCAACCCTGCTGTTATCACATTAAACCCAAGATAGAGAGCGATGTAAAATTATTATACTTTGTATTAAAGTTCACTGCGACAGGATCGATAATATTTTAATTAAAAACAATTCCCCGTTCGCTGTTCTGTAATGGAACTTCCTTTTTTAATATAACCTTTTTGTAGTACCACAGTGCGGTTACTTCCTACCTACGTAGTTGGATGTCACGTTAAATCAATTGGTTTTGCTAAGTAAATTACCGCATCATTATGTTTTATAGAGCGATACTACAATATCTTTGCATAATGTGAAATAAAGTCCCTCCACCGCCTCTGAATACAATAAATTCAAGCGAACAGATTAACGTGTGGTTTTCACCAATGGACAGAATAATAAGTTTTATCTGTCATGGTTTTGTTTTAACTGGAAGAAATAAATCGGAATAATCTAGCGAACTGTACTAGTTGACTATTGTTGAAATTTTTGTTTAAACTGAATTTCATTCGTATAATTAAACAATAATTTCATATTAATAAATAATGGTTATGAATGTTAAAGCCTATTCGGCAAACTCTATACGAATGAAGATGCTATCTGAAATGCAATCAGTTGGGTACTTTTAATGTATATAAATAACAAATTAAATTAACTTTTTTGCTATTTATAAATAAATTTAGCATGCACAATTAGGTGTTGATATTTGACTTTTAGAGAATATTTTGATAGATTCTACTGCAATAAGCGCCCGAGACTCGAAATTTTCCTATAACTGACCGGTCGACTGCTTGTTCGAATTCATCGCGGACATTTCCTGCTCCACTACGTAACCGAAGCTCTTACTGATATGTCAACATGAAGCCTGAATGACAGATCAATCAGGTTACGTGAACTGAATTTCAAAGCAATTATCATTAACCGATTAAACTGTAATTTTATAGACAGATTAAGTTTAGATGGTTAGTTATATAATTCTAAATCTAATACGGCGGACGACCTGAGATGACGACCTAGCTATTTTTTGTGTTGGATCAGAAAGGGACGGTAGTCATTTTCTCGCTTCGAATGATGTGTGCTATAGTTCGCATAAAACAAATCTAGTTTTAATGTAAAACCAATTGTAAAAACGATTTACTCAAGTCTATCCTATTCTAGGCACATGATAAACATTGTAATCTCTCCCATCATTGACCTTTTCGCTACAACCGTGGGACACGCTTTAACACCTATATGTTATTATTATTATTACTATCTTTTTTTATGTTTTCCCTCATTGTCTGTATTTATCCTATGTATGTGCGCCAAATAAACAATTTTGATTTGATTGATTGAAATGTGAAACATTCATTATGACCAGTGGTCGGAATTAGGTAGAGTTATTCATGTATTTACACTGATTTCATACAGCGAAAGAATAAAGTGGATATGCCTCAAATCCCGAGATTAATTTTAAAGAGCAGAAAAAATCCCGTGATTTTTTAAATAAAAAGTTATTTACTTTTACACAATTTAAACTACTGCACGCACGACGTTGCCAAACTTACATCAATGACATCGGATGTCCAAAGTTGCAAAATTTGTATTGTAAATTAATGTAAACTAATAAAAATTTTATGTTAATTATCTTTGTTTTATTTGTCTATCTCTGACGTTGTTATTATTATTTAGTTGTAAGATTGTTGGCCACACGGGATTGTCCATTAGAAATCCTGGGAAGGTCCACATTAAGATCAACATTTCGATGCAAGTACATAAATAACTCTACCTAATTCCGACCTCTGATTATGACAAATAAATAATGACGGATTGAATCATAAAGTTGCTTGTGACAAAACCTTAGAATCAGTGTGTTGTATCGAAGCACTCTATAATAAAACGAGTGGCAACGATTTGTTTCACTTTTATCGCTCGAGGAAGCGTCCCGTGGGATTTGTGCAGTAATCCGTGGGTGGCTTCTCCGGAGCCGGGATAAGTCTTCCAGAAATGTGTGGAACGGTGGTGCGATTAAAAGTGGAGCAGATTTTTATTATAACACTGTCTACATTGGATGACTCTAAACATAAAGAGTGTTTTTGGTTTAGGGTATCATGCTTCAAAAGAATAAAAACGAAACCTTTATAGAATATTACTTTGTTGTCCGTTTGTCTGTAAATCAAGACCCTTTTCTTCGGTAACGCGTAGAGATATAAAGTTGAAATTTAAACTATATACACTGGTCTACAGTTTGAGAAAATGAATTCTAAATTAAGATGGAAAAGATACGACCATTTACGCAGTAAAAAATACGCATTTTATAGTGAGTCGAAATTTAGAATTAAAGTTACGAAAGGGCTCAAATGTATATAACAAGACATATTGCATTCACTATACATACAGATTCATATCGTATCGTGAAAATATACATATTTTACAATAGTTAAATGTGACAGCTACAGCTAATGGCTATATTCCAGCTATTATAAGGTAATAGCGGAATATACATAGATAACTAAATGTGTTAGAATTATTTTTACACGTTATCATTTTTTATTTTTGCAATAAATATAGGGCTTAACATTAATAATGGTCAGTATGGGAAAGTCTCAATCATGAACAGGTATCTATTCTTAGGAACAATGTTGTCGATTTTAGTGAAAAGAGAGACTGCATTTATAACAAAATACTTTTCAGCTCGGGAATCGATCCCGGACGTTTTGAAAACTAGAATCTACATTATTTCTACTTAGATACCGATTGTATAAGTCAATGTTAGTGTAAAATACGATGTTTAAAATGAATAAAAATATTTTTTTTCATATCCTTTAATTTTTTTTATAACATTCAATCGCATCAATGTTGAAACAAGCAACGGTACAGCGAATTTTAAGCATCTAAACGAGTTGAATGTTACTTCGAAAAATATGTTTACCAAATATAAATATTTAATTATACCTATTTAAAAAAAATTGATAGAAACCAATAATCCCTTTTAAAATTTACTATTCTCTTAAGATTTAACATGAAATCTTTCTTTCTCACATTCTTTCAACGGACGAGATACCCGACAATCCCTGTTATAGTTACCCCCTCTCGACCCACCTCCCTGCCGACCCTCACGACCCTTACGATAGTGGGAAATCAGTGGGAATGCATCTGTACTCGGTGCAATAGAGATTTTTCTCGCGAATACAGCGAATTATAGAGCTGCATTCGAAAAAGAATTTAAAAGCTTCAACGTTTGTGATATTGGAACCTTAGCCAGTTGCGTTTAGATCGAATATGCTTCGAGTGCATGGTGAACATAGAAGGTAGAAGTATTAAAATAAAGCTTAGCCTAGAGTGGAGGGCACTTAAACGGCGCTGGTTGGGTGAATTATTAGTGCCGTTGCGTATTGTTCACTCGGCGCGTGTGCGCTTTGTCGCGTCTGGTTTCTACTAAACAATGCTCGCTTTGAATCACTCGCGTTGCCAATGTACTGTGGTATTATTGTTGTTATATTTGTGAATGAGGTTAAATGAAATATCACGTTTCCATCACTGTAAAGGCTCAGGACTTCCCTATAGGGAGAACGGGCCATGTCAGTGCGGCCGGGACCAACGGCTTAACGTGCCTTCCGAAGCACGGAGGAATGCGAGATACTAAATTTTTGATCACCTTGTTTCTTATATTTTATAAATTTTCACAACTTGTTTCTTATATTTTCACGGGAACTTCTCATTAAATGATATTTTTAAACGATTTTCTCATTTGAATTTTTGAAAAATTACTAAATTTTCTAGTCTCTAGTGCTCACTAGAGTAAAATATCATATGATAAACAAAGCATTTGTTAACTTTAAAGCAATACGATTATAAGTAAATAATTTTTCAAAAATACACATAATAAAGCTGTTGGAAGTCGATTTAATATAATTTAGACAGCTTTACAAAATTTCAATTCTCGAGTAACACGATAACAAACTTTAGACTATTGTCTTGTAAACGATTTAAAATGTCATGCCGTTTAGATTTTACTAACAAAATCTAATTGGAAATCTGTCAAACGGTTCTCAGAATATAATTTTATTATCCCGATTAAGCCCCAAAGAGGCAGAGCAGTGTTGACTCGTGAACTGCCACATCCACCGCCTCTGCTCAATCATACTAACTAACGATTCGTTTGAGTTTCCTACTGCTCGCGGCGAAAGATCGCTGTGATTATAAATTAATCTGTCTTAATTAATTCTGGTTAATTATTAATTATCTATTGTCGGTGGTTGTGGCATTATAGATGTATAAAATATGCCGATATTATTTAAATAAGATAAGCTGAAGCTTTTTAATTAAATCAAGAAGTTCAAAGTTTCATCTAAGAGATTTTCATATTTAAGTGGATTTCATAGTTCGTAATTACCGGGATGCCGCTGCAGAAGTAAAAAAAAAAAAACTTTTATGGACGAAATTCCTTTACGAAGATTCTAATAAACGACTCACTGGGAACTATTATAAAAGTTCATTTTATCCTATTAGTTATATCAGAATCTGAAACCCAGAACCTGATCCAGGTATTTACAGAGTATAATAATTCATTTATATTAATATTAATACATTTAATTATAATAATACATTTAATAAGCTTCTTTCATTATTGAGCTTTAATGTACCAGGAAGGAATCTTCGTTATTTTAGGCCAATTCATGTTCCCATTTCAAACACAAATTATAGGCAAAATACCTTTTTACTCCGTGCAGGCAAATGCTTCAATGATTTGTGTAATATGGTGGATATAGACCTATTTTGTTCAAGCTGTAACTCAGCAAGACAAATTATTGTGAATCTGTTAACTTGACCGAAGGCTTTTTTTGATACGTTTTTTTTTCTTTTATTATTTCAATATGTGTAATTGTTTGATTAACATAGTGGTAACATTGGTTTGTGTCCTTATTATAGTTTGTATCTATATGTGTGAGTCTATAATTGGTTCTCTGTTTCTTATTATTGTTTTTTATTTAATTTTATGTAACTGTTGATTCACTTTTGAAAATAAAATAAAATAAAATAATATTTGTCATCTTATAGACTAGCACCAGTCACCAAAAAGCCATAACTTCATATTCTAAAGATGGCATATCAAATGAATGATATCATTTTAATTTCGTCTCTCAAAATGATATTTATTTGTTAATAACATGAGTTTTGTAAAAGTCGTTGCTCCGTTAGAGCTGGCGAGTTTCCTTCGCTTTCGCAAAAGACTTTCTGTTAAATAATGTTGGGCGTTTAAAAGTGCATTATTAATAAGTTTATTTTATCTTTAATTTTTGAAGCGACACGCTCGTGAACGTATATTGTTTGAGGAGAAAGGTGAATGATCTGCTCTTGACTTCTTACCTTGGTTTATTAATTATACTCATTGATGCATGTCAATCCATAAACGAATTAATTTTAACCGATTTTGTTTTGATAATGGATGGAAAAAACTCAAGGTGTTATGATTTTTTTCAATCAAAAAAAAGCTTCAGAGAGAAAAACGAGCTTTGTTTCTTGCCCGTTCTACTGAGCACGAAATCTTATGCCGTAGATTTGCGAACCGATGGTGTAGTTTTATGAGTACGTTACAGCGTACGTACAGCCTGGACTGAATAAACGTCATTGAATTTTGAATTTGAGGATTGAATGGGATATGCAATGTCTTTATTTAAATAGAATCAATATTTGTATTGCACTCGTAGCTCAGCAAGCGAGCCGATGTTGAATAAACATGCTATTCAGTGATTTGCATTCGTCCTCTGTGCCGGGATCGTCGAGCGTTCGCTTTGGCAATTGTACCAAAATGGTTTATTAACCCTATAAACTATTTGTCGAGTAGTCAACAAACAGTAGGTGCTGCGAAACTTGCTCGGAGAGTGGTCGCTTCGAATTCGCCAGGGACAAATGTTGGCGTGGGATTATATAGTATATACTATACTACCTTTTCTTACACCACTCAGTATTTCGAATGACATTTTTTTGCTATTGGTGGCTCACGAAATGCACTTTATCCCACCTTGCGTAAATCTGACGCGCTCAAATAGGTACCTACTTCTCAAAGTTGTCTTTTCCAGCACAAGTTACACTTGCGTATTGAAGATTAGGTTCAGATTTTGTCTTTTTAATTTGACTTTGCTTTTCCTATAATCTATATTTCCTATAATCTGATTTCTGACATAATTTGCAATATTAAGACTCCATCATTTCTGATATAAGTAACAAAGTTATTCAAATTAAACCATAACAAACTTTGGGATTTTTACAATAAGTCTTGTCATAGTTTGCTAAACTCTTCTGGTTTTAGTATGGAAAAATGCAATTACTGTGTATTGTGAGGAAAAAATCGCTAAGTTCGCATTCATAATACAAGTGTCAGCAGTAATGGAGCGATTAAAAAGCCGCCATTGTTGGCAGCGAGCGGCGGATCGAGGGTAATCGCCTATAATTGATACCCGGAGCGTCGGACGTGTCCGGTGTCCGGCGTCCGGCTATGGAAACCGGACAAAAATACTGAGGAAACATTGGTCCGTGATTTACTTTTTTGCTATAGCAATGGAGCGTGTAACGACGTTAATATATTCTACAAAGCTTTATTGTAATTATTCAAAATAGGTGACAATTGAAAGATAAACACCAACAGTGGTATTAGCAAACAAGGTTTAGCGTCAGAATAAATTTACGCTAAAATTGCAATTTTAGTATTAGTCCAAATTCCTATTATACATGGACTAAGCAAACCAACCTTTAAGGAATAAATATTACTCCCGTAGAACCTCGTACCAGGTTAATATTTGATAAAGCTCTGTTTAATAATGTGAATTTTGACTAATACTAAGTGCAGTCTTAGCGTAAATACACTCCAACTCTATACCATGTGTTATTATAACACTGCAGGAGATTGAATGTCTTAATAAGCTCGAGTAATAAGAAACTGATCAAGAACAGCAGACACGCGTACTGAGAGTTTTGCACAAAATCTTTGTCTGCAAAAATATGGTTATGTGAAATATGGACTCAAGTTCTGATACCGGTGATCAGACCGTCTTTTTTTCAAGCATAATTAAGATAAGAGAAATTTTCATGGCTAAAACCTTTAAAAAGAAGGATATTTGTTATTGGGGTTTAGAAGCCCGAAAATTGCTTTAACAGGTGATGGATACTAAAACAAATTAATGAGGTGGGAGACATGAGTACTCAGGGTAAGGGTTCAATGGCAAGCTCGCAACATAGTTTAGTATATATGATACAATTTTGTGGTCAGCGATTCGTCTCGGTCATCCACTGTCCTGTTAGTGCTCCAGCAAGATGTACGATGTGAAGTAGGTGTCGGGATCAGTAAATGAGTCTGAAGCCAGCACTTCAGCCTCATCTATCTCAGACTTATCATCATAAAGACGTTGACTCGATGGCTATATTGAAACTTCCCAGGGGTGGGAATAAATTCAAGGAGTGTGAGGTGCGATTCAGCTTTTCTGTAAAAATCCAAACCGGAATTCGAATTCACTCGAGGTGTCCGAAGTCATTTCAAAAGGTACCATCCGTTCAATCTTGAATTGGTAATAACGCTGGATGCGGGAGGCGCAGGTCCGATCGCTTTGGAGATCTTTGGGGGAGGCATATGCCTAGCAGTGGGCGTCTCTTGGCCAAATTGATGATGATGAATAACGTTTCGTGGACTAAGTGAAGTGAGTTTCGAAATGATATAGGAATAGAATATCTGAGACACGTATATTGAATCAATTTTTATTTGTATTTTTATATAGATAATGGAATCAACAGAATTTCTACAGGAATTTGGACAAGTGGTTGAATTCGAATTTGGATCTGGATTTTTACAGAATTGCAGGGTAAATCGAATGACGCCATGGGTGTGATATACTGATTAGTGATGAAGCAAACAAGCAGACAACATAATTAAGAAAAAGATAAAGGTGGTGTGCATTTTAAGTTAAAAAAATATCGAAACCTATTGAATAAGTCACAGCTCAATTATAAAAAGCATGCCTCCGATTTACAACTGAAATCCTACATACATATTATGTATTTGAGTATTTGAGTACAAGATTGTGGTTCAATTTTCGTTTTCGGCGTCTCGCATCTGTAGTAGAATGAATTGAATTGGGCTCTCAATAAAACAATAAATTATTTACGATGTACGTCCAGTATATTATACATACCTAAGTATGTTATGGACGGTACAGTTACACGCTATTGCTAGGGAATTAATTCAGCTTTTAATTAGTTACAACACAGCACAATTAGTTTTAGTAAATCAGTTATTTTTCTGGTAAAAAGTGGTAAGAAGCAAACAATTTCGAGCGAGTGACAACTCCTTGTGACAGTTGTGTCAGGAGAGTAAAACGAACCGCGCATGTGCGAGGTCTATGCTACAGCATCCACCTACAAAGTTTAGATTGATTTTTATTTGACATAAGAAATTCACTGAACACTATGTTAAAGTGACTTGTGGACAAGAAATTATCTTTAATGAGTACAATATATGTACTGAAATATTTATATATATTATTTGCGTTTATTAACTTAAACTGTTTAATTTTTAATGGCTATAAAAAGGAGCAAATTAAATTCACCGCTTGTATTGAAAGCGAGCGGCAAACAAAACGTTCGTACTACTTCAAATAAAGTTTTGAGGATCCTTTTCACTTCTATCAAGCTTTTTGGAAGATAGTTTTTTTAATACCTATCTCGTATGAGTGGTACTAACCACTCGTCGTTAGCCCACCAATAAACGCGTATGATAGAATACAAATCATTTTTATTTTATTTTTATTTACCCGCTTGACTCAGCGAAACGGCTCAAACAAACCAACCGGTATAGCATGGAATAAAGTGTTTGATTAGAATATAATAAGGTCTAGAATTATAAGTGAGAAACCTCACATAGAACTAGTAAGATACTCGTACAATATAGAGTATGTAACTATTGTTCAAATTGCTTACCGAAGCGTTTCAATTTAATAAGCTACTGCAGAAACATAATAAGGAATGTTCATATGTTGGACTGTATACATTCAATACAAAAGGTACCTACTCTGTACAGTCAACATCATATTGTGATTTACAAAACGACCAAATTTCTCCGACCGATTTGATCTTTAATTTGTTGATAATGGAGTTTAAAATCGAATACTTGCGGAAATTGATCATTTTGGGGTGATGTGACGTGTTCAACCTGGAAGTCGATACGAAATCCGGATCTACTCGGACAGTAAATCAGTCCTAGAAGGCAGGTCTTTTGATCGAGTCTTCTACGGGAGTGTCACCAAGTTCTAAATATGATGGGGACACATAATATAATTACTATCTAATAGATAAAAGGACAGCAGGTCACATAGAAATTATGCAGCTGATGTACTGGAACGCAGAGGAGCAGGCGCAACACCAATGGGCCCCGAAACGATCATTCCTACACACTTAAGATACAGATATTATAACAATAAAACAGCAATAAATAAAGAAAAATACAAAATTTATTCTAATTTATTAACGAAGTGTATTTACAAATCACAAAAGCTTTCCAACATTAAGTTAATAAATCGAAGCAAAAATAAATGTAAAGCGACATGGTCAGTAATACAAAACGAAATAAATAATAGCAAAATAGATGATGACATTGAAAAATTGACATATGAAAATGAAATATTGACAGATCCCGTTGACATTGCAAATGTTTTCAATGACTATTATATAAATTTGACAAATTGCCCTTCCTTAAATTCTATTAAATTTGATTCAAAATTGCCATCGATGGTCAACTCAATTTACTTAGAGCCTATGACGATCGAAGAAGTAAAAAAGGAAATGATGACTCTAAACAATACTAATTCTGAAGGATATGATGGCATATGTACAAAAGTACTAAAGTTATGTACTAACGAGCTAATATATATACTAACTCACTTAGTCAATATGTCATTCTCCTTGGGAAAGTTTCCCAACAAATTAAAAATATCATTGGTTAAACCATTATTTAAGAAAGGAGATAAAGAGAATCCAGAACATTATCGCCCTATTACGTTGATACCGATCCTTTCAAAGGTATTTGAAAAGTGTCTGCTAAAAAGATTAACAAGCTTTTGTTGGAAATATAATATAATTACAAACGAGCAGTATGGTTTCCAAAAAGGGAAATCTACAACCCTAGCCATTTTCAACGTATTAGCTACAGTGCTGTCAAAATTAAACAAAAACAACCTAGTTACTGCATTGTTTTTCGACTTGTCAAAGGCGTTTGATTTTGTGGTCCATGAGTTGCTTTTAAAAAAACTTGAAGCAAAGGGAATCAGAGGCGCCACATTGTCATGGATTGAGTCTTATCTAAGCGGTAGACAACAAAAAGTAGTTATTAAAAAAATTATCAACACAGAAATGACTTTCATATCATCCGATTTAAGGCACAACTCGGTTGGTATCCCCCAGGGCAGTGTGCTCGGTCCTATGCTGTTCCATAAATGTACCTTATATGCTGATGATATATCGATAATTGTGACATCAAAAGATGATAAAAACCCTGACTCATTAAAAAATCACTCATCTTACATTAATAATACCATTGACATGATAATAAATTGGCTAAATCAAAATAATTTAAATATTAATCTCAATAAATCATATTACATTCAATTTAATAAATCAAAGCATGAACAATACAATTTCACTCTAGACGTAATGAAAATAAGAGAAGTAGACCATTTAAAGTTTCTCGGTATAACTGTAGACGAAAACCTCAATTGGAAAACACACGTTAATGATTTGTGTAATCGAATATATAGGTTTGTTTATGCCCTCAAACAAGTAAAGAACGTAGCCAGCAAAGACACAGCTATATTAGCATATCGTGCTTATATAGAATCTATTCTTCGATACGGGATTATATTCTGGGGCAATAGTGTTGAAAAAAAAGGGTTTTTATTGCACAAAAGAAATGCTTCAGGGCTATCTGTGGAATCGCACCTGATCAATCGTGTAGACCATTATTTAAAAGTCATGGATTATTGTCGCTGCCATCTCTCTTTATTAATGAAGTGGCTGTTTTTGTCCATCAAAACAAAGAATTGTTTAAAAAGGTTAACAATGATAGACTCAGGGACCCTCACAGATTGATTTATGATGATATTCCGAGGTCGGATAAGTATAGGAATAGTTGTTTGTGCATGTGTGTGAAAATTTATAACAATATTCCTAGGACTATGAAAAATTTGAATATGAATATGTTTAAGAATAAATTATATAAGTGGCTAAGTGACAATACGTTTTATGACATTAATTCGTTTTTAAGTAAATATAAACCTTGACATTACTAGCAATTATGACATCCAATAAAACATTATCATTAAATAAATAATGTACAGTAATCTTGACATTGAATATTTTTTTAAATAAATATATTTGCATGCTGTTATGTAATAGCAAAACACGTGGACATTAATTTTGTAACAATTTTATACCGTGCTTTGGGCAAATAAATGATTATTATTATTATTATTATAACACCGGTAAGCTGGCTAATTGGTAAGATATAAGAACACTCAAGTAAGCTACATCAACAGTACTGGCACACTTTGGAAACCTGCAAGCAGGCTAATTTGGTAATGGCAACTTCAACAGACATCTTTTTAATTTAGGTGTCACTGACAACCCCTTGTGCAGAGGTAGCATGGAGGTAGAAGATACAGCCGCTCATATCCTGCACGAGTGCAACGGAGTGGCCAACTACCGGGCAAAGTACCTCGACTCGGCAAAGATACCATAATATATTCGATAGTATTGTTTACTATCGTGGCCTTGTTCAGATCATAAATTAAATAGCTGAAAGCCACAACTGAAACACATTACCATAATTAGCCCTATTACGCCACCGAGCTACTTTATTGACCTCGCGACAAGTGAATTCTATGCCGGAAATCGAAACAATAGACGTATGTCTGAGGAACAGTGACAAAACATTGTTTGACGTAACTTGCAACAACGTAAGTCGAGGACTGCCTGTACTTATATTTAATTATAGTTATATTGCTACTAACGTTTACTATAGAGTCATATCTCTGAAATAAAGATTATTATTCATATTATTTTATCGACAATAGTGATATATCTATTAATAGTTTCTCTTTTTCAAGGTTTTCCAAATTAATTGTTTATTTTGACACAACAAATTTAAATTTATATATTTTTTACACATATAGGATACCAAGACTTAAAACGTTTAAATAAAAAAAAACAATAGAATAGTGTCTCATTCCTGCGTCAAAGGCGATTTTGAAGAACGCTGATTTTTAACAGAACCCTTTCCTATTTTGACTAATGGATGCCACCCTGTATAAACTAAGTTACATAAAACATCAAGGTTGAAACTACCACTATTGTAACAACACTCTTTACAACTGGACAAGTGTGTGTGTTTTGGAACATGCAATGTAGGATTTTATAGTTGTCCGTTTTTATTACTGTTTTGCAGAACTAACAACTTCATCTAAGTAATTTTCTATTGAATTGTACAAAATTTTCCTTTTGACTCTCTCCTAAATACATTTTGTGAGTCGGTCGACTATTAACCATTACGTAACTTGTTAAGACGTGATTCCGTTCTTCCTTTTAACTTAGTTATATCGTACACTGAAAATTAAAGTTAAGACTCAATTTAAAATTTAGAGAAATTGAATTAAGTGAATAGATCGACTTCAAATTTAACAAATAAAACGACGCTTTACTGTAATTCGTGTACTTTACTTAATTTACCTAAACTTTTAATTAATGAGACTACTTTTATTGATTTTAATATATTGTCGGCGGGTAGTCTCAAGGGGCTATTACGAAGCCCAAATGTTCGTCCATATCGGAGGACTATCTTTAACATAACACTGCAGGCGTGTATACCAATGTGGACTTATTCAATTTTATTACTTTTCACACTTAAATATAATGAGATCAGCGTGATGTCATCAGATGCCTTTACTCCTCGGCGATCGGAAACGGAATGTCTGCCAAAATGGCAACTTGCTTTACATTAACGAAGTGTCAAAGTCAATGGTACCATTCTAATTAAATTAATAGTATCGATGATCACACCATCATTCAACGCAGTAGATTCTTTTCTCGGTCAGTCCTGACTTCAACTAGAGCAAGATTTTGAAACCGATTGAAGGCTTTAATAATTACAGACCGTTTTTATTTTAAGTGTCTTTAGTAAATAGAATTTAAGAGTAGATAAATTCTATCATCAAATCTTATTTACAATAAAAGTATCCATAAACAACAAACTGGTTTTAGTACCTCGATTGCACCACTTAACCAGCAATGCAATCACATTTTTTTTTTCACTTAACCAGTGATTTGTCTCGACACTTAACCAGCAACAATCCAAATAGTAACTTAACCAGCAACTATTCCATTAATCACTAAACCATTACAATAGTCACTTAACCAGCAAAAATCCCAATAGTCTCTTAACCAGCGACCATTTGATTTTTTACCAATAATTTTTCTCATCTGGTCTGGTTAAGTGACAAAGATCGTTACTGGTCAAGCAGCAACGATCTTTGTCACTTAACCAGCGACTATTTTTCTTTATGTTTTTAGTTTTTACGCTTAACCAGCGATTTCACTTAACCAGTGATCAGATGCATTATAGGATGCGCACCGCTCACTTTTGTTCAACCGGAGCTACGACTACATACCAACACATGCAACTTGAAGTCATGAAACCAGTTTTAATAAAGACATAAATTAAGGAAATTAAAATACTTAGACTGAATTAATCAACACCATAATTTCGTCATTAGGTATTTAGTTAACCTCGTTTGTCTTCAACATCTTGCTCTCTAAATATACTTTCAACATTTGGTTCAATCTGTACAGTCACAACATTTAGTGTCATATTCAGTAGCAATTACAACATCTTGTTCAAGGTTACTCCAATTCATGTTCCTCGAACAAATCAATAAAAAAAATCATTAGCAGGTATTGTCCTCAGCTTATCAAGCTCGTATTTGGAAGACCTCTTACTATGTAAGAAATGAGATTACCTGTCCCATCTAATGTTTCAGTGATTTTAAAATAGCCTTTATATTTAGGCTCTAGTTTGATCTGGCAAAATAGCAAAACTTTAAACTTAGAGTTTACGCTGTTAAAACGAAACTTGTCATAATTACTCGTAGAATTCTTCACTGTGCTATTAACAATTTGCTCACAAACAGCGCTGACACCTACGACTGGGTGATCGCCGTCAACAAAAAGGAGTACCAAAGGCATAGCAACTTTCCTTAACAGAAATTGCAGGGGACATGAAAAAGAACTTAAAAAGCCATATCGTCAATCTGAACCATAACTAAAATCTGCACGATATTATAAACACTCCTATCACCAATACCGGTGATTTTAACAGTGTTATTAATTAGCTTGCCATGAATTTTTCATAATACGAGTACTAATTCCTTTATAAGGAAGCACTCGACTCAAGAGCCATAACAAAATTAAAGTGACTCACCAAAATGCTGCAAAATACTAGCAAGGGTAGCAATGGTCGTCCACGCGTCGCTCTCTAACAATACCAGCAGGCATGCCACCGTTGCATCTTCTTCGGCTACAGGCATCTTGAGAGTAATAACCATCTGTTCCACAATTGAAGAACGTGACAGCAGCGTTCGGGTTACTGTTCATCATATTAGGAATATTTGGTTCTCCCTACGAACGAACGGCGGGTCAGGCGGCAAGCGGCCTGATCTTCCTCTTGATAGAGGTCATGTTGATCCTCAATGGTGAGTTAAAGAAAACACGTCGTACAAGTTAACTCTTTAGTTTATTCGGCGTTTGACGGAGCAAGAATGCGGCGCCACCACTAAGTGCAGCTCTTTTTATTAAGAATCCCCACCAGTGATGTCACCCTTCCATAATCGATACAAAAGTAACTTAATTTTAATTAACTCTAGATAAAATTATAAAAACCAATCGGTTAAGTAACCCTTAATAAGTGATAATCATAATATTTTAAACAATTAATAATCATTTTAAACATCAACTTCCTTTAAAAACCATTAACAATTGGTAACAGTTCCAGACCGGAAATACTTTAAAATATTAAAGACATCAACAAAACAATAACAAAAATATCCTAATAATGGAATCTAATCTTATTTAATACTAACATTATTTTTTAAACTCTTATTCTACATTTTTAAGTAACTTTTCGTTTAAATAATTCAAAATCATTTCTTCCCGGAAGTCGTTTTAAAAATGTTCATTGACTAAATAATATTGCGTTACAGAATTCATCAAAGATTTTTATTAAGAATTAAATCATCATTTTCATTCTATTTAGTGATTGGTTGCATTACCGTCTTTACATATTTTGATTATACCTGGAAATGACGAACCTATAAATCATTTTAATTTCAAAAATAATAAAGTCTCTCTCAAAATAGCAATCCAATTTTTGTGCGCTATCATATATCTATACTAATACCAGCTTTTGCCCGCGACTTCGTCCGCGTGGTATAGTTACTAAGGGCAGCAGTTCTAAAACGAATATTCAATCATTATATCATTTAAAATACTTGAAATAAAGTTTCATGGTTGTTGTCTTTGACAATAAAAACAATCTCTGTTTATAGTAGTGCATTTGACGTTGACAAGGCGATAGTGGAGGCCGGAGCTAGGAACGGAGCGGCCAGAGTTCAATTAGAGGAGATAAATTTCAAAGACATGGTACAGGCTCTTAGTCAACTCAAACCATATAAATCAGGGGGTCCTGATGGAATTCCTCCTTACATCTTCAAGGATTGTAGATCTGTGTTGGCAACCCCATTACACTACATCTATTATAACCTTTGTTTGAAACTTACTACATTTCCCGAACGTTGGAAAATAACTAGAGCAGTACCGGTTCCTAAAGGATCACTGCAGTCGACAGTTGATGGTTATAGGGCCTGTGGCTATTCTCTCGGCACCAGCTAAAATATTCGAATCGATAATATACAAAAACATTTACCCACAGGTAAGTGGACATTTGCACGATGCTCAGCACGGTTTTCATCCAGCCAGAAGTGCATCTAGAAATTTGCTCGCGTATATGTCAAAAATTATACCTGTGGTAGACGGTGGGGGACAGACCGATGCTGGTTCGGTTGATCGAGTCAGGGGTTGAATCTGGGACCACTGGCATTTGTTCTGTCACAGAGGTTAGGGACCTTGGCTTGACAATCGCAACCAATCTCTCATTTCGTAATCACATCACAACTATTTGTAAAAAGGCCTTTCAAACTCTAGGATTCACCTTACGTACTGTATTGGAGTAATATATTGGAGTCAATACAGCTATATGTACCGGACAGATACGTGTGGCGACGCCTAAAACCACAGTAACTTACTTATTTATAATACGACACACATCGTAAGCACCTTTATGCGTATTTCTCTTAATTTCTTCTTCATAAAATGAACAATCCGCGCACTTATTGCCTTTTGGCATATTAAATGAAATATTAAGTCTTTTAATTGTTTGTCGATAAACTTCTACACTACAGCGAAAATCTTTCCCTTTACTACTACTGTAAAGTTAGTTAGCAAAACTTAGTAACTCAATATTTTAATGTCTTACGAAAACCACAAAATATTGTTTTCTATACATTTGTTCACTTCATAACCCAGTAACTAGATTTGACCATTTCAAAAACCTAGTATGTGCTAACACATACTAGAGTTTTGAAATAGTTAAAGATTCATACTAGGTTTATAATGGTTAAAACTTAACTTTTCATAAATTTAGAAGCACTTACTAGGTTTAGGGTACCCTATAACTTTTGATAGAAGTGAATTTTGATATAGGGCAATTTGGCATTTTGTGGGAACTTATTGGAAAACCACTTTTAACCAAAAAAACACAATTTCTACTTTTTGTAGACTTACTAGGTTTTGAAATGGGACAGCCGTACGTAGCTGAGTGTGATTTACAAACGATATTTAGTCCGAATGTCACTAGCCAGTAAAATTACAATCTATATGTTTATTTGATAGGATTATTTTTATTTATTAGATCTATCTACGTTTGTTGACATTATTTTTATATATGCTATAATCGATAAGTTAATGCAAATAAATTTAACAAACATTGAAAGGGTCAATACAGCATCCATTATCAAATAACAAAAATAAGCAATATTATAGACAAAAGGAGCGCCACAATTCAAAAGAATAAAAAGGATAAAATCAACTATAGAAGACTGCTTACGATGTAGGTCGTATTATAAATAAGTAACAGCCAGTTGCAGAAACGTCCATTAAATCTTTCATTAATTTAAAGTGACATTAGCCGTACAATTTTGACATTCATTAGAGCTTAATGAAGTCATTAAACCTTAATGAACGTTTGTGCAACTCACCGTAAGTTGGTTGTATTTTAAGTATTAATTTCAAAAAATATATTTATGTTATATATTCCAAATATCCTTAAACCTTTCCATTTTGCCCTCAATTAGAGGGAAAAATGGAATTTCTGTTTTCTACTTTACTAGAATATAGTTACTGTTAAATGGAAGTTTGTTTATATTATTTAATTACCTTTAGGAACAACTTGATTAAGACTTAATTCAAGTACGTTTCTATTTATTACTACACAAAGTTAGACCTTTTATCTTGCCCTCCTTTTCTCTTCATCTTTTATCATGAGCTAGACGAGAAAAATTTTCGCTCTCACTAGAATAGAAATCTTCCTCGTTGACAACACAACCCTCATAAGAAGGTAGGTATATACACATCTTCTATATACACACCCACATCTCGGTTTATACTCTGAAAACCAAAAAAATAAAAATATGGAGTTTAATGTAGGCCAGACATTTACACAGCTTCAAGTATATCAAATTTCAATTTTTAGAATACAAGGCGATGAAATATATGGGAAGTCGGGATATAATAAAACTATGTCTCTTAGTTACACGATTGTAATTCGACTGAGCCATTTACATGAGCGTTACAAAACGGCACCGAAGTACCCCCAAATATAAATAGTTAATCTACGAGTATGTAGGTAACGGCTACCTACTTATACATACATTACAGGCGAGAACTGTACTTTCTCGCTTGATGTTCAAAACAAATGGAAAACTTTTTAATCGTTGCACAAAACAACACCAATATACCACAAACGAACGCCACTATTTCCAATTTCAGTTTCTCGAAAAACATTTAGTTTACATAACCACATTCGTATACGACGCAAATAAAACAACAGGTAAATTTCCATATCAGACAAAACTGCCTGTAACATGAAAACAGATTACAAATACATAACGTGTCACTTTTATTGCTTCTAAAATAAACATGGAACATTTACTAGAAAAATAGAAATACCTCTCTGTATTATTGAAATAGCCCTCCTCGCATGTTACATACCAACTTTACGTAGAGAAACGTGCTTGTTTTTATTTCTCCATCTCTTGACACAATGGCTACTTCAAAATAATCCCTTTCTTATGTGATTCCATAAATCTTGGCTTGAAGTTTTGTGATCACATATTTAAAGAATAAAACTTACGATACATCCGTATAAAGCGAGACCAAGTTATAGGCTAAATATGTTGTAATACTAAAGATCTAATACCGAATCGGAATAGCCTATAAATACGATATGTATAAGGAATATACTTGTTCTTATCCCGAGTTTAGTAGTAGATACTTACTGTGTAACAGCTACTCTGTAAGCTTGTGTTATGGAAATGGGAAATAATGAAATTGGATCGAACAGAGCCTTGAACGGAGTTCAGACAGATGTAACAACTTTAAGAGAGTAAGTTAACCAAATTATTGGATATGAAACAGAAATGAAGTCAAAATAAACTGTATTACTAGATAATTTTTAGAGATAAAGCCGCCATTTGTACATCTACTTTCTACAATTAAAATTGTAAGTGATAAGTGTATATACCATAAAGTGTATTCTATTCTACTAGCTGTGTTTTCGTAACTTTGGGCACGTAAAGTAAAGCATATCTATGTCACCCGTGTATGATGGCGTTCCCGTAGTTCTTAATCATTGATTTGAAATTCGGTACACATCTTTAGCTCAGATGACAAAAAAATTATGATATATTCATTATAAATCATTATAAATGTATAAAATGGCTTCGCCCGCATATTTCTGTATTATACAATGTAATAGTCAAGAAGAACACAAACAGTTATTTTTAATTGGATTGAATCATCCAAGTAAAAAGATCAAACAACTGTTATCTGTTTGTTATTTGTTCGTCGAATAAAATATCTGAATGAAAATTTACTACGATTGTTAATTCTCTATATTTAATGAACATAAATAAACCTTGCTCTTCAACCTCTACTGCATTTGTGTCTATATAATACGTGTGTGAATTTTGACTAAGTATGAACACTTTGGATCGATACTTTTGCTCATAAAACAATTCTCCAGACTTTTGGAGTTCCTTTCCGTGCCTTTCCAGGTTCTACGAGGGTTGGAATATTCGGGCATCAACCCGAATTGCGAATAGTTTTGTGCTTTCTAACAATGGAAATCAAAAAGAAACTCCAGTTTTGTATTTTGAATAGAATTATTTGAAGAAACAAAATGTGTTCATGTGGATCTCAAGAGTGGTTTTAATTTTGAAAGAATGGCATTGTATAATTTTGGTGAATAGAGAAATTCAATCTGATTCAAAGGCGTGACGCTCTTCTGTTCCCCTCGAATGAAGTGATAGCTGCATAGAACATGGTACAAATTCACATTGTGCAATGGGTGATGCTTTATGCGAAATTCGTGATTCAGCTAGCAGGTCAACGTAAATGAGTTCAGAGATGCCAGTCTTACCATTGACTCCAAGTTGTGCCAGGTCAGTGACATCAAAAAACTGATCCTAAGAACTACAAAATAAAGAATTACTTTTAGGACGGCTATGACTGTGTCGCGATAGACTAGATTGATTTGATTGAATGTCCGCTTGGATCTTAACTATCCGAGCTTTGTGAGCGAGTTCTTGTGCACGTATCTTACAATCCATCAAACTATTTTCTTTGTGCTAATTTTAATGCATCCATTTCCAGAGTGGCCTGTTCAGTCTTGAGCTACAGGGCAGCCTGAGTGTTGTCGATGATAACCTCTTTTATTAGACATTTGTTTTTTTATATATATAGGATTTTAAAGGAAAAAATATATAGTTTGACTTTTTGGCTGACAATTGAAGCGGTTTTAATTTTTTCCCCTTCTAATTTACGAAAATAAAAGTGGCTTCAGCTCCCGCACGCCAACGTATTTACCACCAGCGTTTGTGACCAGCACCTCCATCATTTACAAATTGGTCCTTCAAGGTTTACGAGGATGTCGATGCTTCGCACTCCCTACGGTATAAAGACACGTCTTCAGACGAAAAGGGACCGAAACGAACATACGACTTCTGAACACGAAGACACCAACGCAAATGGAAAACGTGAGCACCTGTTGAGACAAAACGAAAGTGTGGATGACGAAACTCATTCCATCCATTCTTCATCGTCTGTCGCCGCGAGGAAGCGCTTGGAATTAGAAGCGGCAAGAAAAAAGGCTGAAATAGAACTGCAATTAGTCACAAATAAGGCGGAAATCCAGAAGTCTTTAATTAATATGGAGCTTGAAGCTGACTTGGCTGACCTAGAACTTGAAGGGGGCACCCGTAAGTCTATGATATCCTCTAACGTAAAAGTTCAAAATTGGATAAGAAAATCGGACTACGAAACGCCTAGAACCAAAGAGTTGGTATGCGATACTAACGCCCCAGTTCCATCACCGCCATCGTTACTTCAACAGCTACCGCAATGTTCAACACATTCATTACCGCCGCAACGAAATGATATTCACCAATTAGCTACTGCACTCCAAGAAGCGATTTCTACGGCAGTAGCACCTAGAAATTCAAACCAAGAATTATTGTCACGGATCTCTACATCAAAAGATTTACCTATATATTGTGGCGATCCTTTAGAATGGTTACAGTTCAAGAATGCATTTTACGAATCCACTGAATTATGCAATTATAGTGACACCGAAAATATGTGGCGACTACGAAAATGCCTACGCGGAGAAGCCAAAGAAGTAGTATCTTCACTACTGATGTCGAATTCCTCTCCTCTTGACGTCATTGCAACACTTGAGCTTCGATTTGGAAGACCAGAGATTATTATGCATAAGACAATATCGCACTTGAAAAAACTGACTCCTTTGTCACAAAACTATCAAGGTGAATTGATTCAGTTCTCTATAAAGATAAAAAATTATGTGACAGCTGTAAATGCGATTGGTCAAAGTGATTACCTGCAAAGCCCTGAACTCGTGTCCATTATTGTTTCCAAATTACCTACTACACTAGTAACCAAATGGGCTGACTATTACTCTGAAACGCAATCTACAGAGGTTAAGAAGACAAAATTGGAGCGATTATCATTATTTCTATATAAAGAAGCACAAAAAATCGCCATATGTGGTGTAAGTTTCATACATAGCCAGTCCGATTACAAACGCAAGCCTGAATATGTAAAGAATACACATCATATGATGCTTACGGACTCCAATATGCACACTGAAATGTGTAAGTTTTGTAAAACAAACAAGCATGCATTAGAAAAGTGCACAAAGTTCAAAAGAGCACTACGCAAAGATCGCTGGAGATTTGCACGCATGAAAAAATTATGCTTCAAATGTTTTAGTGCACAACATACTGATGTATCAATGTGCACGGCTCCTATGTGTGACATCAATGACTGTGGTCTACCCCATCACCGTCTCCTTCATTGGATGAAGCCAAAGCAGGAACAGGAACTGCCCGTGGGAGATACTGAGCAGCAGAACGATGAAACAGTCGCAGTGTTACGAAATCAGTGCAATAATGCGTCTAAGGTGTTTTTAAAAGTAGTGCCTGTTACCATTCACGGCCCAAAAGGCAGTGTACATACTCATGCATTGTTAGATGATGGTTCTACCGTTACTTTGATAGCTACTGATATCGCTAATAAGGTAGGTCTACATGGAGAGACTGTAACGATGCGCGCTTGCAGCGCATGGGATTCTGGAGAATTGGTATGCAAAACTAAAATTGTTGACTTTGTTATCAGTAATAGTAGTAATGAACGGCTTAATTTGCAAGCTAGAAAAATTAACGAATTACGATTACCTACGCAATGTTTGTCAAGTATAGACTTTGATAGATATGAAATTCTAAATAATAAACATAACCTTTTGTGTAAGTGTGATACTCGACCAAAATTGTTGATAGGTCAGGATAATTACCACCTAATTGCTCCTAACGTGTGTTTTAAGGGTAAACCGGGTGAGCCATACATTACTAACACGTCTTTGGGTTGGTGTGTTCACGGAACAATCAGTAATGCTATTGATAGAAATATATTACCTGTTCGCTTCAACACTCATCTTAGTTTTACTCAGTGTGACTCGACCTCCAGCAACCCTACGGTAACGACGATGGCGACAGCACATCGCGCTTTATCATCGTCTACATGTTTGACGCTCGGCAACGACACAAACGATTCGTTGTGTCAGTATTTCAATACACTTTCCCAGTCGGATGCCAGGTATGGAGACTGTTTTTTATCCTATGTTGATAGTAATTGTTTTCTAACGAATCAAGAATACGACTTGTTAAAATTGCATGAGTTGGTTCGTTATTTTTATTCGTTGGAATCTATAGGTATAAGTAATAAGCCTCGTCAGAGCCCCGATGACCTTCGTGCTATCGAGATCCTCGATAATTCGTCTAGGCTGATGAACGGTCAATGGACTGTAGGTTTGCCGTGGAAAAGTAACGACACTGTAATGCCTAATTCTTATAATAATGCCTTAGTTCGTTTAAAATCAGTGATAAGAAAAATGACATCTGATAAGATGTACGCAACTCGTTATCAGGATAGAATCAATCATTTGTTTCAAAACAATTATGCTAGGGCTGTCGACGCAGGAGAAACAAGCAAACGTATATGGTACTTACCACATTTTGGAGTCGATAACCCAAACAAAAAGAAGTTACGACTAGTATTCGACGCTGCAGCAAAAGAAAAAGGTTATTGTCTTAATGACTTTCTCTTACAAGGTCCCGACTTATTGAATTCTTTATATGGAATTATGTACAGATTCCGAGAGTTCTCTATCGCAGTTGTAGGTGACATTAAGGATATGTTTTTGTGTATTAAAATTCAAAGGGAAGATCAACATGCATTGAGATTTTTATGGCAAGACGAAAATAAACAAATTAAAGAATATGCAATGACTTCGCTTATTTTCGGAGCTAATTGCTCACCGTTTGTAGCTCAGTATATTAATCAAACAAAAAACACTTTGCGATTTAAAGATTTGCTACCGAAAGCTGTTCACGCCATTCAAAATAATCAATACATGGATGATTACATTGACAGCATGGAAGATGTCAACTTCGCGAAAGGTATAGTCAAACAAGTATTTTACATTCACCAACAAGGCGGTTTTCTGATGCGGAACTGGATGAGCAATAAGTTGGAGGCACTCGAAGATATCGACAAAGAATATTTAAGTGAAAACGCGGAGAAAATTATTTTTGATAATTCACCAGAACGCATACTCGGATTAATATGGTATCCAGCAACTGACACTTTAGCTTTTGATTTGACTTTGAAGCGCATTCCTACTGATATTTTAAATTTCATAAGAAAACCAACAAAGCGAGAATTATTACGAATCGTTATGTCAATCTTTGATATTCATGGTTTTCTAAGTCCCATGACAATTAAAGGAAAAATTATTATGCAACAAACTTGGAAATTAGGTTTAAAATGGGACGAAAAGATAAATAATGAATTATTTCATTGTTTTAAGAACTGGGTGACTCAACTTAGAAAAGCGGATACAATCCAAATTCCCAGATGTTATTTTTATAATAAGCAGTCTAGAGACAACCCTAAGCATGTTGCAAGCAATGAAATGTCTTTATCTATGAGTGATAATGATTCCGTTACCATCGCAACCGATACACAGCGCTTAGAATTACATGTGTTTTGTGATGCATCACCTCATGCATATGCTGCTGCTGCGTATTGGCGGCAAATAAATAACGATAAAATTGCAGTTTCTCTTATAGGTAGCAAAAGTCGAGTGACACCATCGTCAAAAACGATTTCGATACCTAGACTGGAATTACAAGGTGCGCTATTGGCATGTCGTTTAGCTGATAGTATAAAAAAAGAACATCGGTTATCACCCTCCACGGTGCACTTTTGGACCGATTCTACAATTGTGTTACATTGGATAAGAAATGAAAATAGAAATTATAAAATTTTTATTTCAAACAGACTTAGTGAAATAGACGAACTAAGTAAGATATCTGAATGGCGTTATGTCCCCTCTAAGCTAAATATTGCAGATTTGGCGACAAAATATACGGACTATGAGTTGAGTAGTGATGACGAGTGGTTTACAGGGCCTTCGTTTTTGCACCAAACTGACACCTACTGGCCTTGCGAACCTGAAACAAAAACGAAGATTAGTGATGATGATTTAGAAAGCACAATTATTGTAGTATTTGAGCAAAATGACAAAAGTATATACTTACCTGTTCCTGAGCCGCGACGTTTTTCAAGTTGGCTACGATTGCTACGCGCCACTGCCGCTGTATTATTGTTTATAGAAAAGTGCAGAAAGACTACAATCACTACGATCACCGATGGCCTTATGCGCAAAGGTGAAATATTATTACTCCGCCATGCACAAACACAGAGTTTTTACTCAGAAATAGTGATTCTCAATCAAGGAAAACCGTTGAGGACTGATAGTCGATTGCGAGATATTACACCATTTATTGACAGTGACGGTTTGCTAAGAGTGGGTGGACGAATAAATGCTGCGTTTGACGTTGGAAAAGACGCAAAATCGCCTATTATTTTGGACGGACATAATTATACGGCAAGACTTACAGTTCATTATTATCACGTCAACGCCGGCCATTCATGTAACGAGTTAGTGGTAAACGAGTTACGTCAAAGGTATTGGTTGATACGCTTACGACCTACTGTGCACACAGTTGCGTCTCAATGTTACACATGCCGGATAAGACGAGCGAAACCTAGCCCACCTCGGCTGGGAGATTTGCCAGAAGCTCGTTTGACTCATCACAAGCGACCTTTTACAGTATGTGGAGTAGATCTGTTTGGCCCTATGCAAGTTACAGTAGGTCGTCAAACGCCGTTACGCTATGGAGTACTCTTTACCTGTTTAACAGTCAGAGCTATCCACATAGAGACTGTAGCAAGTCTTACAGCTGATGCGTTGATAATGGCTTTACGTCGGATGGCATCGCGTCGAGGTTGGCCAAAGACAATTTATTCGGACAATGGGACAAATATGCGAGGAGCTGCTGCTGAACTTAAAGTGGCGTTTAGAGAATTAGATAAAGAAGCTCTTGCTACGCAAGCAGTTACTAAAGGCGTTGACTGGCACTTCATACCACCAGTTATTCCGCATATGGGTGGCGCATGGGAGCGTCTCGTACGAAGCGTCAAAGACGCACTTAAAGTAGTACTCAAAGAAAGATCTCCTAAAGAAGAAATCTTAGCCACCCTTCTCACGGAAATCGAGAACATGGTAAATAGCCGTCCTCTGACTCACGTGTCAGTCGATCCAAATACTCAAGAAGCTTTAACACCGAACCATTTTTTGATTGGATCTTCGTCAAATATGCCGTTACCGGGTGTGTTCGATGATGGAGACATCTATCTTCGTAAGCAATGGCGTGTTGCACAACGTCTTGCTGATCTTTTCTGGAGCCGTTGGATAAAGGAAGTTCTCCCTACTCTTCTTCCACTATAGGTATAGTGGAAGCTGCTTTTCCAGGGAAAGACGGGCGTGTGAGAGTCGTTAATATTAGAACTAAGTCTGGAGTATTGAAGCGACCAGTAACTAGAGTAGCATTATTATTTGGACGTGAGTGTCGGCAGTCCGACACTGGGGGGGAGAATGTTGTCGATGATAACCTCTTTTATTAGATATTTGTTTTTTTATATATCATCATCAGCCCATATTCGTCCACTGCTGGACATAGGCCTCCCCAATTGCACGCCATCTATTTCGATTTTCGGCTGTTCGCATCCAGCTCCTGCCAGCCATCTTGCGCAAATCATCGCTCCACCGCGCCTGAGGACGTCCTACACTACGTTTGCCGAGACGCGGTCTCCACTCAAGAACTCGTTTACCCCAACGGTTATCGGTTCTGCGGCTAATATGGCCAGCCCACTGCCACTTCAGCTTGCTAATCCGGTGGGCTATGTCGATAACCTTGGTTCTCTGCCGGATCACCTCATTTTTGATTCGATCCCGCAGAGAAACGCCGAGCATAGCCCTTTCCATAGCGCGCTGAGCGACCTTCAACTTGTGGACCAGCCGTGCCGTCAGTGTCCACGTTTCGGCTCCGTATGTCATAACGGGTAGGACGCACTGATTAAAGACTTTTGTCTTTAGGCACTGCGGGATCGACGATGTAAAGACCTGACGTAGTTTCCCAAACGCTGCCCAACCTAGCCGAACTCTTCCATTTACCTCGCTCTCGAAGTTGTTTCTACCTAACTGCAATGTTTGCCCGAGGTATACATATTTTGGAACAATTCCGAGAACGGCACCGCATACTGCAATCGGTTCCGGTAGTACGTGTTCGTTGAACATGACCTTGGTTTTATCCAAGTTCATCCGTAGGCCGATGCGCATAGAAGAGTCAGCCAGGTCATTCAGCATCTGTTGTAGGTCCTGCAGATTTTCTGCCATGATGACGATGTCGTCAGCAAATCTCAAGTGAGAGATGTACTCGCCATTGATGTTGATGCCACGTCCTTTCCAGTTCAGCGTCTTAAACATATCCTCCATTGCATTAGTAAACAATTTCGGAGACATAACGTCTCCTTGTCTCACTCCTCGATGCAACGGTATAGGACTTGTTTGCTGATTCTGTACTTGGACGGTCATGGTGGCGGCCTCATAAATACATCTTATCACTTGGATGTATCGCCAATCGACTTGGCATCGCTGCAGGGACTCCAGAACGGACCAGATCTCAATCGAGTCAAAGGCCTTCTCATAGTCCACAAATGCTAGACACAGGGGCTGATTATACTCTTCAGTCTTCTGTATAATCTGCCGCACTGTGTGGATGTGGTCTATGGTGCCGTATCCACTCCGAAACCCAGCCTGCTCCGGTGGTTGGAATTCGTCAAGTCTTTGCGCAAGACGGTTCGTGACTACTCTAGAAAACAGCTTATAGACGTGGCTTAGAAGGGAAATGGGTCGATAGTTCTTCAGCAGGGTTTTGTCTCCCTTTTTGAAGAACAGGACGACTACACTCCTACTCCACGCCTGCGGAGTTCTCCCTTCGAAGAGGACTGCATTAAAAAGCTTTTGGAGCTCCTTCAGTACTGGTTTACCTCCTGCTTTTAATAATTCGGTTGTAATGCCATCCTCTCCTGGGGCTTTTCCATTTTTAAGCTGTCTCAGAGCGATCTCGATTTCGCCAATGCTGACTTCTGGCAGATCTTCGGTGTAGTGGCGTGTTAATGTGGCTCTAGAATCCTCATTTCCGGGATCAGGTCGAGGTGCATGCGAAGCGTATAACCGGGCATAGAAATTTTCTACCTCTGAGAGGACCGCTGGCTTCGAAGCAACGACTTCCCCGCTTGCTGTGGTCAACTTCGTCAAGTGGCTTCTTCCAAGAGATTGTACGAATACTTTTGACCCCCTGTTTTGCTCGATCGCTCTTTCTATAGCGTGAGTGTTGGAGCACCGGAGGTCATATCGTACGCGTTTGCTGATCTCCTGGTTTTGAGCACGTTTTCCTGACGAAGTGACAGGTGGGTTTTCACGTCGTTCCTTCATAAGCCCCAAAGTTCTATCCGAGAGCTTAGACTTCCCGCCCTTACGCTGCATGTTACAAAATTTCGTACCTTCTTCCCTGAGTATTCGAACCACATTTTCAAGGTTCTCGTCAACGTCAATTGTGGGTTCCATGGCAGCGAATCGGTTCTCAAGATTTGACTTGAACGTTTCAGATTCCATCATGGTTTGGAGTGGAGTAGGTCGGAGCCTGGCCTTCATCAAGCGGACACGTTCAGCTTTGAAGTCGATATCCAGAGAGCCTCGGACAAGTCGGTGATCGCTGCCGGTATTAAACCTATTGATCACGGAGACATCTCTGAATACGTATTTTTTGTCCGCTATAATGAAGTCGATCTCATTTTTTGTCACATTGTCGGGGCTTTGCCACGTCCACTTCCTTTGGGGCTGTTTCCTAAAGAACGAGTTCATAAGGAAGAGCCCCTCCCGTTCGAGGAAGTTAACGAGCATTTGCCCCCTATCATTCCTGCTTCCAAATCCATGGGATCCTACTACCGATTCGCCGCAATTTTGTACTCCCACTTTAGCGTTAAAGTCCCCCATAACAACGCTGTAGTGGGTCTTAGTAGTGAAGTGGAGTGCCCTCGATATATCATCGTACATATTCTCCACTTCATCGTCCGAATGTGTCGAGGTCGGTGCGTACACTTGAACAACCTTGAGGCTATACCTCTCAGTGAGCTTTACAATCAGGTACGCTACCCTGTTCGACACACTGGAAATTTCTACAACGTTGTCAGAAAGGGACTTATTGACAAGAAACCCAACGCCACCTTGGGATTGTTGGTCTCCCTCGCGGAAGTACATTAGGTGGCCTGATTCGAGGGTTATGGTATCCTCCCCCTCTCTTCGGACTTCACACAATCCCAATATGTGCCACCTAATCTTTCCAAGCTCCACCTCAAGTTGAGCCAGATGCGAGTCAAGCCGTAGCGTGCGTCCGTTGTACGTCGCCAGGGTCAGTCGGTTGTGGTGGCCTCCCGTAGCCCGGAGATTCTTAGCACCCCCTGCCTTGCCGTTACCATGGTCGCCACCATGACCAGGAATAGCGAGGCCGCCGGGAACTAGGGGCCGTGGCCTTTTGTGCTTTCGCATTTGGGGGATATGCCCATAATCGCCACGCTGGGCAAGCGGGTTGGCGATCGCAGTATGGTCCGGTTCTGTGGCCCGCACAAGAAGACGCTGCTGCCCATCTTCTTGGGTTAAATTTCCCTTAGTCGCCTCTTACGACACCCACGGGATGAAAAGGGGTAGTACAATTCTATACCGGTACTACACGGCCAATTTTTTATATATATAGGATTTTAAAGGAAAAAATATATAGTTTGACTTTTGGCTGACAATTGATGCTGTTTTAATTTTTTCCCCTTCTAATTTACTAAAAAAGTGTCTTCAGCTCCCGCACGCCAACGTGTTTACCACCAGCGTTTGTGACCAGCACCTCCATCATTTACACTGAGCATGCTTCAGCTTCAGCAGCAACCCGGCGAGCGGCGGCTGAAACACTGATCGAAATGAACAAAGATCGTGATCGTGAGTTTGAAGCCATTCGCACTGCAGAAGGAGATTTATTTATTTATTTATTTATTTATAACAAGGTACACCAACAGCAAAACACATAAAACATTCACAACATCCAAAATAATTCACAAAAGGTTCAACTTCAATGCGCTCGCCAATTACAGGTATACACAGCATTTACCATAACAATACAATTATCAATAAAATAAAATAAAATCGAATCAAAGACACTTAACTGAACTACAGAAATTATATTTTATACAGAGTGTGAACTGACTGGCCGAAAGTAATTGTTTAGTTTTTTCCTGAAAATAGCAGGGGAATCATTGAAAATGTCAATAGTGGGTACGTCTTTCAAAATTTCGTTGTATTGTGTACATATCCTAGCTATAGGATAATGCATTCCCAAATTTGTTCTATGAGTCTGCATGCTGAATAATTTGCGAATTCGGTATCGGGGGTACTTGTAAGGGACCGCAATTCCGATTTCGTTAAGAAGAGAGGTGCTGTTTACTTTGTTATTAATAATTTTATATAAGAACATCAGATCCGCTATCAAACGCCGATTCTTCAAAGGTGTCATTTCAAAGAAAAGTAGCCGTTGATTGTAAGGTTGCCTGTAAGATATGCCTGGAGTGGAAAAAGCCAAATATCTTGTGAACGCTCTCTGTATCGATTCTATACGCTGTGACCTAGCAGCATAAACAGGATTCCAAGCAACACTTCCATACTCAAGATGACTGCGTACGAGAGCTTTATAAAGAATTTTCTTAGTTTGTCCATTTCGGAACTTTTTAGCATTTCTTTTTTAAAAACCTAACATGCGAGCCGCGCGCTGTACTGAATTCTCAGTGTGAGTACAAAATTTCAATTTTTTATCCAGCACAACTCCCAAATCTCTAACCTCCTGAACTTCCGTCAGAGTCACGCCGCTCAACATGTAACTGGTATTAAAAGGGCAGTGCTTTCTGGTGAAGGCAATGTGGTGACACTTGGAAGGGTTCAACAACATACCATTATCAACACACCAATCGTGTATTTTGTTCAGATCGAACTGCAAAAGACCAGCGTCCACCATACTGTTAACAGTTTTAAATATTTTAATGTCGTCAGCAAATATGGATATACCGCTGTGATCAATCACTTCAACTATGTCGTTGATAAAAATTAAAAACAGTAATGGTCCCAGATGTGAGCCCTGTGGCACACCGGACTCCGCGAAGAATATATTGGACTCAAATCCATCAAAAGCCACCGTCTGAGGTCTCATGAATAGATACGACGAGAACCAAAGCAGTAGTGACCCATCCAGGCCCATTACACGGAGTTTAGACAACATGACCTGGTGATTAACTTTGTCAAATGCATTCGAGAAATCCGTGTATATTGCATCCACTTGTAGGCCTCTATCCATACTCCGTGATACAGTCGAAACAAAGCATGCCAAGCTTGACTCCACCGATCTACCTGGCATGAAACCATGTTGAACATCTGTAATATTCATATGCACGTGACTGTAGATTACTGGATACACAAGGCACTCAAAAAGCTTAGAAAGACATGACAGAATCGAAATTGGCCTATAGTTAGTAATGTCCGTTTTATCATTCTTTTTGTGAACTGGCACAACTCTAGCCCTTTTCCACTCATCTGGAAATGTTCCATCATTCAAAGAGCGATTAAAAATTGTTGTTAAAGGTAAAACAAGAGCAGAACAGCAATTCCTCACAAATAATGGTGGTATATTATCAGGGCCAGGACCCTTAGTAATATTAAGTTTTTTTATTTGTGAAAGCACCTGTGACTCATTCAACTGAATACTACAGATGCTATTGTTTGTAATGTCTTTAGGACTAATATTCACAATATTAGTTGAATAGGTTGACGAGAAATGACTTGCAAATAAATTTGCAATATCAGTGCCTGAGCATGCTGTCGAATCGTACAATTTCATTTCGGCCGGTAGTACGGAGACACCACCGCGTTTGTCCTTGATATAACGCCAAAACTTTTTCGGATCCTTACAAATACTGGACTCAATTTCTGAGAGGTACTTTTTAAGACAAATATCAGTTAGCATATGGCAACGTTCTCGTAGAATATTGTATTCATGTTTATCCCTGGGGTTTTTGTATTTGACGAACCTTTTACGAGTTATATGTTTTTCTTTGAGAAGGCGTTTAAGATTTTTCGTAAACCATGGGGGATATTTAGATGGCTTTGGTATATATTTTGGTACGTATTTGACAATTTCAACCCTTAGTTTATTATAAAATTTAGCAACTAACTCATTCACATCTTTACAATCCTTAAAAATATCATCCCAGTCAGTAAAACTCAGTACATTATTAAGTGCTACATAATCTGCCTTGTGAAAGTTATATACTTCTCGGGTCTTACAAGGCAATAGGCCTAAAACAGCGGTATCATTTGTTAAATCAGCAGTAATTAGTAAATGAGGGTGGTGTATGTCCAATTTACTTAGTAAATCTAAGGGTTGGGAAACACGCAAGTGTGTTTGATTACTCAAGACCAGATCCAAAGTTCTACCAAGATAATTTTTAATATTATTGTACTGATAAAGATTATTTATTGACAAAAAATCCACAAGCGAATATCCCAAATCGTTGCTATAATCAGTAGGCACGGAGTAATTGCAGCCATTATTAGAAATCCAATTTATAAAATTTAAATTAAAATCACCAATTACAATCAAGTTGCCAATATGATTCATAATATTATCTAGATTGTTTAAAAAACACGTCTGAGTTTCCAAATTAGGTGGGGATGGTAAGTATACTGCGCAAAGAGAGAAAGTATTGGTAAAGCCATTTCTTTGAAATTTTATGTTCAACCAGAGATCTTCGCAATTAGATTCCCAGTTCGACATTCTAATAGAAGATATATCTCGAGACACTGCTATTAATACCCCGCCACCATCCTTCTTAGAGCCAGGACTGATTAAACGATCTCTACGGTATACCACATATCTCTAGATGAAGAAGATCTCGAGATGAAGTAGTTGCGGCTTTATCATTGACACGGGCCTTAGAACAAGTCTGCATATTTAATAAAAAGGAAATAGAACACTTACCTTTCGATAGGACCTAAGTAATCGACAGCAAACACGTGTACTGTAGTTAATTAAAGATTTAACTTGGCAAAGAAAAAAATATATTTTAGAAAACGTAGAAAAGCACAAGATTACTATATTAACTACAACAATGAACAAAAAGTGATAAATTCAAATTAAAAAATATAAAAACGCTTACCTAAATAGGCTGGCAAAGCTGTCTCTTTTTATTGACAAAAATATATCTCAGTATCGAGATTCACAAATATTTTGGTTAATCCAATCACCAAGTTTAAGCTTTAATATTAATACTTCCAAAAAAAAATGAATCAATAAGTCACAAGAGTTACACTTTAGTATTATGCAGGGTGTTGTCGTGATAAAAATCTAGTAATCCTCGGCGGCGGCTGTCGACTAAAGCTTTTGCATAACGAGGGTCTTCCGCTAAGTGTTTACACTCCGCCGGCGGCACATTCGTCTTGATTCTGTCATAAAAAAAGACATTCAATATTTTTTGGACTCCGAACGTGTCAAATTAGACTGTGCCAAGATTGTGTCGTGCATATATATACTGTGATTTGGTAACTTTTGTTTTCACTTAAACAATAACTTAACTTTAATAAGATATATGATATTTATTGTGTCTCAAGAATGAAAAATTATTAACAAGTTCGTATATCTATGAATCGAGTTTTTTGTAGCTTTCTACTAACGGTGAATTATTTTATATCCATACATTGTTTTATGTTTTATAGTGTTGTTAATTTATCGAGCCAATAAATCGTAAATAATATGATTGCCACTTTTGGTATCGATACGGTTTCAACTGTTGTAAAGGAAAATGATCGGGGATTATTTATGATCCGCGCGGCGCCAGATTGCTAATACTAATATTATAAAGAGGAAAGATTTGATTGTCTGTTTGTATGAATCGAATTAACTCCGAAACAACTGGATCAATTTTAAAAATGCCTTCACTTACGGGAAACTACATAGGCTATAATTTACGCGGACAAAGTCTCGTGAAACAGCTAGTTTATTCATAATATGTATTTTTTATTATGTGAACTTATGTATAATATCGTTTTAAACTTTCATGGACAATATGTCTGTGTAATGCAGAAGTAGAGTGAATTTGCGTCAATTCGATTAGATCTTCAAAAGAAACAAGTTCCTTAGACTAGATCAGAGTATTTTATTTTATTATACTTGGGAAACAAACAATATCTACTAATAGTATTTACAATGTTAATTTTAAACTTACCATTTGCCTAAATTTAAAACTCATATTAATAATTGTCTACTCAGTAAAGAATATTATACTGTTAATGGATATTTAAACGACAAAACTGCTTAGTGTTAAATATGGCTAATTTTAAGGTATATTATATTATTTCTTGGTGAGCTTGTTTGACTAGACATGTGATTCGATTGACGAAAATACTGTTTTACTTTTATATTTCCTAATATTGTAATGAAGTCAGAAGAATGTAATGAATAAAACAGGGAGAAAAAAGCAGCCTTTGCCGAATTTCTTGCCGGTTCTTCTCAGTACAATGTCTCCCGCCGTGGATTTACCAACCGATGGCGTAACTCTCGACTTTCACAAGTACTTGTAACAGCCTTAGACTGAATAAATAATTTTGATTTTGAATAAACATCATTTAATTTTCATTAATCACTAATAAAAAGAAGCTATAATGTCAACAGTTAATATCAGAGTTACACAATTGTCAATATATAAAATTAAATTAATAATTAAATTAAATCGAGATTATATAAGAATAACAATATCACTTAAAGTTCGTCAGGGTTATTAATATATATTTTTTACTATGCAAAGAACGCTATGATTTGGTGTTGGTATACATATTAATATAATATAAGTATATATTAATAAATAAATAGTTTTTTAAATCTTTCGAATACCTAAAGGATAAGAACCAACCAAGCTATGAATAAAAAAGAACGAAAATGTTATTTCTAAATAACGCTTCAATACACTACAAAAGTGTTGATATTTGCTACTGAAAAAATACTGCGCCTCAACTTTTTTCCAAAGGACACATTTTTTATGTCACCAAATAATGTACCAAAAGGAATATGCTCCAAAAAATATCCGTTCTATTCTATACTGTCGACAATGTTATAGGTATGTCACGTCGCGTGAATCTCTGCTTTAGATATACAGTATGTTACAAAATACCCGCTAAGCCTAACACGATATAGAGTGATCTTTAAACAGGGTGCCTACTATGAAAACGGAAAGCGATAATGTAATGTAGATATTTATTACTGATATAATATATGAAACGGAACAAACGGTTCCCGTTTTTTACTACATTTTACCATAATAAGCCGCTTAAAATAATACAGCAGTTACAATTCTGTTGTATGACTATCTAACTTAAAGTGAACAAAAAAAAAACGTTAATTTGGCGTTCTATTAAAGCTATCCCGTAGTCACATATAACGGAAAAAATACGTGATTTATACTCTTGTATACTATAAGATAATACGTATATTTTATTAATTTTCACAATTAAAAACACAATTTGACAGTACTACACCTAGATTTAGTATAGTTAGTTCAACAGAATTTCTACCTCTGGCTTTCATTGTTTATATTGTTGGTACAGTAGTTTTGGTACAAAAACAAAATAGAAGTTTAACAAGAATATATAAAGCTTTGCCAGCTGTGAAGTAAACGGCCTACGTATTAATAGTTTTACTATTATTTCAATATTTTATTTCATAACAATGATGAGAGAAACATAAATAATGATCGATATATCAATAATTTAGTTTATAGTCATAATGGTATCAGCTTTAAAGGGTACATCATTGTAACAGCCTGTATAAAAGACAATTTAACCTGAACTCAGGTTGTGGCTGATAAATCTCAAATGCTTCGTCTAAAAATGTTTAATGCCCTCGTAAAATCTCCATAGGCATCGTTTATGAGGCACGCGTTACTATAATTATTCCACAGATAAGTTATGGGGTCTGATAACGAGAGTTCCTGATGTGTGACCCATATGTGGCCACCCATGTTAATGTCTTTGAATTTTGATTATTATGGGAAAATATTATTTTGAACTATTAAAGGTTAAGATAAGGTCGGTGGCTCAGTTGTTAGCGGGTCTGCGACGTGGAGACAAAGTAATCCATGCAAAGGCGTGGCACAAGATGGGTGACCAAATTTTTGTCATCGACCTTTTCCGTGCTCCGGAAGGCATGTTACGCCGTTGATTCCATCTGCATTTATGCATTCTTTGACACTACTTAATTTGCAATGGGCTTACGTGTTAGATAATGGTCTTATAGTTCAGTGTCTCAGCAGTGGACACAAAGAACAGGCTGATGATGATTATGTTAAATACCTTACTCAATATTAAATGAGTACTGATAACTTCTTACACATCAAAATCATTGATGCACATTTGAATGCCATTTGAGTGGCAGCTTATTTATTTGTTTGTTAAGCTAGTTTAGTTTCTTTTATTATATGTTATTATATTGAATACAAGTTTCATAGTTGTTAATTGTTACTTGTATACGTGGTCAAAAGGAATGAGATTCTTTTCTGAAATTAAAACTTTATCACTTTAACCGCATAGGTAACTTTTTTTCACAGACAATACAATATATGTGTGTTATACATGAAAGAATAAGGAATAAAAAATGCAAATTTATTATATGTAATAGTATATATTTTCCTATTCTGGGCTTGTATATAGTGTGTTATAAGTAAATTTATAAAAAAGAAAATTTTGACACTGCGGATTATAAACATGAAATATTACAAGTTTCAGTGTTCAAAGAGTTTTGTTACAGTAAAATATAGCGCACTTGTATGACGTGACGGTACATCTCAAATAAAATTTACAGAAACATATAATATTTACTAGCCGTTGCCCGCGACTTCGTCCGCGTGATATAGTTACTTTGGGCAGCATATTTTCCAAAAACGCTGTTGTTTTTTGAGCTGATTATGAAATTACCTTGATGTTTAAGTTCGAAGATAGTACAACAAATTCCCAACGAATGTCCAATATGATATAGCACTTTATCTTTGAAATTTTAGTGATATGAATCCAATTCAATGCAATTTGAAATAACGATGAAAAAAGACTAAAGTTTACACAAAACTTAACCGAAAACGTAATCTACGTAAAATTCTTTGAAAGGAACGTTACCGCAGATTACTTTAGAATAAACGCCATCTAGAACACAGCGCCATCTATTGGGTGTTACCGCAGATTACTTTAGAATAAACGCCGTCTAGAACACAGCGCCATCTATTGGGCGTATTTGTAACCTTGATATCAAACAATATTGAAGAATTTTATCAATAAATCAACGTACACCGCCATCTATGAGAACTTCATAAAGAAACAATTAATTAGAACATTTTATTCGTTTACATTCACGACATAAGCGAATAATTGAGATAACTATCCAAAATACGGGTACATGTGAAATATGATAGAAATCGGTTCAGTAGTTTTGGAGTTTATTGGCAACATACATCGTGACAAAAAATTTATAACAAAAAATATATATAGATTATGGAATTTATTTCCATGATTATAATAATAATACTAATCATGCCTTTATTTGCAATAATCAAGGTTGTGTTTACAATGATGATATTTAAGTGCATTGAGAGCTTTGACCTATTTTAAATCATCTTAAATAGCATGCAAAAATAAGCGTTACAATGACGAGGAAAACATTCAGTTGATTTATTACCACACGAATCAAAAAGTTAAAATATGTATATGACAAATATAACACCATTAATTGTTACTATATGTGCAAGTTATACAATTCAATTTACCAGACATTAATAAAATGGGAGAATTGTTTCAAATGCACTAAGCATAATAATTGGTCTCCGTCAGTATATTTCTAAACAACAAGCGACTAGTCAAATCACTCCTTAAGTAATTGTAACGTTTTGACGAGTCGCTCCACCAGCTGAAATAATTTATTCGTTATATTAAAATGTACTATCGAGTTATCTTCTTGACAGCATCGAGAGATTAATCTATGAGCTTCGTGCCAGATTGGCGTCTGATAGCATTAGATAGTCGTAGAGTACCTTAACTACTATAAGAATCTAATTATGAGTTGCATCTTACTTCTTTGAAACTAGATTTAAAACTCTTAAATATCAAAAAAATACCTTCAAAGAGTATATGATATTTTGTTCACAAAATAAAAATAATGAATGTGTAATTCAAATGTTCTAATCGATACCACATAAATAAGTCTGAAAAGAAGAAACTATTCAGTTCCCATTCTATATCACATTGTCATTAAATTGTTTATTAAAAGGTAAACGGATAAAAAATGTTAAATAAAAAGGCAGACGCATAAATATTTTAATAGCTTTTAACAAATAGTAACGTTGTCTATACTAGATATGTTTATATACATATATGTTTTAAAGAGGACAGATTTGTTTGTTTGTTTGCATTGAATAGGCTTCTAAACTGCTGAAACTATTTTAAAACCCCTCTCACCTACAGGAAGTTACTTCGGACGCGGGTGACATAGATTATAATATACGAGCGTGAAGTCTCGGGAAAACAGTAAAGTATATATTAATTTGATTGTATTACAGAAGAAACCACCTTAAAGATGAAAGACTGTCATACTGCTGACAGTATAACTAAAAAAATTGAACAGACACTGAATCCGAAATTTCTTCGCTAAAAGAAGGGTAGAAACCACCAATTCTAGTGGAATCCACTGACTGGCAACACTAGTGAACGATGCGGACAGGTGGACAAAACTGGCCAGCTTGAATTATTCAACCTCTAAGTGATTGCGCCGTGAACCGGGCCAATTCTCGTTATTCCATTCAGTTTGCCGCGAAAAGATTAAGTGGATACGCGCCTATTGACTGAGATCTCTTTTTTTATTCAAGGAATAACTGTTTTTAGATACATATATTCCTGTAAAACGTGACCTCTTTACATGCTTTATTTAAAAAATGCATCATCAAGTAACCGCTTCGTATAAGAATAGACAAAGGTAGTTCTCCTAGTTATTGTTCCTGTAAACACAGTGTATTACCTCGAGACGAGAGCCGGAGGTGGATCACGGCATCGCACTAAATTTTTCAATAGAGAAAGAGTAAAATATTGAACGGCGCTCGGCTCCCAGCATGAGTTATTACTCAATTACTCGTGTAGGTGGAGAGGGGGGGTGTGATCCAACCTCCCATCCTTGTACTTCACACGCATTATCTCCCATATTCCACGTTTGATACAAGCTACCTCTCGGATATATATTTTTTTCATATAAAAATTGTTACTATACATTTTGATGGTGGAAACTACTAACGAAAATGACTTCAAACAGTTGAATAATTATTCTCTGTAACAGCAAATGCGCTTAGTATATTAAATTTAATGTCTAATAGTTACTCTATTCGCTTTATAGTGCTTTGTGGTTATTACCGAAAGTAGGGACATTCTGAAAATGACTAACTACCAACAAATCAAGCATTGTTTTTTAATCAACTCTTGATAAAGTTAACATATAAAAAAATTTTGAATTGATGAAAATACTTCAAATAAGATAACACAAGCATATTGCTTGTTTAATATCGTTTTCGACATTTCCCCACATTCGTGATTACGCCAAGGCACCTTTATATTGTCGATGGAAGTGTCAATCGTCCACTGGTTATACGTGATCAAAATTAACTACTCCTTGCTTCGGAAGGCACGCTAAGCCGTTGGCTGCATTTGCAGTTGGTAATACCCTACAATCAGTATTGAGCCAGCTAGCTTACAGTGCGTACCAAAGCGCCAGCAAACTTACAAACAACATTTTTATATGATGTCAATAATAATTTAGTTAAATAGACAAAACAAAAATTACAAACATATTATTCTAAATTAAAATTAACATTAATTAAAATGACATCATATTAAATCATTAATAATTGTAAATAGAAATTTCAAGGCAAAACAGTAAATTATATTTAAAATTATTATATTACACTGAGATATAAATAGATTTTATTACATAAACATGTCAGATTATCGGCCAATATATCTTGATCCTTGTGCTGAGCGAGTATATCACCTAATAGGGAAAAGTCAAGTACAGTAGGAATACTTGTAGCCCATCTGGGGCGCGCCAGCGACCTAGGCCGGCGATTCGGCGCCACTAATCCAGAACTATCGCTGGTTATACGCGTAGATACCATAAGGTTAAAACTCTAGCACCAAGTAACCATAAATTCTCTGATTTAATATTATCAGATAGTGTAAAATAAGAGAAAAGTTTTAAAGGTCAGCCATTGCAGAAACAAAGATAGATATAAATATGGGTAATAACCGCAGATTTAACAAATTTCCGCTGAATTCTCTCTATCTATCATTACTCTATACTTATCCTCGCATGGATCTCGAATAAATGCTGCGTATTCAAGTTTACTACATTCGAAGTAAACTTAAAATAAGCATATTTAAAATTATAATTACATATTTAAAATATGCACATTTTGACAACTGTAGCATTGTCAAAATTTGCTGCTATTCTCAGTATAAAACTTACTAATATATTAGCTGTCTTACATATAGTTATTATATTTTAATGGTAATCAAGTTTGCTCTCCAGAACTAAACCCAAGTCACGAATTTCAAATAATCTATTCAGAGCAGTGTCAGATATTGTATCATTAATTTCAATGAGTGAACATTTAAGCGTAAACGTAATTAAATCGCACATACTATCATTAAAAGGTAATTTATTACATTCGTTCGACAACTGCGTCAATATCATTTTGAAGAAGTATTGTATCTTCCTTATTTCGTATAGCTTTTTTTTTTAAGTTATCAGCAAACAATCGACATTTGGCTGTATGCACAACCTGTTAGCGAGGCGAGTATTTCAATGTATTTTTGAAAATAAAAAACAACATAGAGGATTTCATAGCACGAGTTCGAATGACGTCTCGGGATTTTTCTATTTTTTTTTAGTTTGTCATTTTTATATATTCTTTTGCAAAATTTCAATAAATTTTCCCTTCAAAAAACTACGTCATTTTCTTTGTAATTCGGACTTATATTTACTGCGATACCCACAATTTTACTAAATTCTCTAATGGAATGTCATTATTGACTAAATCGAATATCTTTCGATAATTAATACAATCAACCATTGTCGTCAGAATTGTAGTAATTAAACGAGCATGGCAAAAACCATGCTGAATATCATGTAGCAATTCTTTGATCTCTGATTTGATATGATAATTTAGAATAATCTCAAAAATGTCTCCAAAAACGAGAGGGAAAGCAGCCTCAGCAGCTTGTAATGGTCATGGCACCTCTTTCTTGACCATCCATAAGGAAGGCCTGATCCCTGCAGTGGAGACTTAAATTAGCTGATGGTGATGATATTGACTAACTTTTTACAAATTGTTGAGTGTATGAAAGTTTCTTTAAAAATTGTACAAAGTACGCAATATTCACAACACATCAAGCACAATGGAAAGTGTAAACACCATCAAGATAAAAAGTCAATACAATCTAAAGGGAAATCAGGGAGAAAGCAGAAAAATAAATTCTCCGTTTACATTGTATTATTTTGTATAACTCTTTTCGGGTGTGTCTCATTGACCTAGTTTCGGTTTAACAGCCCGCCGACCCATTCCGTCAGCCGTAAGACATTTACGCATACAAAAGTGATGGAATAAAGGGCTTATGATATCCCCCCCCCCCCACTGTTTTAAATACGTCATAACAAAGATACGGGTAGTTTACACTACGGTCTGAACCGAAATTGTACTTTAACTTCGGCCAGATTCGGCACTGACGTGTTTGTCTAAATTATTTAACTAATAATTGATTGTTTATGTTGTTTTAAACTTTCATGATCATAGACATCAGAATGAATGCTAAGAAGAGATTGCTACCATGTGTACTGTGTATTGCTATACGGTGGAAATAAAGATTTTAGCAATCAGTCTGATAAACGAATTGTTTATTATTATTTTATACATAGCAGAACAAAGAGAATAATCTTTCAAAGTTCTGCAAAATTTAATTCCATTTTCAACTAAATAAAGTACAAAGATTAGTTTGAGGAATTTATGTTTCTATGGTTCAACTGTGGAGGGTTATAATATTGGGACAGTATTAAACCGTTACAATAATACTATTGCCAGTTAAATTATATATCATTTTTATTTCCCACTAATCATAGTTTCGATCCCAAAAAAATATTTCGGCTCCCATTTCGGCTTATGCCGACTTACCGTGGGCGGATCTCGCACTAATTTTAACGTACGTAAGCTTATTCTATGAATATTTAGCGGGACCTCTCTTTAATGAAAACATGACCGGCGATGGAAATTTAGCATTTCGCCACCGGCTACGGTCAGGGATCAGGGACGCAACATGTAAGTAATGGTCACTCGGATTAAATTCCGTCGATCTTTCTAAATATTCATCCGAGGTCATTAATGTATGCTGGGGAACATTACTGGTATCTCTAATTAACAAATTACCATTATTTACGAAGACATAAAAATCTGGATTAAGTCGATCAATGAAGTAGTATTTTTTATTTTCATTGAAGTAATAAAATAAATGTGAAAATATAGCGATGAAAATGTGTAATGTTCTATTGTATTTAGTTATTTAATCTTCATTGCCTAGTGAAATAGACAAATGGCAGACTTAATGCCAAAGGGTTACTCTACCAAACAACCAGTAATTTTAGTACAAAATTTAAAGTGGCGACAGACATCGCGGATGTTGATATGTACATTGAGCTATTGATATTCCTACATAAGAACTATATCTAAATATATAAAAAATATATACAATAATAGATATACGTACGCATACATAAATAAATCCATATATATAACTATAACACAATGTACTAAACAAAATCTGGTGTCAGATCAAGAAATCTTGTTTGAAGCATGGAAGCAGTTGCTAGCTGCTGTCTTGAATGCAAATTTGTTAGGAGCACTTCGGACGTTCAAAGGCAGTGCATTCCAAAGACGGATGGTTAGAGTGAAGGAAGTGAGATCTTTGAAGATGTCAACAAATATTATCCTACCGCGTAAAATACAAACATTGATTTTGGTATGTAAGCTGATAAATTGTGAAATAACTTTTGATCAGTCCAGTCATCGGATCGGTGACCAAACATACTTTTACCTAGAACTCTTCAATACCTAACGCTTTTAGACTATCGGTTTCGACTATTTTTACAGTTTACTTACTCCAAATAATCCATATCAACTTGGAGTAAAACTCAAAATGTTTAATTGTATGATTTACTAACAAAATACTAATTTAAATTGCTATAATTTAAATTCATGGTAGTGTAATACACTATAGTTAATCTAAACGCATTACAAGATGAAGAAGCCTTATCACTTTCAATCAAAACTTGCTCTTATATTATCAAAACAATGTTCAGCTTTTAGAATCAACCTAAAACTTTGTGAAGATATCTTTGTAGTTTTCGGAACCTTGAAAGTTATTAGCTGCTGTAAAGACAACACATGACGCCCGACTTCCAGATATTTCACGACTTTCGACTATTAGATGTTTATTACTGTATGTTGAAGACTTTGTTGGAATATTAAATTACATCACATATTACTAGTCAGCAAATCGGTTCCTTTAAAGATCACTATTTGTACCAACTGACAATTTCCGTCATGGAAGCATCTCATGGAAGTATGCGTAAGTACGCGACGGATCGTCAGTCGAGTGTGTAAGGTGTGACATTCAATATCATCGAGTATCACATTCTCAATGCCATCACGATTATTTGTAAAAGTGTTACAAAAAACTTTCCTTCAAAAAGAATACACAACGATGTAAATTTTGGGATGAATTTTGTAATTCTTTTCTATCTTATTAAAATGATTATTATGACTATGTCAATTTAGTAATATATGTGGTATATTTTTCTCGTTTTTATCGCAAATTACATATTTGTGCATATTTCTTTGTACAAAATCAATTCCAACATATCATAAAATACAGTACTCATAAAAACTATGTTCTACTTTTCAGTTTTCAAAGCAACGACATTGGCGACGTTATTACCCCTTTTGCTAGAAAGTTAACCACGATAACGAGCCGGAACTCTGCAAAAACCTTCGTTGAAAGAAAAAAAAACTATAAAACAAACTACTCATTTCGAGCTGACGCTTGGCTAGGAATCTACGATAAAGAAAGCGACTCGTTTCGTTTGTACTGTTTTTTGTTTCACTGTTTATTTTCAATGAGTTCATCAATAAGCATAATGTAAATTGGATAATCTTATAATTAAACATCAACCCTACATGACACTAGCGTTTTCTTGGCATACGCGTACTTTCAACGTATATACCGATGACAAGCTGTAATGTGCTGTAATGCAAAGATGCCATTTTGTCGGTGCAGTTGCTGATAGTCGATGGTAAGTTGTTTGGGCTCATAATCACAACTGAAATGGTTAGAGAATTCTGGTGGTTTTCTTGGCGAAGGGTATTATACTGGAATATATGTATGTATATATTTCAGTGAATTAGCAATTTAAATTATTATAATAATATGTCAATGTTTTCATAATAATTTATGAGCATGAACGTGGAAGAAAATGTAAGGAAAGAAAGAACGCAGTAAGACAGACTGTGTGAAAGATGATATGTATAAGAAAGATGTGAATGTTGTGATGATGACTGATTGAGACGTATTGAAGGTGAATTAATAATTAGAAAAGCGCTTAATAGTTAGTTAGCAATTAAAAAGAATATATAAAGAACATCTTATTATCAAAAAGACATTATAATAAAATATCTAATCAAGAGGTCGTGAATAATAAAAATGGTTTCGATAATACCACGTCGCTAGAGTTACAAAACATGACAAACTTATAAATAAAAGCTGCTAGAGTATCGCTGCTAGACTATTGTAGCATCGCAGTAATTAGAGTATTAGCCATGTCCCAGCAGGTGAACGCGGTGGGGGATAAATGTAGGCGGGTGGGGGGTTAAGCGGGCATGCACGGGACAACGGTTAGGCGGTGGATGCAATCCAAGTGGAATGCGGATTTATTGAGTTTGCGTGTCCTATATAGGGTCCTTATTAACTTGCATTTTCAAAGAATTGATGCTATCCTTTTTCTGGAAAGGATATTGCTCTCGTTCATGAGATATTCTGGGTAAAGTATCGAATATTAAACAAAAGTAAACTTAACCGTTTAAGACACATAGTTTATAATAAAAGTGGTGGTGGTGGTAAATGGTATCCATTGTATCCATATCTTAATAGCTTAATTTGAGGCAAGGCTCTGATTGGCCCCCATCGCGTACTACTTCAGACCTTTTCTTTTTATTGTTCTGTTTTTTTATGTATACCGTAAATATGATGGGCTTTAAAAAAAAACAAATTCATTGCACTAAAATTTTCTCATTACTCAGGTACCTATTTAACAAATCGAATTATCAAATTATAAAACAAGAGACTACGCTATTTCTATTGTGTCACCAATATTCTAATACTTATATTTTACTTACATTTAATTAAGTCAAGTTGCCTGTTACTGAGTGATAAAATTTTATCACAGGAGCAGTGAAAATTATATCCTAACATTGAATGTACTGGCGAGCAAAAATAACATCCAAAAAAATGACATGAAAATTAACATAAATATATAGGTAAAGAATATTACACATATTACTGAGATCCGATATTAAGTAGATTTTCTGGCACTAGTATAATGAAAATCCATATAGATGTACCTTCATTTTCGACACTGAATCCGCCATGCAACTCACTTGACCACGGAGGTCGAATATATATATGTATATTGAGAATAAATTAAAGAAGAACTTGACATTTAAATATTATTTTATTCTTTATTAAAAAAATACATCTACTTTTCAATAAAAAACCAGTTGATTTTTCAAATAAGTTCTTCCCGACAGCTAGAGTGAAGCTCTGTTTGGATGGGCGGTTAGAAAAATAAAGAGAATTTTCAGATGCATTCCTAAAGATGAAATTGTTTGATGTCATTATCGTCATTTTCACTGAGCCAGATATTTTAGCACGTCCTCAGACCATCGACTGTATTATTTTACTCGTAAGTGTACGTATAAAATTTTCTTTAAGTGATTAACGTTGCTTTGGATTATAATTTTGCAGAGAAAGATTTTCCTAACAATATTCTGTGATATTTTAGATAGAAAATAAAAAGATAATTTAACTCAGCGATCTCCTTTATTGAAACTTTTCATAGTACATTTACTTTGGCAATTTATCAACGCCGGCTACGGGCGCCGGCGGCATAATACGAGCGGCACCCACTGAAATTGTTTCTGAAAAATATTGAAAAAGCCTTAAGTGGCCGCTTCAACGTGTTATGTGTAAACTAAAACATGTTTCGCATTGTCATACGCGAAGATGCTTAACATGCAGTAGGTATGTAGATTTCTGCACCTTAAATATTTAAATAACATTGCCAGCTTTAATGCACGAGCAGGAGCTCACAAATACAAGGCGCGAGTTTTTGGCACGAATCGGTAAGATTTTTACCGAGTTCACTTAATTTAAATAATGTCAGCCTATTAATCTTGTAATGTTGGAAAGTTTGAAGGTTTGGATATTTGTTAATTCTTCACATAAACACTACTGAACGGATTTAGATTAAATTTGGTATATGGGCAACATAAAGGCCACTTTTTATCCCGCTTTAGGTTCTCTAGGCGAAGGGCGCCTATTTTAGTGAACGCTACCTTAACGGTAAGAGATATATATATGAATGTATTCTAAAGAAAAGTTCGAGACATTTAAGTTATCTATAAAAGATTTCGCGATAATATATATCTATCTGCTAAAATTGAAAAAATTATAAAAAACTTCCTAAAGTGTAGGTGTGTTTAAACTTTTTTCTCCGTCTTTAGACATTTATTTGAATAGGTGATCTTTTATGAAAATAAATTTGCTTTTAGAAAATAATTAAGGGAGAATATATGGACACTTTATATGACAAGATGATTTCTTAAAAATCAGGCTGTAAACAAAAATAATCTAATGACAAGTAAACTTTGGTTTGCAATAAACGATTGAGTATTGTGAGACAATCGAGAAACATTTAGAAACACCAGGAATCGGGCTAAGCAAAATGTGAATCAACACTAGCTCAAAAACTCGGAAGATTGAAACTCGGACAACGTGTACTGTACATATATTCTGGTCCAAAAAAGTAATAGAAATAAACATGAACTGTGTGTATAGGTTATTCTCTAGAAACAACATCGTCCAAAAACCGGCTAAGATTTCACACGAATCCTATGAAAGGAATGTAAAGACGAGAAGTTTGTATGGGGATATTTTATTTACTTTAAATCAAAATAATTAGTTTTTATATAAATTTAAGCAGAATATAAATAAACTTGGGAAAAAAACTTCAAAATAATATAGAAAAATTGAGTAATTCTTATAAACTCGATATACTCAATTTTTCTTCGCACGATGTTTTGATGGCAAATTTTTACACGTTTTACTTCAAACGAAGTTTAATTTTTCATAATAAGAATAGTTTTATGATTTTGAGGTCCGTTTATTCTGTTTATTTATTACAGTGTTCCTATGTGACATCCACCATATCAAGTTCATTTTGGCAAAAAAAAGTGCAATAATAATACACAAAAACAGTAAATTTTTAGTTTTGAGTTGGTTAAAATAAACCACTGTTAAAAGATACTAGTACCACGCAAACGAAGTTGCGGGCAAAAGCTAGTTCTTTATTGTGTGTATTAGTCAGTGAAATTTATATTTAGCGAATTAAGTCATCGAATTAACAATATGCTTATACTTCGGTGAAATAATATCAGAATTTTTTGTAAAGAGAAATTGCTTCGAGATTTTATGTCTAAAGTCATGATATGCTTTACGAGGCGCCTCGCGCTGGGTGTCTCCGAAATATGACAGTTTACAAATGTGTCAAGAGATAAATGAAAAAATATTAATAATGGAATTAATCTCATTTGCTTATGCGTTTCCTAGTTAGGCTATACTTTGTTCTATGTTAGTGAAATGAAGTCAACCAATCAACGATCTCAAGCGAACCTAGTGTAGGTGTTTTTATGATCATCCCATAAATTTAGAATTAGATATAAATTAATAAAAAATAATGCTATCCTACATACATAGTTCTTCCACGCATGTAAACATATTTGTAGATTCCAAAATCCGACAACCTTTTTAGTAGACTTCAAATATAATTATATACATACGCTCAAAACTAAACGAAACATGCTGGGCCAGTGTGGCAGCAGTGAATAATGTATCATCATCAGCCCTTTTACGTCCCCACTGCAGGGGCTCAGGCCTTCCTTATGGATGGTTAAGGAGGACAATGAATGCTTGCAGCAAAATAATAACTGTTCTCTACGCTATTTAATAGGGATGATGACTGGGTAAAAAAAATGCAATTCTATTTAGTCCGTCAGTCAGATAATACAAAAATATTAGATACGTATTTTTTTCTACTTCAATTTAACAAGAAATAGCTTAGATAACAGGCATTAAAAATGAGGAGTGGGGGCTCGCTACGTCACAGTTGAGTAGAAAACGTACTCTAACGTGACGTCATTCGAAATTTCAACTCCATGTAACGCCGTAATTTTATGTTTACGAAAAAAATAAAAAAATACGTGATCAATATTTTTTAACACTCTACCTGACGGACAAACACACAAAAATTAGTCATCATCCCTATTTCTACGCGTGTAACTACAAACTGTAACTAAACACAATATTGTTGTTATTTATATTTCATATAAGACTGGACATGGAAATGTTTAACACACATCACAATATAACTTTCTATCTAATTCGACTTAAATGGATTTGTTCTAAGCATATGATCTGAGGGCGATCCGACGATAAAACTTGGGATCTCAAAAATAGCGATACCAGTCTCAAGTATCAGACCGTATATATAGTTATAGAGATGCGTTTCAATAGTGGCAGTACTTATTTGTTAAAGAGGAGAATCTCCGATAACCGTTTCCAAGAAAAATGATCTACTTAGATCGTTCCGGTCTACATTAAGATCGCAATACAACAAACGGTTACTAGTAAGTATTCACATGCAGGTGACATAAAAACTGTAGTTGGCTACGTTTCAGGAGAGTACCTTTGAATAGATCGGTGCCGGAACCTAGAGCCACTTGGATTTTAGTACGTAGTTTATATAAATTAAGTGCATTGTTGAAAAGAATTTGACTGAGATTGGAGTCGGAACTAAATAGTTGCAAATACAGTAGTAAGTAACAAGTAATTGTTTATTAAGTAGAGTCATCGCTTAGTTTGGTCGGGTTTCAAAGGAAAATAATGTTTTGTTTGTATTTATGTAAATACTAGCTTTCGCCAGCGGCTTCCTAGGGAAATGTTTAGTGGGATAAAAAGTATCCTATTATCTAAGTCAGCTAACACCCTATCTGTATACCAAATTTCATCAAAATCCGTTCAGTAGACGGACAAACATCCAAACGAAGAAACTTTCACATTTATAATATTAATAAGATGGTATAAAACAACGAAAATACCACAAAATCTAGACACAATAGAAAAGGTAATTTTGAACATTAACCCAACCAAGTATTGAACTTGGGATCTTGAAACTAATGCACAAGTCACACTACCACGGAAGTCGTCAAAATTTTCATATTTTATCACAATAGGATTTGCAGTGGGAGTGAAGTTGCTACATATCGTAGTTTCAGACTTATATAAAAACTATCTGTTTACATATTAAATATCGTATATCCAATTTTATATGTAGGTACAGTATCCATTTCATAAATTGAAATTACACAGATAACCATACAAAACTTAAAATATCTACCTGCTTACCCTTAAAAGTATAATTAAATTATGATAATTAAATAAATTGATAATGCAACTTCTTATCAATAGCGTTCGTTTTCTTTTACTGAATAAAAATTTATATTAAGATTGAATAGTACGAGTATAGTTTAGATCAGTTATAGTTAAGTCTTCCATTTTATTTATTAAAAAACTTTAGGGAGCGTACTTAAAAAATTATAGGCTTACAGGCGATTTTTGAATAATTCTCAATTAAGCTTATTACGTTTCACAAGTCAAAATACCAGTTTTATCAAACTGCTATCAACAGATCATAAAAAAAAACTAAAATTATAAACAAAAACTTGTTTAAGTACAGCTTGAAATGTTCTTAATTTTAATTTCTCAAATCAGAAACCGGGTATTAGTCTTGTCAATATCAAGCAATTTACTTTACCTGCGTAAATAAATCAAATTTACCAACCACTTATTTTTGGTGGCTGACATATATAGCTATACTGGCACTGCACTTACCTCATCCTGACCTAGAAATAACCCACCTTGAACGTGTCCAAGATCATGAGACAAATCGTGTATATCGAGCAACAAACATGGCCGCCCCATTCACTCGATACAAACGGTGGGGCATTGAGAACAGGTTGACGGATCACCGCGGTGCTTCACCGGTACGTACGCGTGCGTTGGATGGATGGGGCCATCGTTCTAAAGAAACTAGTTAGGGGACGGATGCCGTGAAAGATGCCCGCACATCACTCACACGATGCCATTGCTATGGTTATATAAAATGTCAGACAGTATGTTAAGTTACGTAGTAGACATTAATACCTGGCGGCTGGTGGATTTTTTAAACATTTTTCATTAAAAATGCTGTTCAGAACTTAGGTCAATGTCGATTTATTTTTCAAATATATTTTCGTTTAGTACTTTTGAAGAATGGACGGTCCAAAAGTACTGATATATTTGAAAAAAAAAAAATTACCTATATTTTATAGCACTTTTAATCTAATGCCTGATGCGGATGTTTGTAGAATAATTCGAATAATTTGCCTGTAATCAAATGAAAAACATCTCAGAAACATTTCGGCATTGCGTGGCGGCATAATATATTAACCCTTTTTCACCATCCTTCAGATGGCCTCTTGAAAATTATTTCAATTTTACAAAAGCAGATTTCGTCAAAGCTTTTGTAATATTTTATTTTCTGAACTACTTCTATACTATACGTATCATTTATTTATGCTTTCACCTTTTGTTAGAAGTTACTCTAGAAAGGAAAATAGCTCTTGTTACCTGCCTATTGTTAATATTATGTTTATAACTAATTCTAAAGAAGTGTATTTATAAATAATTTAATAATAGATTTCATTTTAGCAAATACTATTTCAAACATAAAAATAATAAATGAGTCTATAAGTTAATAAATCTTCATCTTCCAGGTCGATTTAAAAAATGAAGAGATGTTAATATACACCTTTAGTAATTTTATCAGTTCAGTATAAGTCATTTAATAGAAGAGATTCAATACAGTAATTAACGCGTTCAGTTTGCGTTGCAGAAGTTAAACAACTTTCGAAAAGGCCGGTCATATGATGGGTGACCAATTTGTCAACATGAACTCGCTCGCAAGCATGCGAGCTTTTGATCGCGGCACTTGGCCTATTTTACCCATTAGATTCCATTTAATTCATAATTAGCTGTGAAAAGCTAATATGATGCTTATTATAGTAATTTAATACTTAATATGTTATTTTAGATCGGTAATATGTAACTAAATTCATCTAATTGCAATATGTTTTGATAATGTCGCGACATTATCTGGCGATAAAAGAGACCTATTACTCGTGAAACGATTTAATATAACGGTTTCAATAGTACATTAAGCCTTAATCTGTTCACTGTGAAGTTCAAAGTTAATTGCATAAATTATTATATTATTTGTCAATTATTTATATTAAAAGAAGCTTATTCAGTACAAACGGAAGAATGCAGAGTTGAAAGAAATCGTTTGAAGTTGACGATAACAAACATTACATTGAAATATTTCATGGTAAAAAATGATCTTTTTTCTAAGACAGGGTTGGAATTTGGCTACCATCTGGCCTGATGATCAACCCACGAAGTTTTTATTCACACTTCATTTTATTTATAATTCATTCTCATAATATCTTGGATGCTCTAATCTTAGCTCACTGTTAATGACTAATCATACAATTTGTTATCAAAGCTAGTGAATTCTATCCCATTCCTAGTATCCTGTAATTAGCACACGCCTCCATCCCCACTCCACCGTACAGCTGGTGGGTGGTGCACATGAATGCTTAACCTAATGCACTTTATGTCTCCAGCATCACCTGCACTACACTACTTTAATCTAAACTGTACCACGTCATCATTTGCCTGTCACTCGAGTGGCTCAGTACGTTACTTTTTAAAGTATTTTCCATATGCTCTAGTATTTTCATTCAAGAGTAGTTTAAATAAAATATTTTTATTTTTTATTAGCGGCAGCAAATTGTCGGAGCCAATATTTTTTTTTTCCACGGAATATGCGTTTTTGTAACAGCATTTTATGAATATATTTTGTATTTTTGAATTTACATCTCCCCATTTTACTGCCCTAAGAGAAATTATGGAAGATATAAGAAAACGCTTCGATTAATTGCCATTGTATTAAATTGAAACTTAACTATCTATTGAGTAGAGGTGATTGCTTATATGTTAACTTAAATGAACTATTACTACTTGTGACGATCAGTGCATCATTTAATTGATAGTATATCATAGTTGTGTAAAATTATTATCACGTTACATATCAAATCTGTCTGTTTACCCCGCAAAAAATCTTGCGTGAAGACAATATAGAAAGATTAAAATACCAGGTATTTTTGTATGTCCGTTACCCGGTTTGATTCCTTTTTTATAACATCGACTTCCCTCAGTTCCAGAGTAATTACTGAACCATGACGGGTACAAAAGTCAAGCGTTAAGAAAAAGTGGCAAAAAGTTAACAAAAAAATCAGCGAAACGTTTTCTTTTCCATCTTTACTTAAGTGTTATACAAATAATGCCAACAATTTTCCTGTTCAACTGACCGATCAAAATTTAAGCGTACGTTTTGCTAACGATAGTGTTACATCTAACGCATTTGAATTAATATTCAGCTTAAATGAGAAAATAATAAATTTTGACATAAAGAAGGAAATCACATGCTTATTGAGTATCATGATGGATTTCTGTCTGATATTCGAAATCAATTTCTTATGGTGTTTGTAAAATTTCTAACACATTCAACTCTTCCTTGAGTCAGAAGCGATGATAAGCCCGAGCTTAACATGCCTTCCAATATAAGGGTCACTGTTGTCTTAAGATAGCAACCCTCAACACCCGGCGAACCCTCTCGTGCCACTATTATATACCGCTCAATAACGCTTTTACTTCAGAATACAGACATAGGATAAGAGAAGAATTAACATAATAAGGAGTTTAGATGATTAGATAAAGGCGATAATTAAGAAAATACAAATATTAATATAACAACATGAGTTCTTGGCAAGAAATAACAAAGACTTTGTTAAGCTGAAACGGCAACTTTAAAAGATAACCACAATGGTTTCTTGTAGCATAAGAACGAACGTCGTTACAGTCGCCTTCGACGTCTCATCATTTACTTAAACAACTCTAATTAAAATATATATTAATAAATTGAAATCACCTACTAATTATTGCACTACATAACGGAACAGTAGCGCCACCTGTCGACAGTCAAGCTAAATGAAACCATGACGTTCCACCTAGCACAAGTGCGGTCCACGCGTGTGCTCCTGGTACATGTGCACATGACAGCGAACCATCTCATTGGTATTCGGATGGTGCACGGCAGCAATCTTTGTTGTGATTTTGTGAAACAGAACGCGAAAACAATACGTGTCCCATTTGATTCGGGAACGACTGTAAAATAAGCTTACGTGCATGGTTACGGCATGGTGTGTGGGACTGGCATTTTTTTGTTTTTGTAACAAAATAGATATATTAAGTTTCTTTAGTTCTCTTTAAACTAATAAGACAAATCTAATTACATCTCTATGTTCTTTTCAATTGCAATATTAGCCAAAAAGTAATTGAAAAAATTAAAATCGGTGTCTACCTTAACCCTTGATTTTCACTGTTCAAGGAACTTGTGAAGGAAGGGTTAAAACTTCGAGTAAATCGCTTTATATAAGACGGATAAAGAATGAACTTGTCTGACTTCTGGAGCCATATTTTGATTAACTCGTTTAAATTCTTCTTATCGCCAACGACTCAAATCATATTACTTTTTTACTTCAGCACCACTGTGTACAGTTAGTAAGTTAAAAGAATAAAAATTATATAATTTTCAAACGCATTGAAAGTACATTTTCGCGTTCAATAGGGAAAAAAATAAGTTGTTTCAAGCAATCTGTCGTGCTTAACAAAAGACCTAATATACTGTTACCGTTGAGCAGTTTCAGAATATATACGTTAAACCGAATAAGGCCATATTAACTTGCTGTTTTCTCACGACTTCGCCGTATTAAGTTCGGTTTTGCATTCATTAAGAATATTGGTATAAATAATTTGAGGGAGAATGAAAGTTTGAGTTTTGGCGTTGACTTATACTCTACCAGTCATTGTCTTCATTCCTCTAGCGGCGACTGAACTATTAGACATAATATAATGTGTTGTAATCTTAAGTTTCTCATTAGTCAATAAGTTGCGGGGTGAATGCTGTGTGGGCGCAACTCCCACGAGAGTTGCAAGCGTCACCTCGCATATTCATCCTGCATAATGACGCCTGATCCGCATGAATATTTAAACTAATGCATTTAATGTGCGCATTAAGGAAGTGGACCGTTCCTCTGACACCGAACGATTAATGGATGGCAGACAATAGGGCATTAATAACACTCGACTGTGATTTACTTTTCGTTACTGTTTAAGAAACGTAAAATAATGTTAATAAATACTGTTTGATAGTAATTGCGTCTTCTCGTAGCTAAAAAAATATTTGATTGTTAGAAGAATGAATATTGATATAATCCGATTTATATGAAAGTCAAAGGCAGCTTGTGTCAAAATACGGTTCATAAATAGCCACATCTTTTGATTGCCTTGTTATAGAAGTAAGTTTTTTTACAGCTTCAAGAGATGCAGACCTGAGTATTTTGTAGTAATGTCTTCTAGACACATCCACAGATTCATAAAGAAATGTCTCAACAGACAAACACACCAATAAAAGAGTAAATCTTTTGAAGTCAAGTTCCGTACTTGAAAAGTGTGTTATCTCATTTTCAGCTTTTATAATTTAGTAGCTGGTTCGCCGCGAATTCACATGCGTAAATAATAACTCATATCAACTCCGTATAATGTAGCTGCTAGTAGATGAAAGTATTTTTAAAATCGGTCCTGTAGTTTCAGAGCCAATGCGATGCAAACAAGCAACCAATCAAATCTTTCATCTATATAATATTGGTATACACTATACAGGCTCATAACGCCTTTCTTATTTAAAATAAGTAACTGATACCACCATTAGTATATTATAGTGAAAAACCACGTTTCAATCAATAGTGATGTTGAAAAACGCCCCAAAAAACTTCGTTACAAACACAAAGGACCGTCCGCATTCAGCAGTTACCATTCGATGAATATTAACGAGAGCCCGGGTTCTGTGCCCGCTGCGGGCACTCCATTGTGCGCCATCTTGTTTTTTTTTATCCTGATGAATTCTCCCAGAATTTTACCCGTTCATATTTTGATAGAATTAGGTTTAACCTTGCGTATGTCAGTTGCGATTACTCGTATTATAAATTTTCACAAATAAAGTCAATAGTTAATACCTAAAAGATATTTCATTTTGACTTGCTTTAAAGAGTAATTTTGTCCATTTGCAATAATAGGGACCAACTTTATAAAGAACATACCTGATTTTAGATCTTATTCTTTCTGAAATTTGCAGTGGCTCACGACTAATTATAATTTCCAAGTTTATGAGTGGGCTAGCGTTCTGCATAAGTTCGTTGGCTATGTTAACTACAACGCCAGAAAGTTCTGGCAGCATGCTTTTGAAATTATTATGAATGTACGCTATTAACGCCAGAACAATATGAGTATACCTATGTGAGAGCGAACTTGTGGTCTTAACTTCTATCGTGATATATGATTTTCATAGCTTTTATTTATTACACGCTTAAATTGTTACTAATAGTATGGGGTGACTGCATTTTAAAAAGGCAATATGAAAATATTAACCAGGACGTCTTTTGAAAGTAATTGCATTTGAAAGCTTGGTTATGTTGCTGTTTTTATATGTAAATGAAATTTATTTTGATTTGAGCTTTGAGCTTTCTGTAACCTTAATCTTATTCCATTTATTACATCAATTTTTTTTTACAGAACTATAAAAATAATCTTTTTTATGATTAAATTGTAAGTGTTATTAATGTGTATTAAAATTTCTTGCTTTAATAACATAATGGCTGTTATGTTAATGACCTCCGTTCGACCGCGAACGAAGATATCGATCTTCCAAAGCTACTATTGAACGTATTGCTATCAAGAATCTGGAGTTAACACAAAAGGCCAGCGTCAGGCTATGTGGGACACTCCTGACACTTTTATCTTATGGATTTTTTTTACTATCATTCAAAGAAACATTTTAATAAATGATAAAATAAATATTAGATAACATCACATACATTTCCCAGATCCCAAGTTAAGCTGTAGTTTAGGAGGGGCCGTCAAACCAAAAGACTGTCTATGTCTCATTGCCCCTGATAATGAGGATTAAAATTATGATTACAACAAGAAATGGATCATTGTGAAGCATAGGGGTTATTCTGTAATTTTTTCTGTCAAGAAAACTTCTTAGATTCAAGTTTTGGCTATAACAGAACTCACAAAAAAATGTAGCGTCAGTTTATTTTTTGTACAAAACCTAAAGAAAATACTAATTTATGTTATATGTTCCCACTCTTAAACCCTTATATGGAAACCTATAAAAATAGAAATGCTTATTCTCTACGAAACTGACTGGGAATCGCATCTGAAACCTTAGAAATGGTGTCAACTTGAACCGGTGTGCGAGCTACTATTACAAAGGAGAGGAGATCACGGGTGATTGACGCAATTGGCTAGGTAAGTGTTAATCGGGCTTAGATCTCAAACCGTCGAATTACACGGGCTATCGGTAAAGTTTATGCACGAGTAACATACTGGCACGTCGAGGAGCCTAAAGTGTTATCTACACGGTTGGAAACCAACGTAGCTGACATACTTTACTGCATTAGTGAATTCTTGAACGATAGCGTGAGTGGGTAATTTAATCGGGAAAATCTTGGGAAAATACACCTACCCGCTAAAAATGGTTCGCAGAAAGCAGTCTGTTCGCTTCGCATTACTCGATGAAACGTCGCGTCATGGCGTAAAGACGTTGGTGTAACTTTTTAACTGAAACCGTCACTCTGACCCTATATTGTAAGTTTTATGTTTACATATTTTTTTTTAAATTAATTGGTTTACTTAATATGAGTTAAGTATTATTTTAAAGTTTATTAACGTTTTGTAACAAAGTCTCCTGTTAAAGTTTACTGATAATATAGAATTATTACTGGATTCTTACTTAAATGGATGCTTTGTTGATTAACTTTTGGGATTGATTGTTACCAATCATCTAGACAGCAACTTTAAACGAAACTTCAAACACAATTCGCAGTTTATAACCAATTTTCTAGCAAGGTTATTTTTGTTTGAATGCTGATTTACATCCTTGTAGATCACACTTAACCCTTGCGAGTAGATCAGGTCTTATTCATCCATTTTCAGCTTGAATTATACAAATTTTACACTTACGCAAATGTTATTAACATATTTCTCAGCTCAACGGCAGGATAGGTCTTGGGTGTGAAATACAACTTTTGCCTATATAAAATGTAACTTAACCCACAGGGGCTTTTCATGTTATTTAATTTAACAAGACCTTCATATTATGATAAAATTATAGTTTCAGGTCTGTTTTATTTAAATGATACCACAGTGAACTGACAATAGAAATATTGTTATAACAGGACTTGTTGGAGATTGATAAATAAAACGCTGAACTTTTCACCACACTATATTGCAACTTGACCACTGAAATAATAATTTAGTGGATATTTATGAAAAAAGGTTAAATACGAGTATGAAGTCTACTTCAGTAGATTAATTCCTTAACTAATATTTTCAGTAAAATAATCAAATCTAAAACAAACAAAAATTTTAAAATTTACAATTAGTATCTTATCTGACCACCGTGACCGAGTGGTTGCTATATCGTTACAAGTTCTACTCCCAGTAGAATAGAAGATGAACATTAGACGGGGTTGAAAGATAATGATATATCTACATTGTTTTGGATTACCAAAGAAAAAGTACTTTTGTAATTTAACTTGAAATAATATTTAATATTTTACCTTCTCGTTAGTTACAAAAATTAGAAAATTTACCTCTTTATATAGTTGAAATTTAATATTTAAAGAAATTGCCATTTAGTCATGAAAAGGGTTAGATTTCAATTACGGCAGTCATCCTTACCAAGACAGGAAAGCTGCTCATCGTTCTTTATATTTTAAAAGAATTATATATTTATCTAAAAATCCTATCTTGACATGGATGGATCATTTTGCAGCAAAAACATTAGCATCTGGGGCCCGCTCTAATGGCGCGGGCGGCGCAGATAAGAAAAAAACTCACAAGCAGTGTCGGCGCGGTTTGTTTTAATTTATTTATTCCGTCGGGGATGTTGTAATGAACCTTTTTGTTGCTAACAGATACTTCATTTATGTTAATTAGGTAGTCGCTCGTAACTGCGGTTAGACGCAGGTGAGTCTGAGACAGTCTTGTTTGTACTATACGCTGCTTTGCAATGTTTGTGATTTAATGTAAATTAATAATATACAGTTAAAATTTTTGTTTTGAATAAAGAAATTTATTGTGACCGCACAGGCTGAGAATCAGCCTTGTTTCAATTAACATGAAGATAATCTACGCGGTATTTTGTTTTGCAACTTGGTCTGTTCACATTAGAATCCGAAGAAGTTATAGTGCCTACGTGTCTGCTTGTCAACATTTAACATGCAACTGAATGTAATTAAATCTTGTGTCGTGTCGTGATGATTTTTGACAATTGAACAATTCGCTGGCAATTCTCTGTGCGGCGGTACTGTTGTGTTCAGCAACTCGGTTGATAGACGTTTAGCCGTGCAATGAATGGCGTCATTCAATTAAAAGGCGAGCCGACGTATTCATTGACTGTTTTAACCATTTGGCTTTGATTTATATAATTCAACATTGACCAGATATCGCTTAGCTTAGCCTGTGCACTCTCAATATAACACATTATGTTTTGTAACACTCCTGTTCTCTTGTGTATTTTTTGCTGTTCTAAGAGAAACGTTACTTAAGCTACGTTCAAAATATATTGTGTCGACCGTCCTCTAATACCAACTTATCATCACTTCGCTGAGTTGCTTTCACCAAAAATCTTTAATAAAAAGATAGTGCAAATTCAACATTCATTGCTGTTCTAATAGCAAGCAATTTCGTTACGTCGCATATTGTAGGAGCTATATACAGTGAAGCGTATGTTCTCTCGTTGTTGATTCGTGATGTGACTAGTGTAAGGGTAACGGTACGGCCTTGGTCCGCTTCTCGCTATGTCCCGTTCTGTCCCGCGTAATGACCCGTGAAGAGAGAGCATGGTACGTGTCATTTCATTCCACACATCAAAAGGCGATTGTCCTTCTTGAAATTTGAACGCTTCACATCCGAGTTTCCGCGTTGATACGTACTCGCACACTTTCGTTAATGTAATCCGGTACCTATTAGGCATTTTTAATAATTATTTTTGCTCAGATCGTTTGCTATTTGTAACCCTCGCGAAGTGACACACCTAACACGGGTCCTTGATATGTGACGGCGACATAAACATTTATATTGTTACTTTTTCTTTTGAGAATACAAATATTTCATTGAAATATTGACAGTTATTTAACAGAAAGGCTATTCAAAGGTTTTTATAATATATTATTTATTTGTAAACTAGCTTTTCGCAAGCAGCTTCTTCAGTATACTATAGACCTATGGAACTATTTATTGGGATAAAAAGTAAAAGGCCTACATATTAAATATTAGTAGAATAATATTTTCTCAGCAATCGAGAAAACTACCTATATTAATTAACCTCTTGTAAGTCTGTGTTACTTGTATATTGATTTGGTGTTTCTATTATCAGAACTAAGTCTCCAAGTCAATAGTAAGCTTAAATATATACGTCGAGCTCATTAAAACATTTAAAAGGAATAACAATAGGGGCTTAACAATACAAAAGACGAAAGATTTTATTCTTAATAATATTAGCCAATGTGGCGGACTTCTTGCCGCTTACTTTGGATGGAAAAAAAAGATTGTCGTTTTTATTAATTTTCTTTATTTTATCTCTATGGGAACCTTCTTCGACTTCTGAATCCGTTCAGTTCTCGAGTTTAACGTTTCACAACACATTTAGGGACAACGTCAAAAGATGATAATATATTCCTATATGAAATGAAATGAAATGAAATGGAATGGAATGGAATGGAATGGAATGGAATGGAATGGAATGGAATGGAATGGAATGGAATGGAATGGAATGGAATGGAATGGAATGGAATGGAATGGAATGGAATGGAATGGAATGGAATGGAATGGAATGGAATGGAATGGAATGGAATGGAATGGAATGGAATGGAATGGAATGGAATGGAATGGAATGGAATGGAATGGAATGGAATGGAATGGAATGGATGGAATGGAATGGAATGGGAATGGAATGGAATGGAATGGAATGGAATGGAATGGAATGGAATGGAATGGAATGGAATGGAATGGAATGGAATGGAATGGAATGGAATGGAATGGAATGGAATGGAATGGAATGGAATGGAATGGAATGGAATGGAATGGAATGGAATGGAATGGAATGGAATGGAATGGAATGGAATGGAATGGAATGGAATGGAATGGAATGGAATGGAATGGAATGGAATGGAATGGAATGGAATGGAATGGAATGGAATGGAATGGAATGGAATGGAATGGAATGGAATGGAAATGGAATGGAATGGAATGGAATGGAATGGAATGGAATGGAAATATCTTTATTCAAGTAGGCTATTACAAGCTCTTTTGAATCGTCCAAAAAACTTTTTTTCCCCTACCACTTGTTCAGGACGTCTTTTAGCTGACAAGAAGAACAAGCGAAAGGAACTTATCAACTTTTTATCATAAGTAATGACATTTACATAAATCATGTCATTACCAAAATAATATGTATTATAAATTTATCACAATAGTAAATACAACTTTCAAAGTCTGTAGGACATAAGTTGAACATATAATTAGTCTTTATAGAACAAAGTGAAGGCTATTAATTCCATGCATTGCGATCCTTAAAGTAATCATCAACTTTATAATAGCCTTTACTCATAAGTATATTCTTTACATGAATTTGAAATTTATTTATGGGTAGGGTCAATTACATTTTGTGGAACTTTATTGAACATAGCAATACATTTACCCAGAAATGATCCTCTGGTTTTTTGAAGTCTGAAGCTTGGAACGGCAAGTTTATATATACTTATCTTATGATAATTGCGATATTCATTACTTAACCAAATAAATGTATAATACAATTATTTTCTCACAGATTTTATTTACTTACAAGATATAATTAAAAAAATCGGTACCCATTCTATTAAAGTTTAGAATATTACCCTCATCTCAAATGTAAGTTAATTAATCTCAATTAGCATAAGTGATTAAATTAATTTCTACTTAGGAGATGCGTAGTGAAGTTAGCGCCTACGCAGTTATCGAACTTATTATTTTCCCGCATCACACGAGACAGATGTTAGCAAAAGTATTAAGGCTTTATTAGAAGGCTGTATAAGATTTTGTAATGGGGTCGTACGGAGTAACTTCAGAACCAAGTTTGACGATAATTGGATCGGATAAATGTAAGAGCTAATTAAGCGGCGATTAGAAAGACACAGAGATAGAGAGAGAGAGCGGGAGAGAAAATGTGGGTTATTATTTTTAATTTTAATTGATATTGCTTGATATTGGATTATATGAATGAAAACAGTGATTATTGCTATAATATAATTTAATTCTACTACTCATTGATAATGAAGTAATACCATCATCATCACCAGCCTATTATCGTCCCCCCTGCTTGAGCACAGGACTTTTTAAAAGACTTCAAAATCCACAAGGAGGTTGTACGTTCGAAGGCAATGTATCTTTTATGTTTGTTCACCGATATTTCCGCCAGTTGTAAACCGATTTTCAAAAGACCGTGGTGGTGCCATTTAAATTTTATCGAAATCGAATCAGTAGATTTCCTTTTATGTATAACAAAGCAAAATACGCTTTTCATTAAATATCACCCAATTAATTAGTTGATATGATAAGACATGGCCCCTTGGAATTCTTTCCAAATCCGAAAGGTGAATTTTCTATGTTCAAAGAGTATGTATATTTTTTATGAAAGTAACTAGGCTTGTGTCCTATACAAGTGAAAATACAGGTTTTTGTTATATCTTCGAAAAATGTGAACCATTTTAACTTATAAATGTTTAACAAAACAAATTTTAAGTTAATGATTTGGAAAATTTACGCTTTGAAAACTTGAAAAAAAATAGAGAAAATCTACTACAAAAATTTGCTAAAATACATAAGGCATTAAATTAGATATAAAAAATATTACAACTTTCATTATAACAGCTATAAACATAAACGCACAAATAACAAAGATATTACAAAAAATGTCCAGACGCCCATACATTTTTCGCTACTATAGCACCGTGTGACATCACTGAGTGCCTTGAATTTGTAGGGAGTGTTTTCAGTCAACTAGTAGCAGTTCTACAAACACAGCACACCGTATCTCCGAAACTATTAATCGCAGACATGCTGTTACTTCGACATTATTTCTCAGATGTTAATGGACTATTTATTTATGAAATAAAAAAAAGTTTTCAACTAGCCTACTATTTTCCTACGACTTCGCCTGCGTAAAAATAGCCTAAATAGCCTATATCCATCGCGTATTATGTAGCTTCCCATAGATCAAAGACTTTTATAAACCGGTCCAATAGTTTCAGAGAAATGCAAACACGCAAGCAAACAAATCTTTATGAGTATTATTGGAAAAGATTATGCCGAGCAAATAATTAAATTCTTTTTTCTAAGACATTCAGTATGTTGAATATTTTTATTCATACCTATAGATATAAATACTCTATTATTTAAAAAATACGAATAGCTTTGAGATATTTTTTTTTTATTTGAAGTCGGTTTTTTTTAAGTTTTTATCTTATGCACGGTTCAAATAGGTGGACCGGATCATCACCGCGCGGTTGATGCAAATTATGCAGAGCAAATTTGTGGCGATTAACAACTACAGATGCTGAGACCTTAGAAACTTGACCTGCCTTCTGAAGCATGAAGGACTTCAAGCTGATTAACCTCAATCAACATACTTGACCCTCCGCATCTCATCACCACGCGGTTGATGCAAATTATGCAGAGTAAATTTTTGGCGGTTAACAACTACAGATGCTGAGACCTTAGAAACTTGACCTGCCTGCTGAAGCATGAAGGACCTAAAGCTAATTAACCTCAATCAACATACTTGACCCTCCGCATCTCATCACCACGCGGTTGATGCAAATTATGCAGAGTAAATTTTTGGCGGTTAACAACTACAGATGCTGAGACCTTAGAAACTTGACCTGCCTGCTGAAACATGAAGGACCTCAAGCTGATTAACCTCAATCAACATACTTGACCCTCCGCATCTCATCGCGGTTGATGCAAATTATGCAGAGCAAATTTGTGGCGGTTAACAACTACAGATGCTGAGACCTTAGAAACTTGACCTGCCTTCTGAAACATGAAGGACCTCAAGCTGATTAACCTCAATCAACATACTTGACCCTCCGCATCTCATCACCACGCGGTTGATGCAAATTATGCAGAGTAAATTTTTGGCGGTTAACAACTACAGATGCTGAGACCTTAGAAACTTGACCTGCCTGCTGAAGCATGAAGGACCTCAAGCTGATTAACCTCAATCAACATACTTGACCCTCCGCATCGCAGAACGATCCCAATTGCTCCATCGAGCTCGGAAGATTATTGGTTACGATCGAATTCAGCTATGCTATTAAAACCAGCCTCGAATACCACGTCCCATCGTTGTCACAGCATATAGTTTCAGTGAAAAAAAAACCTCTATTACCCTTTCAAGCAAGATTTGTATATTTCTTTAAATATTAAACATTGAGTGTGATTCATTCAAGCTGATGTTAATCATATCAAAGCTTATGGAGTTACACAATAGAGAACAGGTCGAGTTAATTTAGAAAACAATCCATTCTATATTGTCTCTAAGGTTTGGGTAATAATGCTAACTTAATTGTTTAAAATATCCATAATAGTTTACTAGGAATTTAGACAATATATGTGTCATGATGTCTACTTTTTTTTTATGGGATAGGGGGCAGACGAGCTGACGGATCACCTGATTGTAAGTGGTTACCGTCGTCCATGGACACCTGCAACACCAGAGGGGCTACAAGCGCACTGCCGGCCTTGGAGGGAAGGGTTGAGGGGTAGAGGGAAGGGAATAGGGAGGGGTTAGGCCTCCGGTACCCTCATTCACACGACGAAACACAACGCAAGCGTTGCTTCACGTCGGTCTTCTGTGAGGCCGTGGTATCATTCCGGTCGAGCCGGCCCATTCATGCCAAAGCGTGGCTCTCCCACGTTCAAAACGTTACATTTACTTCGATTTCTATAGCATCAGATACAATCAAAATGTCTCGACGCTCAACACGCAGTGGTGTAAACTGAGCCTAACGTACACTTACTAATGGCTGACTATGATTCCTCATACAGAACTAAGCGAGTGCACCGACAGACATTTCATTAAGGATTCTCCCAGAATTCCAAATCACCCGCAAACCGGTTCGACCGCACAGTGCGGTAATGTCCTAAGCTAAACTGGCGAGCGCCCAGCGTTTCCCAATATAAGGCATAATGGGATTTACTCGGCCGATAATGGGTGGTCCCAGATTCGAGCGCCGGTTAAATAGGCATAGTTTATGAGCCAACTTGTGATATGTTCGATTCAGGAACTAATAAACTAATGTGCGAACTCAGACGATAAATCGTAGCTGTAATTTCATTTCAATGTTTTTGGCTCTAATCGATTTTAAATGTAAAGCTTTTGTTAAATTAATTTAATATCCACATCGTTAATTTGGAATCCAACTTTTATTTGGAAGTACAAAATTTTTATATTATAAAATGATAAAATTATTGGACTTAAATTAATGAAAATTAAAAGTAATCTACCGCAGGCTCAGTACGGATTGGTAAGCAAAGTCGGAATCATATTAAGCCCTCCCCGCCTCCGGCTGATCGGTACCAAAAATTGAAAACGGAAACCATATAACATCATTCGAATGCCTGTCAGTCTGGCAATCTGTCACAACCGATTTTCTCTTAAACTATTGTACTACCAGAAGATGTTGAAAAGCAAAACAAAATATGATTTATAGGTATTTATAGATTTTAATTATATGAATAAGAAAAATGCTTAAAAAGTCAACTTAATCCCTGACACCCTGAGATGGTATTCGAACCTTCCATAATCCGGGCGACTGCTCTAACCACTGAGCTACCCAGTATAAATCTATACTATAATAAAAACGTAACCGATCGATGTCTGTACATTGAAGATATATGAAAAAAACTGTTATGAGGGACATTTATAAGAGTAATAGAACACAAAACAATGATTTTTAAATTTTTTGTCTGTTTGTCTGTTTATCTGTTTGTCTGTTTGTCGGTTTGTCTGTTTGTCTGTGCGTTTGTGCACGATAATCTCAGAAACGGCTGAACCGATTTAAATGCAGTTTTCACTATTATATTGCGGCATTCTTCCGTTAACATTTAGTGTAAGATTTATTTCAATCGGTTCACAAATACAAAAGTTATGTCAATTTGAAGTGACGTGGTCGCCAAAATTGCTATGAAATATTTACTGTTTTATTAAATTTTCGTCTTTGATATATTGATCATCATCATTAACTCTTTCACAGCCAAACTGCAGGGCCTCAGGCGTTTGTTTAATAATTTTTGGTACCCATCCCGTGAACAACTCTTGCGAAAATTGCTTAGCAATAGCGATCGTGCGCAGCGGCGCATATCCGTAGAGCCACCGAGCTACGAATTAATATTGTCTATAAAATGATAATTTGTATGATGACAAATAAAAAAATAAGAATTCCAAAATTTTGACACTCCGAAGTAAGTTGACCTCATTTATATATGGCCAATCGTATTAAATAGGGTTCAGCTTATAATGGACATGTGGTATACGATCACGCGAGTAGGAGAACAAGCGGAAAGAGCCTTCCGATGATGCAATTAAGCCTCGAGTAGTTTACAGTGAACGCATATTTTTATCAGATTAGGTTCACGTCGTCGTCGGGGCCAGCGGAGGTGATTGGCAGCCGCTCCGCATTGCACGGTTTCGTCTGTCTGGGAGAGGCACTCGATTTACTCGAGTCTCTCCAATTTTCCATCTGCAAGGGGACCAATGTCCAATACTTGAGTGTCCTGGTGACTCGGCCATAGCTTGCCGGTTTTCATTTCCCATGAGAAGGTGTAGAGTACGGGTTTTGGTGGGTAGGCCTCTGGGGACCCACCGGGCAGCTCACTGTCGGGTTCACGGAGGAGAATCCTACTCACCCCTGTTGCTTGCCACCTGGCACCTAACAGAGACAATGTCAGAAGTTTTTCCACGACGTTAAAAAACTTAGATTCACGTCAACTGAAGTTAAGGACGCAAAGACAACTCGAGTTATATATATTTTTTTTTCTCTTATTGCTATTTTTTATGTTAATACTCTTTTTGTTTTTTTTTTAACATACAAATTGCTGTAGAGACGTACTTCAAAGTTGGTATTTTCAGTCTTCGCTGGAAACAATGCTTTATTCATTGGTCACAACACTCATATAATATTACGCGAGTCTGGGGTCGGTTCAGAGTAGCTCGGTGGCGTAGTGAATAAGCGCCATGGCCCGCGATTGTAGTTGTTAAGCAACTTTCGCAAAGGTCGGGCACAGGATGGATGACCAAAAAATATTATCTCAAGCAACTCCAAGCTTCGGAAAGCACGTAAAGCGATTGGTCCCGGGTGTATTTGCAGTCGTTAATGTCCTCCAATCCACATTGGGCCAGCATGGAGGGTCGTGGCCCATCCTCTTTAACCATCCATAAGGAAGGCCTGAGCTCCTGCAGTTGGTGACGTAAAAGGGCTGATGATGATGATGATGAGGGCGGTTCAAATCTGACAGAAGCTCAGTTAAGCACCTCACGGAAGTATGTTAGTAGACGATTTCCTTCGAGTGTGGAAAGTCGAAATTAAAATAAGTATATATTTTTTTTATATCAATAAACAAAACTCCACGTATCTTCCGTCAGACATGTACTGACCGACTTTTATAGACAAAGAAAGAGATCAGACACGAAAGCGCTCGGTCTCGGGAGACACCTGAAAAACGCGAAGCGTATTTAACTGCCCATCGCGAGGCTCATGCACTATAAAGTTGAATCTGAAGCATTTACATACATGCAGTATGGTATGAGTATGAAACTTCTTTTGATAGGGAAATGCGCTTGGTCTCTTAAAGAGCTCGCAGTTTGCAGAATAGAGATCGAGAAAGTAGTAGTTTCGATTATCGCCAACCCGTGTTGACTTCATACTCGACAGGCGTACCGCAGATAAGTTTTCACAGGGTATAATGAACTAGCTGTTTTCCCACGACTTTGCCGCAAAATTATAGCCTATGACATGCGCGTCTGATGTAGCTTCCCGTAGGTCGGAATCGCTCTGCAACTATCGGTCCAGTAGTATTGGAGCAAATTCGATGCAAACGAACAAACAACCAAATCTTTCCTCTTTATAATATTAGTATAGCTTAGGTATAAGGGGTCCGATGGCGTAGTGGGTTAGCGCATACGGTTTAAATTGCAGTTAAATAAGTAAGTAAATACTGCACAACAAGGACATACATGAATACTTATTTTACATAAATAAGTACAAACGACAAACTCATCGCTAGCCAGCGATTTCTTCCAGGCAAACTAGCATAACATGAAAAATAGAACAATAAATAGCCGATTGTGCGTACAACTAGACAAAAAATAATAATTTAAAAAGATCAAAAACAAAACAAGGACCGTTTAAAGGTACGAATAAAATGCTCAGACACAAGCAACAACCAGAGCGCGAGAAACGAGAAAAAAATAGAAAAATAACATTCGTAAGGACCGTTTACAGGATGGGTGACCAAAACATTATTATCTTGAGCACTGTGCAAACATGGCATAATGCACGTTAAGCCGTTAGTCCTGGCTGCATCAGCAACGTTAACACCCACCGATCCGCATTAAGCCCGCGTAGTGGGTTATGGCCCATTGATCTTATTCGATTCGTCTGCATTCATAGGAAAAAAAGAATTCTACCAAAATACTTCCCACGCAGACGAAGTCGCGGGCACAGCTAGTATACAAATAAAGATTTAATTGCTGTTACATAAAAATTAATAAAATAGAAAACAAGTCAAAGCTAAAAACTCAAGTCTCGGTAGAACATAGCGACTGTTGTTAATTTATTTAATACTTTGAAATGAACAAAGAAATTGAACTTGATTAATTTAGTAATTGGAACTAATTCCTTTTTTTTGTGATTCCAGTCAAGAGAATTAAGTTTTTATTAGTTTATTTTTCAGTTTTCAGTAAAACTCTGTATTCCCAATAACAATTATCACATATCATCAGTCCTTTTTACGTCCCCACTGCAGGGGCTCAGGCTTTCCTTATGGATGGTTAAGGAGGATGGGCCATGACCCTCCACGCTGGCCCAATGAGGATTGGAGGGTATTAACGACTGCAAATGCAGCCGGGACCAACGGCTTAACGTGCCTTCCGAAGCACGAAGTAGCTCGAGATAATAATTTTTGGTGACCCATCCCGTGACCGACCCTTGCGAAAGTTGCTTAACGACAACGATCGCGGGCCGCGGCGCTTATCCATTACGCCACCGAGCTACCTCACATATGTATACATGGAAATAGTTATCAAACACGCAAAGTTTTTTAAGACTCTAACTATAAATGTTTTGAATTCACGTTTTACCCATTGTCGCCGACGACGACGACAATAAAACCTTTTGTATAGTTTTGTATACCTTTTAACATTTTCTTTTGTATTTTGTTTTATATGTGATTATATAGAAAAAAATATTGAAATCCACGGCTTTTTATTTTGGAATTATTATCACATATGACCCAGCTAAACAAAATTAAAAACTTTTGAAAATATGATATAGATTTATTATATTAATATTTTCTATAATTTGGAAAATACTCGTAATAGTATTTTCCAAACTATAGCGCAATCGGATAATGGTGAGTGGATTAACGAAATTTAGTTTACAAGATATTCCGTCAGCTAACTGATGATGAACTGAGACTAAAACATTATAACATATAAACATTATCTCACTCTACAATATAGGTTCCAGTCTGACTCATTATTATTTCGATATAAAACATAACGCCGCACTCAATTCAAAAAGTCTAAATTTCTTGTCTTGTTATGAGTGAAAGAAAATTATCACAGTCAAAGTTCAATACACGAAGTATCCTATTTTAATTAGTATGCCATTGACTGCTTCTGATGTCGGCGTGGGGAGGCTTTGACGCTAACCGTATCTCCGCCCCAAACAACTCTAACTTATAGTTTGATAACTTAAAATGGTTTTGAGAATAACATTAAAAGGAATATGCGTCCTTCAAAGAAGATATTACAGTGTGTTATTAATATTTATATTAAAAAAAAATTACCATATCGGCGAATTTTGATAAAATTTTACATACAAATAACTTATATTTCGAATAAATGAAAGATTCGAAATTTCATTAGACTAAGTTATAGTTAATGTTACTAACTTAATCTTTTGTGAAATATAAGTACCTAGATAATTATAATCACATTTAGTTAATTTATACAAACATAATTATTGGATCATATCATTTTACTTTGACAAATTCTTGAATTCGTTTGCGTTGCTATTTTTTTAATTTGCTTGTGAGCCAAAGAAAAAAGCAAAAAATAATAACTGAAAAATCAATGAATTCTTATCAACCACTAGAACTCAGCACTTACTTTAGTTTGTCATATATTTCTTAAAATTTCAGTTTTAAGCATCCATCCGTTTTTGAGACACATTTAAGCAGCGCCGTAAAGAAACTGTTGATTATATTACAAAAAGTATCGCGATCTCTTTAAAATAGAGCGGATGCATCAAATGAAAATAATTATCCGGCTTAAGAATCATATCAAGGCAACGCTCGATTCTAAATGGAGATATTTTTTCCAAATCGAATAACCTTCTTAAGGTGTCTTGTCGTGTCACGGGTTTTTGAAATTCTAATAACGCTAGTCGGACTTTTGATACTACAATCTGAAATCGACTTTCAAAATTGTGAACAGTTAAACGTGTAGTGCTTGTGGTCTTGCTAGTAAAACCTATATACGTAGTATAAAACAAAAGGAGGGATAATGTTTTTAAGAGGTTGGATGTATAATACAGGGCCATGAAGGTGAAGCTACTGGCAGAAAGCTAGTTGTGTATAATGTGAACTTAACGTAGAAACATTGTAAGTGCGATGCAAGCAGCAGCAGTATGCTAGCACTCGTAGCGTACTCGATCGATGTAGAATAAGTACCCAAGCCGTATAGGTTTTAATTGCAGTAGCCGCGAGTGAGGCCGCGGGCGCCCTCGTTATAGCGTGCTAACGAACGCGAGTCAACCTCCGCGGATAAATACAGCCTTTCTTTCGACAATTAACGCCTGGCAGCATCCTTTGTCAATACCCGTGCCTCCGAAGGAACAGTGATCATAATGAGCACCCGAAAATTATTTTAATTGGATTCGCTTCGATTTTAATTGGCTATTTGATATTTTGAGTAGTAAGATTCAGTTCTAGTAAAATAAATTTACAATGGTGACAATTTTATTTTATCACACTCCAAACTCGGCTAAACAAGAATTTTATCATTTTTATTTGGTTTCTTTTATATATTATTATATATTCACGTGCAGTCAGAGAAATATAATTATGATTTGTTAAAATTAATTCCCGAAACCAACAAAATCGAAAAGATGAAGAAAAAGATTTCTGTGATGGAAAAGTTAGATGAGAAGCTAGCTATTGTAGCCGAAAGCCGGATATTATAAAAAATATATCCCATGTGTGTATTTCTTAGTAAGAAGAATCCTCCTTACTTTAAGTTTTCACGATTAGGCAAGCATATTATAAAATCAGTAATGTAATCAATCGCTTCATTAAATAGTCTAATGATATAAAATAATTAGCAACTGGAAAATGTTCAGGAACACACTGCGCCCCCATCACCTCAGTTAAGTGTAATGAACAAAAGAAGATCACAAACCCCTTTGTCACCGAGATGTAATCAGCTACCAACTATTCCAAAGTTACGTAACATCTCGATATTCCATCCAAAGATATAATCGTATGAAGTTGGGAACTCGACGAGTGTTGCCGTGGATGTGCGCTAAGTCCAGAACTTGTGTTTATAAAAGTTACTTTCTCTAATCTTACGAACGGCATCTGTGTTTTTCGAGATCTATAACTAACTCTGTCAAAGAGTATAACTTCATATAAGATTAATTATTACCGTAACTATATTGATAATACCCCAAAACTATTGTCATCATCTAATATACCCACTAAAGCCCAGATACATGGGAACCCGTGCGTAATCACTGGGCCAACTATTCTCATCATCGGAAGAACCTTCTAGTCCCCATCTTGCGGGCTAGAGATGCTTAGATCATGAAGGGACGTTCTCCAGTTCGGTGTAATGCACTGGCAGATATTGACCACCGGCGCTGGATACAAAAGAAGGGAAGCATGCAATCATTTACGATCCTTCGCCCTCCTCTTCTGCGTTGAGTGGGTCTGCCTTGACAGCTCCTTCCGACAATCATAATACAAACCTTAACTTTAAAATATTTGTCAAACAAATAATAATAATTCATAAATGCTATTTGTATTGTAACACAAATTAATTTCTGTTTTAACAAGGCAAATAGTGATCGTCATAACCCTGATGTCTTCGGCAAATTCTATTTTAAGAGGTCTTGTGATTGTGATTTTTAAATATGTCTTTTTTTGAGATGTTACCTTGTGATTGTCTCATTATTGAACCGTTAATCATCTCAAAAAATATGGTTTTTAATTAAACAAATTAATTTGTTCATAGAACAGAATTAAAAACCAAAAAATATAATTATGTCACTTGTCCAAAAACGGATGTTTTATTTTGGCTTAATAAAAAAGACTGGTTTGACTAGTCTTGCTTTAAGGTAGATGCTAGTCTTGGGGGTATTATTGTTCGAGACACTGTGGCGTGAAGACATGTATCAGGGGCAATGTAAAAGTGTGGTTGAATCTAGAAGTTTGATTAGATAGATAGAAATAGACAATAGATAAAGCCACAGTGCCAACTTTAACATAATAAAAGAGGAGAGTTAGACCTTGCGCACAACGTTTTCGTATATACCACTGACATTCGACCCGGACGTGTGACATCGTACCGACGTGATCTTCGTCGTACCATTTATCAAACTATGATGTGTTTGTGCCGGATTCAATTATGTCGTCTCCGTCAGTTCGACTACACACAGCCTCTACTACGAAACTATTTTCTTTTCCAAAAACCTATATATTTTTTAATCAAAATGCATTCATTTATTTATTTCATTTATTTTAAATTTCGTACAATACAATATACAGATTACTGTATTTCTAATTTATTGCAAAAAATACACAGATTTTTATCCTGTACACGTAATTTTCCTCAAGAAATTTATCCTGCAAGAATGGTTTGTTATAAAATTGAAAATAAAGCAATATATTACGATGATAAAAAATATATTTGAATAAGCTACATGTTGCTATTGCTCTGTAATAATACATCAAATTAACCATAGGTTGCTCACCTTTCATAACATAGTTGTTGTAATTTTCTTTTTACATCGCTTTCTGTTGGAAGCTCATGGAACTTGCAAACACTTACACTCATTTATTAGCAACTAGCTTTCCACCAGCGGCTTAGCTCTGGTGATTCTATATTACACACATTTATAGATCTCACTCTTGCCTTACTCTTTATATAGATGATTACCGCATTGAAATGTGTAGTTTGAGATCTCAGCGCACAGAGAGCGGGAAGCTTTTTTTTTATGTTATATATAGATTATTTACAACAAAAAGAAATGAGGTCATTAATCTAAAAAGAAACAATCCTATCTTAAGCTATTAACTTATATATTATAATGAATGGTACCATCATTACTTGCCTATTAATGCCTTGGTGCTGGGACACAGTAGTCCTGTCCTTCAGCCCTTCTTTCCCTGTGATTGAGTCAAATATGGAGTCATAATCTACCACGGCACACGCCAAAGCGACACCTCCGAGGGGTGAAATCGTAATGGTTTCGCCAATTACGCCGCTGAATAAATAAATAAATAAATATTTAACAACATCACATACATTGCTCAGATTCCAAGATGAGTAGCTAAAGTCCCCGTATTATGGAGTATCTGAGACAACGAAGGTACCACAACACCCAGACCCGAGTCAATATAGAAAAGTTCATTTTCCGACCGGGAATCGAACCCGGGACCTCAGAGATGGCGACACCTTGAAACCGGCGTGCGAACCACTCGGCTAACTGAGTATGTCTCTACTATGATACGTTCTCTAATATTACAGATTAGATGAGTATTACAATTCATCTGACTCCCTAAAATAAGTTTTGTTTATCTTTAGTGTCAGTGTTGAATCAGAGTAAACTGTTACTATGGCGATGAGACGTTTCAGTGTCGTCAATGAAGAGAGAACAATCGAGATAGCACCGGACTACCAATCATTATAGTTCCGGTTCGTTTCCGGCGACGGATTGCAAGTCACGGCCTTCCAGTCGGCGGGTGCCCGGTCGCTTTATTTATACTCAGCTGACCCAACAGACGTCGACCCGTTCATAAGTTCATTTCAGACCATAACAAAAAGCGTTATTCAAAACTTTTACTAACCGTTCTGATAGACAATGCAAATATTTCGTAAACAATGTCTTCTTTAGATTACTCAAAACGGATTATTAAATATTTATATTATAACTACAGATTTATTTATTTTCGTAAACAGAAACATTAATTCTTCATATGATTTTGTGTTTTGACACGGAGCATTATTTACATTTCCATTAATCTATATAAATAAGTTGTAAAAACTTAAACAGAATAAAAATATAGTGACTGCAATAGATATTGGCCACTGGCCATCAGAGCATTCTATTTACATTCAAGACAGATTTTGGCGATCAAAGTAACAATAGAGACATTTTCATTTCAATATTATAACAATTCTTCATCACGAGGGTCTGTTAATTAACAAAACACGACCAAAGGAATATTGTTTTTAATAAATAAGCGTAGCGGAAGACTTCTCTTAATAGGACGGAAACCATTGAGCCATTCATGAGCTCAAAGCTGTATCATAAAAAGATATTTCTCTGATGTTTCACTTAGCGTATTCTTTTTCCTTCCATTGTGAAAGTTTCTCGAATTTCCAGAAGTATATTTACGGGAACACAATATGAGAGCACATGATCACTTTTCTTTATACAGTGTACAATAGAATTCAGTAGGATCATATTATTAAATTACACAGATTAATAAATTACACAGATTTTTGTTTAATTTAAAATATACTAGTTTTTTAGTTAATACTTCAAAGTAAGAAAAAGCCCAAAAACAAATAAAAAAAAAATATAATTTACTAATAAATTAGCAAAAAAAAGTTACTGCGAATGTGTCATGAAAACAGACCGCACTCGCACTGCGCACTCGCACCACATTACTCTAAAACTAAACAATTTAAAAATAAAAATTTTAGCCTCTGACATATTTATTACTATTAAATTAAAATATATTTATTTACTATAATGTATATATAATGATTCATACAACTACAGTTATAATGCTGCTTAAATTCAAAGGTAATTATTTCTATGTATCCTGTATTTTATTTTTAATGAAAATAAGTCTTTCGGAATTTTAGTAGAGATCGACAAAATTACAATTAATAGCTACTTACTGGATAGTGGCATTAAAATTAGTCTACATTATAGCTCCATTTAGGACACATATCAGTAAACGAGAAAACAACAAAGTTACGATGCAATATTATAAACTATGAAAACATTTGCTCGGGCAAAGTAATAACATTTCATTCTGTCGGTTACTACACTATGTATCAGGTTAGAAACAATATATCCGTGCTGACGTCACCGAAATTCGCCAGTCACGGAAATGCGTCACCATAATTTAGGCTTCGAACGCAACCGCAAAGCTAGCCTAGTTTCTAAGACGATACCTTAATACCTATAGTTCAACAGTCCAATGTAGAGTTTATGTATTGAATAAATGTTTGATGCCGAATAACTGATTGTAATGTACCTCAATCTTAAAGACTCAGGTTTTAGGATACATTTTTCAGTCGAATCAATATGAATACAATTCTTTTTATTTCTTACAGCATAGCCATAGCAGCAACGCCTTAATGGCATCATCGGAAATAATAATATTAACATTGCCTAGTCTATAAAGCTCACAACGGACTGTTAAGATGCAATAACATGTAGTTTTAAGATACGAGTATCTTACTATAACATATTTTTAACATCTTACTTAAGCTATCACCGACAGTTAAGATTACGATAATGTAAATACTATAAAATGTCGTATCTTAAGATACCTACGATCTTAACTCACGAAATATATGTTCTTAATGAAAAATGATTAAAAATCCACACACTCGAACACACGATCTTTCGCAATCCGGGCAACTTTTCTAACCACTGAGCTACCCCTGGGTCAGCCTAGTTAAGTTCTGACTTATCTGGGCTGACGAATTTTTCAAGCATTTGTTATTTTTTCTTTACTAATGAGTATATTTTGTATCTTAAGATAATGGTTATTCATTTATTGGCAAAGATGACTTAACCTAAGAAATATATATTTTTGCATCGCATATTATAATATTGGCATCTTGTGATACTTAATACGAAAATATAATATTATCTTAGCCGTGTGTGTTGGGCCATTGGAATATATGGCGAGCGATATATTATCTTAAGATATCATAAAACAGCATCTTAAACATCAGTAACGTACAACTTTTAAATAAGTATCAGCAATAAACATGACAAATACAACCGAAGGTTTATTGAATGCATATTTACATGCATGTGGTGTATGTTTCTTGATATTTTACCCCATAGTGATTTATTAAGATTCTACGTAAAGCTATTTGGTATTCGCTTCTTTAGTAGACAAAACACCAACAAGGAAACTTTTAATTATCTTTGTGTAACTCTGCCCTGTCAGTGTTCGTACTGTCACTGACACAAAGTAAAATATAAAATCCAATCACTTGGCAAGTTGTCGTCGTCGCAAAGATTCCGGATTCAATTTCCGGCCGAAAATTAACTTTTCTTCATTGTCTCAGGTCTGAATGTCGCAGTACATCCGCTGTTCATAATTTCCATAACGCAAGGCTTTTTTGTTCGACATGAGATCTTAACAAATAGATGTGATGATGCTTATTATATACTGCTATCTTAGCAAGTAATGCATTCTTTGTTATTAATTCACGTTCAGCTTAACATAGGAGATTCCGTATTCATTTGATTCCAAAATACTAATAACTGCTGCTGTATTTTTGCTGTGTCAATAGTAAAAGCAAAACGTTTTTAAATCTGCCGCTCTAGTGTTTGCGGTCTCAGAATGAATCCTCTCAGCGGGATTAGCGAGTGGCAGGCTCGATATTACAGGGCAGCCAGAAACAGACCGCCTTAAAATACATCGTCCCGGGCGAAATTAAAATCGGACCTCGGAACCGAGCCTTAATGCGATATAACTCGCCCGTTTCCGCACCGCACAATATCATATTTACTATTTTCATCTCGACGTCGCGGCGAATTGCTTTTCATTTTACGCTGCGATTCCTCCTTTGAAACGTCTTACTCTAAATTTTGAACTGGCTCTTTTCAAAAGTTTAAATGAAATTCAAAACGGCGTCGCGCCCGCCAAATATGAGCCCCGATTCAGGGTCCGATCCTTTCTTCTCGTTCGACGCCGTGCCAGGTTTTTGTGGAATGTGCTCAAGTAAATTAAACGAGTGAAACCAAGTAATGAATACTCGTCGAGTACTCGGAAATGCTTTTGTGGGCTTAAACGAGTCGGAAGTGTTTTGAATTCCCGTTAGAAACTTCACGTTAGCATCTGAACATAATATTGGATTGGATTATGGAAGTACAAGATGTTTTTCTTGATAGGATTTAACGTTAACCATTTACGCTTCCTGGAACTTGTTTACATTAAACGTATACAGTCGTTACTGAAGCAGATATTTGATTTATCGATCAGTGAACACGGTCCATACAACAAGACGATTAGGTTTTAGGTTTGAATTTAGATATCACATACAATATAATTCTTTCTACATAAATGATTACCAGGCTGAAGGACTTGGAGGTGTAACGGTTTACTTAACCTCTATTAACGATAGTTATAATTTTAAAATTACTTAAGTCTTAAATATTTGATTCTAATCTAACAACAGAGAAAAAAGAACAATAAACAAAATAATACGTGTATGTACAAAATAAACTTAACTATCTTATAAACAAAATAAACTTAACTATCTTATAATTAAATAATATCAACTTAAAAACTGAATATAAAAAAATAAATAAAATATTCTAATAAAAATTAATAATAAATAAATACCAAAGCAAAGTCAAGACAAAGCGCTTGTATGTTAAACCTATTGTTCGTGCGCTCGCGCATCGTCGACCGAACCTGCAAGCCGGTTTCTTAACGGCGAGTGACAATTTTTATACTACCGCAGAGTAAAGACGGATTCTCGTCAGTTGAACTATTTTTCTAAGCTGTTTTGCTTACTACCGAAATACAAAACTATAATTTAAATATCAACTTCAAATTAAATACAGTTATTGTGATAATTATTCCCCATATTAAGGGGTGCACCCCTACTGCAAGGCCGATTGAATATAGCTTTGGAGAAGGCCATCTCCTAGTACACCACGCCGTGGACGGACTCCTCCTTTACCAGGGCAGTGGTATTCTGGATTTTTAAATTGCGCATCCGATTGTCGAATAACGAATCCACCCCCATGTTAATTGTAATTATTAATAAATTGTAAAACTGTATAATTTATCTCATTTACTATTTCCATCAAACCGGTACAGAGGATATAAAATAAAATTGAGTTTGGAAATAAGCTGTTAATCTGTATCACCATCAGCTTATTAATGTCCTGAATGCTGGGTCACAAGCTTTTCTGACTCACCGCGTATATGCAGTGCGGGTCCGTGGATATTAATGTCTGTAATCCAGACCAACGGTCTAACGTAAGTTCCGGACTACGAAATAATAACATTTAGTTACCCATCCTATAACCAGCCACGGCGAAAGTTATTATTATTACATAATTTCAGCAATATATGGGTACAGCAAACGTGTAATCACACAGTAAAGTGTATCACCCACCTCCTCCATCAATAAATATGTCAAGTTATTGAGAAATGTGAAGGAAAAACAGTTGTATCAATAATAAATTGGTAAGCTAAATATAGTATTATAACATTTTTTCTTTTCTTGCTGAATTTTAAATGAACAGGCAAACAAGTATACTGTTAACAGGTTCTTTACCGCTCCTCCTCTGAAGACCCTCAGCACAAGGATCACTTGTTGCATATTCAGCTCTCGAGGCTCACCGATTACATGATTTACAAAACAAAGACTGTTTCTTTTTCATTTAAATTAAAAGTTGACATTTTTGCGAGATCTTTTTAAACATAAACAAGACTGGCAGTACCGACCATATGCACCATAATGTTAACAAATGTATTCGCCGTTCTATTAGTTGCTGTTTTTATAGAATAGCATTGTTGATCTCTAATATAGCGTGTTATACACTTGTGTGCTAATATTTAGTCTTTGCAATATTTACTGCTACATAGTTTTTTTGATACCTACATAATTACCGACTTCAGAATTAACCTTCAAAATGGAGATTTTATATTGATAAAACCCCGCTACTCATGATAAACACAAACAGAAATCGTTATAGAAAATTTACTTCGAAAGTCTTAGGAAGTTGTGTTACTACCAAGGTCTACGCGCATATAAGGAAAAGAAATTTCAAGGCGTTTACCTCACTGAAATAAAGCACGCACCCAGCTCTGTATATTATGAAATACTTCTCGCTGCATTTATATCCGATTGATAGTCAGTCATTAAAGAAAACCATATTATACTATGTAATATTTTTATTTGTAATCATGTTTCTATAATTTGTAATTTGATATGGATCACTGGGTCTGAAATAAAGATTTATTATTATTATTAATACGTAATCAAAGATTATTGTGGGCAAATTGAACACTGTAATAGTTTTTTTAGACGAGTTAAGGCATCAACGAAATGAGAAATGAAAAAATCCGAACTTGAATTCGAATCTCTCACGTACCCGAATCACGTCATTTATTTAGTACAGAAATTCTATTGATTCCATTATTTGTATAAAAATACAAAACAGAATTGATTGAATATACGTATCTCAGATATTCTATTCCTATGTCATTTCGAAACTCACTTCACTTATGCCACGAAACCAATTTAAGATTGAGTGGATGCCGTTTCTTGATGTGTATTCGGAGACCTGAGTGAATTCAAATCCGGGTTTGGATTTTCTATTTTCTAGGGCTGATTTGACTTACACCGATCATGCAGATGAGAGTAAGTTATCTTTTTTTTTAATATGCAGACATTGCGAGAACGTCTGGTGAGACACGACCTAATTTTCTTCAGAATTATTCGGTGGACAATTTAAGCCAGTTTTTATCGGTTACCTATTAACCCAGATTCCGATTTTCCACATGCCTTATTATAATGATTATAACGAATTTAGTATGTGGCACGGTGATGTACTACCACACACATATTCTTTTACAATCACATATATTTATAGCTATCATGAAACGTTATTATTGTAATCAGATACTAACGTTTTGGTCTTTTGGTTGATGTTAGCATATATTGAAGTAGGGAATATTGTACAAGAAATAAATATAGACAGATACTCAACAGAAAGTGCCTCTAACACACTAACGTTTTTGCACAACTGAAGCTATCAAAATTGTATATGCAATAAATTAGTTTAAATTTGATAGTAGTTGATATCGGTTACTATTAAATTGAAACTAATTAAAAAAATATATATTTTTAATCAATTACATGCTTGCATTATCGTATACGTATAAAAGCCTTGGTTGGTGAACTATTTTGATTGTAGCACAAGATGGCATCTAACGTAGTGTTGTACTTAATGGTTGCGTCGACCGCCATACTCATAGCACAAGTCCAATGTAATTGTGTTGATGTCACAAATGGTAAGCAATATTTTCACCCCATAAGCATTATTAGACTTATAATAAGATATACAAAAATCTATAGTACCATTAAGGTACCGGAGTATTCGTTTTGCTGCTAACCAATGGATCTTATCGTAACACGTATTCAATTGACTCAGATAACTAGTAGCAAATGCTATATCTGGCCTCGTGTTAACTGCAAGATACATTAAACTAACATACTTCTTCCACTTTATTATACAGCTTTCTTGTATTGAATTAGAGCTCTACACCCAAAAACTCTCAAATTACTGAGATCGGGTTTACATTTGAAACATTTATCAAACGGTGTTTGAAACTTAACTTACGCTCAATGGGGAGATATGTTTTTCAAATAAACTCAATTGAGTACTCGATAATTTATTGTCAACATTATGTTACATAGAACAGATGACATAAGTATAACCATGTTAACATATGAGCCGGTAGGGCAGGACAATTTGGAACGACATATATCAAATAGATCAGTCAGTTTGAGGTTAGGCAATTAATATTTAAATTTATAAATTACAATAGTTTTTTATAACATCAATTAATAACTTTTATTAAAATTGTATTGGTTGAGTATTTTTATATTTAATTCAATGTCATGTATTAATTAATGTTATTTTTTAAATAAATGTCAAAGCGTTTAAATCGATGTCAAGAATTTAGAAAATTAGGTATATGTATTGTATATGTATGTCAATGAATTATTTAAAACTCAGATTAGTAATAAGTACAATTATAATAATATAATTTATATATTATAGTTTTATGTAACCGGGTCTTGTTCGTGCATTATTTTGAAACTATTTATTTACCTCGACGTTTCGGATACGTTGCAGCAGCAACGACAAGACCCGCTCACATATAATTATAACGTATACAAATCGTGTGAGTTTAAAAACATTATTATAATTTATATGTCAAAAAAGTAGTATATGTTAGAAAATAAGAAATTGAAATGAGCAATAAGACGTTATGTCAATAACTTGTTAAAAATTATTATCAACTAGTGGCCGCCACCGACTTCGTCCGCATTTTCCATTATTTCTTTGCTCCTAATAGTTGCAGCGTCATATTATATAGCCTAAAGCCTTCCTCGATAAATGGTCTATTCAACACAAAAAGAATTTTACAATTCGAACCAGTAGTTCCTTAGATTAGCGCGTTCAAACAAACAAAGAAAAAAACTCTTCAGCTTTATAATATTAGTATAGATAAACCGTAGTGTGCGAATGTACCAGTCTTAACGGCTCTTTTGGCTAGAGAGCTGCAGCCTCGTTAGGTACGCCAACCGCTCGTCTCCCGTTTCCCCAACATTTCCCTTCACTGCTCTGCTCCTGTTGAAAAGTATACTATATACCAGCTCAGGAGTATGAAAAATAATTGTACCAAGTTTCGTTAAAATCCATCGAGTAGTTTTTGTTTCTATAACGGTTGTACAGACAGACAGACAGACAAAATTTTACTAATTGCTTTTTTAGCATCAGTATCGATCCCTAATCACCCCCTGATAGTTATTTTGGAAATATATTTCATATAAATGTCAATTAGTTATATAGGTATTGCAGTGAAGGGTTGAAATATTACTACTTCAAAATACTAGACTCCAAAACTAAAATACAAAATATAAATAGTGATATAGTTTTATCGTTTATGAACTCCTGGATTGTATAGTATGATTTGATTATAAGCATATTTTTTTGTTTTTTTTTTTTGATAAACATTGTAAATTTATGTTGTTGTTGAATGCTTTTTGGTAATTTATTATAAATGTGAATAGACATGTATTGTGGGCTAGATTTGAACATTTCTATTCTAGGTTTAGGTATGTTTAATTTATGGTTATATCTTGGAGGAAAACTTTTTTTTTTGTAGAAGTTCGGATATTTCCTCACAATATATCAAGGGCAACATAAGGATTACGAGATTTTTTAAATATTGTTTGCAACTATCCGTATTCTCCATGCGTAAGCGTAAGCATAATATGCGGTAATGGCGTTTTTTTCATGAGTGTTCTTTTTCAATTCCCAAAGTGCGTATGTGAATCTAGAAAGCTTTAGTGCTAGTTTTTCCACATGAGCTTACCAATTTATGTTGTATCTATACTTATCCCTAATAAAGTATAGGTATTTACACGTTCTGTTTTTATATCTTTATACTTAAAATTAATATTTAATAGATTTTTTGGTGCGATAAACAAATACGATACAACTTCCTTTGCAATGATAATGTGTCCCATACGTTTATCCTAATAGATATGATGTTAGGATTCTATGCTTTGAAAGCTGTTTTTGCATCCCTAGCATGAATAATTGAAGAAACAATAAGGGTAAAACAAATTTTAGAAAGTGCCTTCCTGTCATTCCTTTTTTCAATTCTAATGGGAGTAGTATCCTTTATCCTCACTGGAATAACCTTCTATTGTTTCCCATAACTCTTCGTGAATTAGGTAGTTCATTATTTTAAATTTCTATACGGGTCCCGATCTCGAACCAAAAAATTGGGAATTGACAAAGATTTTCTATTTTGGTACAAGGTACTGGACGTACCTGTTGAATATCCATCCGCAGAAGTCATATTTTATCACTTTCCGTTAAAATGAGTTCTGATAACGTATTGTAAAAATAGAATGAAAAGTATTGTATTTTTATATAAATTTATTATTTTTTGAAGTAAGTATGACATATATTTATATTTTACACTGGCTATACCCGTGACTTCTCTGCGCAGGTAAGTATATCAGGAGAATTGTTTCTTTTCTATGGTTGGGATCGGATCGAGTAGGATCAACGGTCCATGACGCACTACGCGGGCCCAATGCGAATTAATGGGTGAACGACTACTGATGCAGCCGGGACCAACGCCTTAAATTACATTCCGAAGCATGTAGGAGCTCAAGATAATAATATTTTGGTTATCCACCCTATGAACGGTTCCTCAGATAGTTATTTTTCTATATTTTTTCTCACTTCTCTCTATGCTCTTGTGTCCGACCATTTTTATCGTATATTAGGTATACTCGTATTAATGATACTTGCGCTGTTTCAACTGTTTTTCTTTTGAATTTGATCTTTTTTAAATGTTATTTGTTTATCTGTCTAGGTATATGCGCAATATTTTATTTTTGTCATGTTTTTCCATCAATGCCGATAGCATCTTGTATATTCTGCCAAGCATCATAGATATGCCTCAGAAGTGCAATTCCAGCGTCTGTGGTACATTTACCTCTGCTAAAGCCAAACTGATTGTGGTGAAGTAATTTATTTAATGAAAAGTGTGCAAGCAGTTGATTGTAAATAATTTTCTCAAATACTTAACTTAGCGCTATTATTCAAAGTATAAACCATTGTTATCTCTTCACTTTTGCCATCTCATAGGTAGTTCATTGATCCCCTTACTAATAAAACTATTCGGACGGGAATCAATAAAATCTTTGAAGGCGAATTGCACTACCCCATCGGAGTTTACTTTTGTCCCTTGCAAGAAATTATCTAAATTTCGAAAAAAATTGTAATCTGTTGGAGCAAAGTCTGGTGAGTACGGTGGATGTCTTAGACATTCCAACTGAAGCTCTTCTAATTTGCTAGACGTCTGTTGTGCAGGGTGTGGTCTAGCGTTGTCGTGAAGTAGCAGTGGCGTAGAGCGATTGACCAGGCTCGGTTGTTTAACAGCTAGTTTGCAATTGGTTTGCAATTGCCACATAAGACGTCTGCCGTAATCGTCTGGCCTGATTTGAGAAAACTGTAATGAACGACACCGGCACTAGTCCACCAAACGCTTACAAGTAACTTTTTTGGGGTCAATTTTGGCTTGGAGCAGGATTTCCAGAACGAAAACGTTGGAACAACAACACAACACAACCGCCAAACACATCATTAACCCATCGGGCGGTTTCCGCAGCACTGGTACCACGGTAGGAACTCGTAGTCGTAAATAACACGATATTTCAAGTTTTCCATTTTTTATACTGGGTGACGTAAATAGGACAAACAGAAGAAAAAAAAACAAATGAATGCCGCCTAACGAAACATAAATATATGTGTAAATGGCTATATAAATTTTAATTTGGAATTCCCAACCAAAGAGGAGAAATTTGTGATTAAAGTGGCCAGTACGACAAAATGCCAATTTCATATGTAAGGACCTATATTAGTGTAGATAGTTAGTTCTTGACATAGGCTAAGAACGTGAATTTATATATTCAATATTACTAAACTTGGTTTTAATCCTAAAGGCATTCTAGTTTAATATCAACTATGTTTGTGATATTATAGAAGACCGATGTGCTTTGAATGTTAGATGCAAACGATAAAATCATTTATAATTTACAGGTAAAGAAACTCCATATACTCTTCCACTACCACAGACTAATCTCGCACCGCCACAGCGCATTTGGGATATAGTCGTACCATATGTGAGTAATTTCAATGTTTATGGAAACCAAAACGCAATAATAAATAAACAAACCATTGTATCTCATACTCTATCGTGTAAACTACCAAAAATATATATAATAAATGTACTAGAATATACGATAAATACTTCAAATGCAGAACCTCACTCACTCAGATACCAGTGAAAATTTGTATGTTTAAATTTTTATTTAACTTGCGATGTTGTTACTATATAATTGTTTTTTTTTTTTAAATAATTCCGAGTATATTGTTGTAACAATTTTATTTGTGCTGACACAATAAGTATTGTTGTTTTAAACAATTTCTAGGAGCCAACCTGCCCTAATCCTCGTGGCGTAGTCTACCGCGTATGTGATCCGGATGGACCAGCGCCAGAAGTTATAGTGGGTCCAAATGTATATAGTGCTCATATAGAACGCAAAAGCAGCGTAATTCTAAGCGATGGTACCGTAGACGTTGTGTTTTACTGCTGATCTACATATATTATAAATAACAACTATATACTTCTTCCATTAATATATGCTTTCAACATGGTAAGCGATTTTTTCTTATTCATATAAAATGTACAAATTTATTATCAACTAGCTGTGCCCGCAACTTCGTCTGCGTGGGTAAGTATTTCAGGAGAATTGTTTCTTTCCTATGGTTGGGATCGAAACGAGTAGGATCAATGATCCTAACGCACTACGCGGACCTAATGCGTATTGGCGGATGTTAGCGACTAATGATGTAGACGGGACGAATGGCTTAACTTGCATTCCGAAGCACGGAGGAGCTTAAGACAATCATCATCATCATCAGACAATCATAGCGCAACGGAGAACCGCCGCTACCCGCATTTTTTGTTGTTAAGCAATTTTCGCATAGGATTTCACAGGATAGGTGACCGAAAAATTATTAAATAAAGGCCTGAGCCCCACTGCATGGGGATATAAAAGAGCTGACGATATTAAACAATATATCATAGACTAAAATTTAATGAAGCAATTAATTTCATAGCTATTTTCGCGAACACAGTACTTCAAAATGATATAACTTTTTTATTTATGAACCGATTGAAATAAAACTTGCACTTAATATTAACGGAAGGTTACCACAACATGTACAATAAAGACAACTGCATTAAAATCGGTCCAGCCGTTTCTGACATTAGCGTGCACAAACGCAAAGACAAACCGACAGACAGAGAGACAAAAAAATCGTTGTTTTGTGTTCTGTTACGTTTATAAATTCCTCTCATAACAGTTTTTTTTTTCATATATCTTCAATGTACAGACATCGATCGGTTACTATAATATGTATTATAAACAGAGGTCGGAATTAGGTAGAGTTATTTATGAACTTGCATCGAAATGTTGATATTAATGTGGACCTTCCCGGGATTTCTTTATTTGTTTATTTTTTCTTTTTTTATTGCTTTCTTTCATTGATGTCAGTTTGGCAACGACGTGCGTGCAGTAGTTTAAATTGTGTAAAAGTAAATAACTTTTTATTTAAAAAATCACGGGATTTTTTCTGCTCTTTAAAATTAATCTCGGGATTTGAGGCATATCCACTTTATTCTTTCGCTGTATGAAATCAGTGTAAGTACATGAATAACTCTACCTAATTCCGACCACTGATTATAAATAACACTACAGCAGGTGTTGCTTTAGTGCAGCAGCGTCATGCAGTGGTGGATTGGATGAAGCGAAATCTGCAGGGGCACCAGTTACTATGGGCGTACCTCAGGGATCGATATTAGGACCATTGCTTTTTCTAATTTATATAAATGATCTTCCTCACTTTACGAAGAATTTGTGCGAGACAGTATTATTTGCAGATGACACCTCTTTACTGTTTAAAGTTGAGAGGGGTAATGATTGTTTTGACGATGTAAATAATGCTCTCGACAATGTTCTACAGTGGTTTGATAATAATAATTTAAAGCTCAATTCAAATAAAACGAAATGCATAAAGTTTGCATTACCTAATGTGAGGCATGTCAGTACACTTATAAATGTAAATAGTGAAAAAGTTGAGTTAGTAGAATCGACAAAGTTCTTTGGTATTACACTAGATTCCCGACTGCAATGGGATCCTTATATTGATAGCTTGTCAAGTAGACTGAGTTCTGCAGCTTTTGCTGTTAAGAAAATTAGACTCTTGACAAATGTTGAAACGGCAAGATTGGTATATTTTAGTTATTTTCATAGTGTAATGACGTATGGTATATTGTTATGGGGTCTGCGGCTAGCATTCAGGATGTTTTTATTTTACAAAAGAGAGCTGTCCGTGCTATATATAATTTACGGTCTAGGGAATCTCTCAGAGAACTATTTAAAGAAATAAATATTCTGACTGTTGCCTCTCAATACATCTATGAGAATATTATGTACACAAGAAAACATTACGATTCCTTCACAAAAAAAAGTAGTGTTCATAATCTTAACACAAGAAATAAAGATAAACTTGCCGTTCCAAGCTTCAGACTTCAAAAAACCAGAGGATCATTTCTGGGTAAATGTATTGCTATGTTCAATAAAGTTCCACAAAATGTAATTGACCTACCCATAAATAAATTTCAAATTCATGTAAAGAATATACTTATGAGTAAAGGCTATTATAAAGTTGATGATTACTTTAAGGATCGCAATGCATGGAATTAATAGCCTTCGCTTTGTTCTATAAAGACTAATTATATGTTCAACTTATGTCCTACAGACTTTGAAAGTTGTATTTACTATTGTGATAAATTGATAATACATATTATTTTGGTAATGACATGATTTATGTAAATGTCATTACTTATGATAAAAAGCTGATAAGTTTCTTTCGCTTGTTCTTCTTGTCAGCTAAAAGACGTCCTGAACAAGTGGTAGGGGAAAAAAGTTTTTTTTGGACGATTCAAAAGTGCTTGTAATAGCCTACTTGAATAAAGATATTTTCATTTCATTTCATTTCATTTCATTTCATTTCAGTACTCCAACTCAGTTGCTAAACAAATATGACAATGGTTTTGAAATATAAAGTTTTTCTATTTCCTGTTTTATTGATAGTAATTAAAAGTTGATATAAAAGTTGATCTATAATTCCATCCATAATATCATGGCAGATAAAGTCATGACCTTCAGATACAGAATGTTAATGAATCAATTAGCCGAGTGGTTCGCACGCCGGTTTCAAGGTATCGCCATCTCTGAGGTCCCGGGTTCGATTCCCGGTCGGGTCAATGTATAAAATGAACTTTTCTATATTGACTCGGATCTGGGTGTTGTGGTACCTTCGTTGTCTCAGATACTCCATAATACGGGGGCTTTAGCTACTCATCTTGGAATCTGAGCAATGTATGTGATGTTGTTAAATATTTATTTATTTATTATTTTTTTAACTAGTAACAAACCAAATATAGACTTATCTCCTTCTTATGCTAACAAAACGTATGCTAATATGTTAGAAAAATACGCCATTTTAATTTTTTTACCCCCAAATAGCTTTTGATAAATATCCGAATTGGCCAATATATATTCTCGTCTATATTCTCGCCTTTATAAAGAATTATTGAAATAAACCTCAAACTCCAAATTAACCAACTATTTGTTTGCTTGTCATGGAATCATTGTCGGGCCGGGGCATGACAACGGCTTTTTTTTATGGGATAGGGGGCAGATGAGCAGACAGATTACCTGATGGTAAGTGATTACCGTCGCCCATGGACACCTGCAACACCAGAGAGGCTACAAGCGCACTATCGGCCTTGGAGGGAAGGGTTGAGGGGTAGAGGGAAGAGAATAGGGAGGGTTTGGGCTTCCGGTACCCTCACTCACACGACGAAACACAACGCAAGTGTTGCTTCACGTCGGTTTTCTGTGAGGCCGTGGTATCACTCCGGTCGAGCCGGCCCATTCATGCTGAAGCGTGGCTCTCCCACGGTACCAATGCACATCATGATTGATTCTTTATCTGAAAATATCCTAAAACAACAAAATGCCTACCTGTGACAGTAGTATGTATTATTTTGCAATACACAAAAATTTTAACTTACTATTCATATATTATTTTATTTATAAATATGTTTAAGAACGGAGCACTACAATGGCACCTGTCTTAAAATGTGGAAATCAGTTTTAATTCTGTGAGTACCTAACTTAATACTAAGAATCTTAAAAATAGAGTATACTTAAACCATTTCTGGGGATACGGAAGTGTTCCCGCCAAGTCCAGCAAAACAGCAATAGAGACACAGCCGTATCATCCTTTTTCTCGAAGACATTCGAGCCATTTTCGATATGATTCTATCTAGAACCCACCCATTTATCCCACAATTACCTACTTATTTAGTTCCTAAAACAGATGAATATATATTATCACGTAAAGGTATTATTAAGAAATTCATAATTATTAATACCGCTTTTATTATTATCATTACTTATCAAAATCAAAATCATTTATTCAGTCTAGGCTGTTACAAGCACTTGTGAAAGTCGAGAGCTACGCCATCGGTACCGAGAAGAACCGGCAAGAAACTTATAGTTGAGATATTTTATAAAATAATCATACATAAAAAATATTTTCTAATAAAATACATGTACGTAAACTAAGTAACCTAATTAAAACTTCACAGGTAACAAACCTAATATTATTTTGTATTTCAAAAATCTGGTTGTGTTTTTGTAAAAACCACATTTGTGAAGTTTAAATGACTTTGCTAATGAATTAAGACAACATTAAAAGATAGTAGGATCTCAGTAGGAGTTCAGTTTTTAGATTTATAATACGAGATATCGTTTTGGGCATTAATGTCTATGCCGCAGCCGACTGGTTATCTCGGCCATCCAATTGGGCGGCTAGCCTCCCCCCCCCCTTAATTGAATGGTGACATTCAATTGTATTGTTAAACATCGAGCAGCTCAGTAGCCGAATACAACCTTCTACATTACGGCCGAAAGAAAGTCATTAATTCACTAATTAACTGTTAGATACACAGGACAATTATATTTTTTCTGTTTTATTAGATTTGATTCAGAAAATGTTTGGTATAACTTAATTCAATTTTTATTAATCAATAACATTGATTAATAAAAATTAAAATCAATTTTTATTAATCAATGACATTGATTAATAAAAATTGAATTATTGATTGCAAACAATGGTAAATGAACAAGAGTTGATTAATTATACGAATTATTTTAATTTACTCTACCTATAAAGATCTACTTTTCAAATTATTATCATAAATATATAACGGCGGGTAGTCCGAATGGGTTATTGCGAAGCCCAAATAGATCGTAAATATCGGAGGACTATCTTTAAAATAATGCTGCAGGCGTATATACCAACGTGGATTTGTTACATTTTATCACTTTTCTTACGAAACTATAACGAGATGAGCGTGATGTCGTCTGATGTCTTTACTCCTCGGCGATCGGAAACAGAATGTGTGCCAAAATGGCGGCAACTAGGTTTTTATAAACGAACTGTCAAAGTCAGTGTCACCATTCTAATCAAATTAAAAGTATCGATGATCACGCTCTCTTTACAATCGAGTAATTAAGTAATCGAGTAACTAGCAATTAAAATAAAAGAAACTAAATCAAACGATCTTCGTAATGATGATGCGACACGGCCATTCTGGGAGACGGTGCGTGCTCTGCGCCAGTCCCGTTTCTGTAACAAAATAGAAGAGCTTTTCTGAGCTAGGTATCTGTAAACCTAGTCATTTGGGAATTTTGATTTGAACTAGATTTCGACCATCATTTCTTTAACATAAAATTTATTACCAACGGGTATTTTATCACAATTGTTATAAAAACGGTAGTTAAGTTGTTTAGGAAAGGTTTAGGAAAATTTAGGAAAACCGTTTAGGAAAATGAGCTGTTTTATCACGTATATTTGGTCAATGCAAATGCTCCACGCATAATTGCATTGATTATTGTACTCGTAGCAAGTGTGATGCTGTGGTCATGAGCAGTCCTGTACGCCATGATCCACAGTAGCTCAAAAGGTGATGGGGAAAGGTCGATGCTGGGGTCTGGGTCTTACATGAGACCGTGGTCCCCAGAGGCTCTAAAGGAAACAGGCAGGACAAAGCTGGGGTCTGGGCCTTATTTATGACCGTGGTCCCCAGAGGCTCTGTGAAACGACTTAAAAATTGGGAAGTTCATTGGATGGGATTTATACAGTCTTTTCATAAGAAATTATTAAATTGAACTTTCATGAAAATGTTTTAACTAGGCATCTAATTGATGTGCAGCGCGATAGATTCTTTTCTCGGTCAGTCCTGACTTCAACTAAAGCAAGATTTTGAAACCAATCGAAACTTTAATGATTAGAGACCGTTTTTACTTTAAGTTTCTTTAGTAATTAGAACTTAAGAGTTAATAAATTCTATCATCAAATCTTATTTACAATGAAAGTATGCATAAACAAACTGGTTTGAGAACCTCGATTGCCCCACTTAACCAGCAATGCAATCACACTTTTTCAATTATATTTTCACTTAACTAGTGATTGTAAGAGTGTTACTAATTCAATTGCGATGAATTCTTCACGATATTAATTACTTTATATGAGAACATTCGATTCCAGTATCATAACAAAATGAAAACGACTCACCAAAATACTGCAAAATACTAGCAAGGGTAGCAATGAAGCAGATTTCGCTCACTAGCAATGCCAGCAGACGAGCCATCAGTTTGACCATCTTCTTCGGCTACAGGAATCTTGAGAGTAGTGACCATCTGTTCCGCAACTGTTCGTCATATCAGGAACGCTTGGTTCTTCCCACGAAGGCTTCAAGTGTTTCTCTTGTATCGTCAGGCAGAAATATTGCCAGGATCGAGTTCGGGCAGATGCACACGTGACTCGACGACGGTACATATGACTAATGTGGTTGAGGGCGAAAAAGTTTTGATTTTGTTACCGCAACAAGATTTTCCATATCCATGACATCTGTGTGTCCACTTGCTCGGTTCCATCCCAACTTCTGATAACGGTAGGTAGTCCGAATGGGCTATTGCGAAGCCCAAATAGATCGTCCATATCGGAGGACTATCTTTAAAATAACACTGCAGGCGTGGTATACCAACGTGGATTTGTTCCATTTATCACTTTTCATACGAAAATATAACGAGATGAGCGTGATGTCATCTGATGTCTTTACGCCTCGGCGTTTGGAAACAGAATGTGTGCCAAAATGGCGGCAACTTGGTTTTTATAAACGAACTGTCAAAGTCAGTGTCACCATTCTAATAAAATCAAAAGTATCGATGATCACGCTCTCTTTACAATCGAGTAATTAAGTAATCGAGTAACTAGCAATTAAAATAAAAGAAACTAAATCAAACGATCTTCGTAATGATGATGCGACATATACTATGCAGTAAAGTACAATAGGGATGATGACTAATTTTTGTTTGTTTGTCCGTCAGGTAGAGTGTTAAAAAAGATTAAACACGTATTTTTTAAACACGTTAAAAATCTTTTTTTTTTCATCTAGTGGACAGAATGGAAAGGTTGAAGGCAATTTGGAATATATAAAAATATATAACTAATATATAAGTGAAGAGAGCTTTAAATCTATTAGTCTAAATATATATAACTCAAAGGTGACTGACTGACATAGTGATCTATCAACGCACAGCCCGAACCACTGGACGAATCGGGCTGATATTTGGCATGCAGGTAGATGTTATGACGTAGGCATCCGCTAAGAAAAGATTTTGATCAATTCTACCCCCAAGAGGATGAAATAGGGGATGAAAGTTTGTATGAAACTTTGTTAATTTTAAACCAATCGGGCTGAGACTTTGCACGCATAAAGCTACTATGACGTAGGTCCACCCCCTCCCCTAAGAAAGGATTTTGATAAATTCCACTCCTAAGGGGATAAAATAAGGGATGTATTTCAGGTGTGGACTATATTTCAGGTATTTTACACGATATAATGAATAAATATTCGTTAGAAAGTAAACTAACTAAAGTAACCTAACCATGCGGACTTCTTTATTCGACACGATGACTTCTTTAAAACCAGACTGTAAGCTGTTATGATAATTTATGATAATGGCGCCCAGCAAAATGTGAATCAACACTAGCTCAGAAACTCGGAATATTACTTACAGCAGAACATAGGTACTGCTACATATGTAATAAATACTGTAAATAGGTATATTCTAGCCCAAAAAAATAATTCAAATAAACATGAACTGTGTGCATAGGTTAAAGGTACTCAATACTCAAATGTTTATTGCAAAACCATAGTGTTACATTGATGTTACAAAATAATAATTTCAGTGTCAAACTATGGACCCTGTCGGGCACAGCAACACTTTAGAGAGAGGAGGACTTCATATCAAAAATAAAATAAGTGGCCTGGCAATTTAATAATAATTATAATTCTACAACATCAAAGACAAAAAAATATATATAATAAAATGATAAGTTAATTAATTATTATTAACAGTCATAATATTTTATTAATAATATAATATACATATAAATAAAACAAGACAAATTTATAAATTTCATATTATTTTGTAATATTATCATTTGTATGAAATTGATTTGTAGTTAATTTAATAATTTTGATAAAATATAATGTAATTTAATAATCATATTACTACTACATCGTCAAAAAATAAAATAAAAATGGTAAGTTTAATAATTATAATTAATAGTCAGATAATGTTTTCAAAAATATAATAAAAACAAATCAAAACAAGCCAATTTGATATTATTTGTATAAAATTGATTGATTCACTTGTAATTAATTTAATATTGTTGTTATAATATAAAATATAATTTGTTTCTTTAAAATTTGCTAATTTATGTCATTTGGCATTATTATTATTTTTTTATCTAAAATTGATTTATTGAGACATTTTTAATTAAAGATTTCATTCATTGTACATATTTTATTTTCCTGTAATTTCTTTATTACTTTCATTATTTTAATTATTAATTTAAAACTATGTTATTTCGCCTAGTGCGAGTCCCACTTGCAAATGAGAGGGTCCCGTACCGGAAACGAGTAAAAAATACGTTTTTTCCATCGGAATTCACTTAAACATTTTTTTAGTATTTGTTATTATAGGGGCAACAGAGATACATCGTCTGTGAAAATTTCAAATATCTTACTATAACAGTTCATGAGAAACAGTCTGATGACAGGCTGACTGACGGACGGACGGAGAGATGGAAAATGGATTCTTAACATTAATAAGTTTTTGTTTTTATCCTTCAGGTACGAAATTCTAACACGAATCTCATTACAAAAAATAATCGTATCTAATTTCGAGGACACAGTACACCACTTTTCATATTTTCTGTATAGTCCTCTTCTTGAACAAAGCTTAAACCCCCAATTTTTGTAAATTTCTTAGAAAAGGTACATTTAACATGTTTTGCAGTGAGAAATTGTACAAGAATAACGGTACAGGGTTTAAAAGATTATTTTAATGGTGACTACCGGAAAAACCACCCTATTGAAATTTATAAACCCATGAATAAACCTTCACTTTGGCATCTATCTTTTTTACCGTGAGTTGCGATATGTTTTTGACTTACCTGTTTTACCAGCGAAATGGTATTTTTTTTAATTGTTCTTAGTAATAATATAAATGCAAAAATAACTCGGTCTGAAAACATTTAGATAAAATTTGGTATGAAAAAGTATGAGCCACTAAACAAGATATAGAATAGTATTCATACGAATCCTATGAAAGGAATGAAAAGACGGGAAGAAGTTTGTGGAGGGATATTTTATTTACTTATGTGGGATCGAGAATTAAACAATGGGACCGTTTTTAAATCGTTTACTGAATCCAAAATATAAGTTAAAAAAAAAATACAAAAAATTGCACGGAGCGCACGCACATCCCATTCGTCTCACAACCAATCTCTCTTCCTTTTTTCTCTCGCTCGCACACCTCCCTTCTCCTTCTTTCCATCGTTCGCTCGGATACATCGTCTGCATAAACCTTTCATACGTTCGCATACACACCATCCATTCCACACTTATATTCTTAAACTTGCTTTTAGTTTTCTTGAAAACCAAATAAGTGATACGTTTTTATATAAATTTAAACAGAATGTAAACTTGAAGAAAAAGCTACTTCAAAATATTCAAATAATTGTTATTCTTATAAATGACACGTCTGACTTCAGACGAAGTTTAATTTATCATAATAAGAATAGTTTTTCGATTTAGAGGTCTGTTAATTTATGGAAATAAACATTTTTATTATAGGGTTGATATGTGATAACCACCACATCAAGTTCATTTTGGCGATGTAGTTCTCCTAGTTTTCTTTTTTAAGTTTTAATGGTATTATTTCATAACTCTTTCAAACAAAAAAGTTCAACATGAATACAAGAAAACAGTCAGGTTGAAAACTATTCCAATTTTTTTTAAGTTTGTTAAAAAATCCACTGATAGTTAAGTATTAATACCACGCAAACGAAGTTGCGGGCAAAAGCTAGCATATATACTATATAGTATATGTCGCATCATCATTACGAAGATCGTTTGATTTAGTTTCTTTTAATTGCTAGTTATTTGATTACTTAATTACTCGATTGTAAAGAGAGCGTGATCATCGATAGTTTTAATTTTATTAGAATGGTGACACTGACTTTGACAGTTCGTTAATAAAAACCGAGTTGCCGCCATTTTGGCACACATTCTGCTTCCGATCGCCAAGGAGTAAAGACATCCGATGACACCACGTTCATCTCGTTATATTTTCGTATGAAAAGTGATAAAATGGAACAAATCCACGTTGGTATACACGCCTGCTGTGTTATTTTAAAGATAGTCCTCCGATATGGACTATCTATTTGGGCTTCGTAATAGCCCCTTTGGACTACCCGCCGTTATATATATATTCATTTTTCAATCTTGATATATTAAAAATATTTTAATTTGAAATGGCCAGTACGGCAGGACTGCAACTTCATACGTAAAGACCTTAATATATATTCGACTTTCACGAATGCTTTGTAACAGCCGAAGCTGAATAAATGATTTTGATTTCATTTGAATCAAATGATTAGTAGTAGTATTCTAAAACTCTTTTACAAATTTAAAAAGGGACTGTTTTTTTATTTAAAACACCTAGAGTAGTAAGTAAGTTTCGCATGTGTGTGTGCCAAATAAATTATTAGAGTTTTGCTTATTTCATCTATGATAAAATATATCGCAACTTTAACATGTCCAAATTAAAACTATTTTTTATTCCACAATAAATTAAGTAAGGTATATATAAGTAATATTTTTAGACATTTCAATTCAACCTTGCTCAGTGTAGGGGCCAACAGAAATTTTATGTAATATATATATTTTTTTTGATAATCGTTTTTTTCCTGTTTTTAGGAAATTAACGTCATATAAATCTACTATTTTTGTTTATTTAGGCACTTTCTTTGTGCCTTTTATATCTATAAAATAATTGATTATCATGAAACATCAGAAATAACGTACTTGTGTGAACACTTACATGTTATAATTTATTATAACCTAGGCACTTTCATATTTTCCATGCTAATGCAATTATATACGCGCGAGTTTAAATGATAACCTTTTTCTATTATAATTAATGAAATACGCAGCTAATTATTCATTTCATGGTCTTCGGACGATAATAATAGTTAAGCTACTTGTGGCCTTGTGGCACCATAGACTTCTTTCGTCATTATCCTCTTTTTAGGGTTAGGGTCAACTCGTGGAAGTCCCTAAACCTAGTGGTTTGCATACTTATAATAACGGGTATTAGACGCGATTTTTAGGTTTTCTGAAGGTACTTTGCTTATCAGAGTGAGTCAAAGGATCAAGGTGCCAAGGGTCTGAAGAAAGAGGACTCAGACTGTGCGAAAAAAGAGGAATCAGAGTTTGTGCGAATAGTATCTATAACTCTTCGAACGATAAACGTTCTGGTTAAACTCTAAATATTCTGGTAGTATAATATTTAGCTAACTTAACGATTGCCACCCATAGACCGCGCAAAATGAGGAGAACTGGGAGTTGGTTATACTGGTGCTGACAAAATAAGTGCCATTATCGCAATACAACAGAGATTGCTTTTTCCTGCAAATATTGCTTTTTAAAAAAATAACACATGAACACATCAGTGGTAAAATCACTAGCTTATTCAAATCACTAGAAACAAACAAATAAATATATATATAAGAAGTATTAAGAAATAATTTAAAATAGTAGCTCAGGGGAATCAACACCGCTAATCTAGGATAGAAGATCGGGACGAATTCATTTGGAAGGTAAGTTATCCAAAATGGGAATATTAAATCTTGATTTTACGATCCTGCATAGTTTGCAGTTGGTATGCAAATAATAGTTATGTTAAATAATTTTTTATTTCTAGTAATAAAGGATCTTTCTTCTCATATAGTTCTGTGAACATTTGGAAAGGGCTACTTACGCACAGAAGACAAGCATCATTTATAAATGAACTCAACGAAATAATGCGATACTTGACTGGTTATCATTAATTATTTTTTTATTAATGTTATTACTATATGAAAGGAATTTTCAGTAGAATATGTATACTATTTAGTTCATCGGTGTTAAAATGGCCGGTTGCATAATTATTTTTATCGCATAGAATAAGAACAAACCACTGTAAATAATATATAAAACCTGGAATTGAATCGGTTTTTGCATAGTTCAATATGGTTTCTAAAATCGGCGATATTAAATTTCAAAATAAAAGTCGCAAATGTCATTACCAATAGTGTCCCTATTTTAAGATTTGAAGACATTAAAGCTTCTATGTCAGAATGTCACCGGAAGATTTTATTCAATTTAAGGATACTTTAATAGTTATACTACATCTGGAAAATTTATTACTTACCAAATAAAATCTTAAAGAAATCACGTACTTTTTAACTTTGTCCGTGCACTTTCCTCTCATTACCGTTCCATATATTTAGCTTAATTTGCTTTTTTTTTAATAATAACGTTTCACTGAGCATTGACACGTTTAATATCTTTGAGTAATTCACTACTTTATCAACGATATCAGTCAACTTGTAAGAAGTAAGCGTGGCTTTGCAAAATCAAGCTCTCTCACTGAAGAAAGTAGTAGTTACCATTTGAAAACCCGAGAAACCACTTGTCCGTTCCTGAAGGTGACCAGCTTCACTGTCATTTCCCAAATAAGCACTTACATAAGTCCATTTAGTGAAAGGCTTAAAATCGTGAACCTTTCCGACTGGGACGGAGATGCGCCCATAATTTTTTTTATGTTTTATGTATGTGATAATCAGTGAATGCACAAATAGCTATAAAACAGTAGATGATGTGTACAGTACAAAAGTATTGGTATGTACAGTACAAAAAGAAATCATCATTGAATTATAGAAATGTATAGCCAATATAATAATGAAGCCAAAGCTTCAGTGAAAAAGAAGTAAAAAGGAATAACATGGGAAGATAAAAAGAAACTGACGTGGCGCTCTTGAATCGAATACCAAACATTTTCGTAGAGGTGAAGAAGTCTCGACATGGCGCGTCAGTGTAAAAATGTATACAGTGAGAGAGTTCGAGATAAAGCTTACGTCCGAAGGAATAGACAAAATGGTCGACAAGGAGTCTAAAATAGGAGAAGCAGTGGGATTTGACAAGGTTTTTGCGAAGATGATAAAATTAAGTGTTGTTTTAATACGAGATATTTTTGAATATTTGCTGGGAAATGAAGAATACCGGTTGTCTGGAGTTGAACAGTCATTGTTAAGTACAAAGAAAAGCTCACGTATGGTCTGCAGTAACTATAAAATTAATTACTTCACTCGGATTTGCCTAAAATATGCTTAAAATCTTTGAAAGAAGAATGAGGATTAATCCAATGGAATTTTGTGTGATTCTCAAGGGGATTCAGAAATGGAAGAGTATGCATGGATTTTTTTTTTGTTGTTGCTCTGCAACATCGTAAATTTTAGACTAAAAAGTCTTTTATAACTTTATGGATTCAGAGAAAGCCTTCAACAAAAAAGATATTCTGGGTCATTCCGCCGCAATATGGACTACGATAATGTTATTATTTTAGATTTTTTTCTTATGAGAAAATGACTTAGATACCTTCTCAGAGTCATCTCTGTTTCAGATTCAAGTTTCGTAATATAGTTTACTATGTGAAGTTCAGGGATATGATTCGTTTGTTTATTTTTTAATAATTGCAAGTTATGACTATGTAAATTAAAAATTATACATAATTAAAAAGGCTATTTTATATTGATAGTACTATTTTATTCCTTAAATAACAACAGAATTGCATTTACTTACTTCGAATAAACTATGAAAGAACGTTTTTGGACACATTTATTTGAGTTCTCCGAAACGGCCGTATTGCACGAAATATTCATCCAAATATCACTAATTCTATTTCAATAGTATATATCTAAAATACGTTTTCAAATCAGAAGGCTGAGAATCCAACCACCCCAAAACTCTTGTTGCATCAATAAAGGTAGTATCTATGCGGCAGCAAAGTAGTTTTACCGTCTTGACCCTGCCAAAAGTGAGGCTCCAGGAATTAGTAGTTAACTGGAGCAAATTTGGTTTGAGTGCAAACAAACCTGATAACGATATAGTACATATTCTTAAATTTGCCTAAAATATGCCGTGAGCCGTGGGGTGCCGGCCTAAGAGTAGCACCCCCCCATATCCTCCCGTGGGTGTCGTAGGAGCCGACAGAGGGATTATACGGAAGGCGGGCAGCAGCGCCTCCCGGTATCATCTACCACCACCTACTGCGATCCCCAAGTCGCCTGCCAAGCGTGGGGATTATGGCAACCCCCCCCCCCCTCATGATGGACGACAATTATGTACGGCCCCCAGTCCCCGGCAGCCCCTCTATTCCTGTCTCTGGTAGCGGGACAGGTAACGGAGGGGCAGGGGGTGCTAAGAATCTCCGGCAGATTAGGCGCTACCAACACAAACGGACTCTGGCCCTGGCAACATACAATGTCCGCACACTGAGGACTGACGTGAAGCTATTAGAGCTGGAGGAAGAATTGAGCAAGTTGCGATGGGACATAGTGGGATTATCCGAAATCCGAAGAGAGGGCCAGGATACGGTAATCCTTGAGTCCGGTAACATGCTCTTCTTCCGGGAAGGAGATCAAAAATCTCAAGGTGGTGTTGGGTTTCTCGTTCACAAGTCCCTCGTGAACAACGTGGTGAAGATCGATAGTGTGTCGAGCAGAGTGGCGTACCTTATACTCAGAATTACCGAAAGGTATTCGCTGAAGGTCATACAGGTTTACGCCCCGACCTCTGCACACTCCGACGATGAGGTAGAGGCTATGTATGAGGAGATTTCTGAAGCCATACATACGACTAATACCTACTTCACCGTTGTAATGGGGGACTTTAACGCGAAGCTGGGCGCTTCGAACGGCGATGAGTTGAGGGTGGGTCGATTTGGGTATGGGCGGCGCAACCACCGGGGCCAGAAGCTGGTCGATTTCATGGAGAAGGAGGGACTCTTTGCGATGAACTCCTTCTTCCAGAAGAGACCCTCCAGGAAGTGGACCTGGATGAGCCCTGATGGTTCGACAAAAAATGAGATCGACTTCATCATGACAACCAGAAAGCACATATTCAATGATGTCTCCGTGATCAGCAGGGTGAAAACCGGTAGCGATCACCGAATCGTTAGAGGCACATTGAATATCAATGTTAAGCTCGAAAGGTCACGTCTGATGAAGTCTACGCTCCGTCCTAGTGCTGCTCATATCATGGACCCCGAAGCCTTCCAACTCCAACTGCACAATCGCTTTCAGTGTCTAGCTGAATGCGAGTCTGTGGACGAAATAAACAACGGGTTTGTAGAAACAGTCCAAGCTGTGGGGTCTAAGTTCTATAAGGCCCCGCGCCGTATTAAATCTCAAAAGCTCTCAGACGAAACGCTCAAGTTGATGGCGGACCGGAGGGATATGAGACTGCAATCTTCAACCGATATGTCGGAATATGGTCGACTTAACAGACGAATTTCCAAATCGATGCGACGCGATCTGCGCTCCTATAATACTACACGTATTAGGGAGGCAATAGAGCGGAACCAAGGCTCCAAAGTGTTTGCACGAAATTTGTCTGCTGGGTCGAGTCAGATGACGAAGCTGAAGATCGACGACGGCAGGATCGTATCTTCAAAACCGGAGATTCTGATTGAGCTTGAGAGGTTTTATGGACAGTTGTACACATCATCACAACAACCCGTTGAAAGCAATGCTCAGGACACCAGAGCAAAGCTGACCCGACATCACACCGAGGATATCCCAGACATCAGCCTGTACGAGATTAGAATGGCACTCAAACAGCTGAAGAACAACAAGGCACCGGGGGATGACGGAATCACTACTGAACTTTTGCGAGCGGGTGGAAAACCGGTACTCTTAGTCCTCCAGAAATTGTTCAATTCCGTCATTCTCGAGGGTACGACGCCAGAAGCGTGGCACAGAAGCGTGGTTGTGCTCTTCTTCAAAAAAGGTGACAAGACCTTGTTGAAGAATTATAGACCAATCTCGCTTCTGAGCCACGTTTATAAGCTGTTTTCGAGGGTCATTACGAATCGTCTCGAACGCCGGTTTGATGACTTCCAGCCTCCCGAACAAGCCGGTTTCCGAAAAGGCTTTAGCACCATAGACCACATACATACGCTGCGGCAGATTATACAGAAGACCGAGGAGTATAATTTGCCACTTTGCTTAGCGTTTGTGGACTATGAGAAAGCCTTCGATTCAATCGAAACCTGGGCAGTACTGCAGTCCCTCCAACGATGCCAAATCGACTACAGGTACGTCGAAGTGTTGAAGCGTTTGTATAGCAACGCCACAATGTCGATTCGCTACCAGGAAGAGAGCACGAAACCAATCCAATTGCGCAGAGGCGTGAGACAGGGAGATGTCATTTCTCCGAAACTGTTCACGAATGCATTGGAGGACGTCTTCAAGCTCTTGGAATGGGACGAATACGGCATCAACATCAATGGCGAATACATCACTCACCTTCGTTTCGCCGATGATATAGTCATCTTGGCAAGATCGATGGAGCACATCAGTACAATGCTCAGCGACCTGAGTATCGTTTCCAATCAGGTGGGTCTTAAAATGAACATGAACAAGACAAAAATCATGTCGAATGTCCATGTTGCACCCGTACCGGTGTTCATTGGAACTGATACCTTGGACAGACAATCCAGTTAGGTAGATCCAATTTCGACAAAGAGGTCGCTCGAAGAATCCAACTCGGCTGGGCAGCGTTCGGGAAGCTACGCGATATCTTCACGTCCAAATTACCACAGTGCCTAAAGACGAAGGTGTATAACCAGTGTGTGTTGCCAGTGATGACCTATGGCACTGAAACGTGGTCCTTAACTGCTGGCCTCTTAGAGAAGCTCAGAGTCGCTCAGCGAGGCATGGAGAGAGCTATGTTAGGGGTTTCTTTGCGCGACAGGATCCGAAACGTGGATATTCGCCAAAGAACTAGAGTGACCGACATAGCTCGCAAAGTTTGTAAGCTGAAGTGGCAGTGGGCAGGCCACATCGCTCGACGAACCGATAACCGATGGGGACGAAAGGTTCTCGAGTGGAGACCACGAACCGGAAGACGCAGCGTGGGTCGACCCTCGACTAGATGGACGGACGACATCGTCCGAGTCGCGGGCGGCCGCTGGATGCAGCTGGCGCAATGTCGTCCGTCGTGGAGTTCAAAGGGGGAGGCCTATGTTCAGCAGTGGACGTCTTCCGGCTGATGATGATGATGATGATGACATATTCTTAAAACGCAATTTTTGTTTCCGTTATTATTATGTTATGTTGTCTTGGTAGATTTTTTTTTTTATGGGGTAGGGGGCAGACGAGCAGACGGATCACCTGATGGTAAGTGATAACCGTCGCCCATGAACACCTGCAACACCGGAGGGGCTACAAGCGCGCTGCCGGCCTTAGAGGGAAGGGAATAGGGAGGGGTAGAGGGAAGGGAATAGGGAGGGGTTGGGCCTCCGGTACCCTCACTCACACAACGAAACACAACGCAAGCGTTGCTTCACGTCGGTTTTCTGTGAGGCCATGGTATCACTCCGGTCGAGCCGGCCCATTCATGCCGAAGCGTGGCTCTCCCACGGTTCCAGTCTTTTTTAAATAAACTTTCGGTTTTGAGCTTGTTTCTTAATTATAGGTATAATGTCATCAATAGTAAGTATAAATGTTTTACTTTAATATAAATATTATCATAATATTTGACAAAATCTTATCCTGCGTCAATATAGTATTTATCAGTATTTATTTTGCCATCGCAATTTAGAGCTTCGGTGAAATATTATGATCGTCTAGAATATTTTCTTATTCATACACGAATCGATTGGATACCCACTTCATTGTTATTCATTTCACGGTTTCATATTATGATTAAATAAGTTAAATCAATTGAGTGCACTCCAATGGGCTATAAAACCGATAGGTATTCGCCCGCTTTGGCATTGTCGAGTCCAGCACAAGATGGCGGCAGCTTGGGTTATAAGTTTTGCACTCGCGGCTGCTTCACTCGTTCAGGCACAAAACCCACAATGCCAAACAGAAATGATAGGTAAGTGCTTGACTTGAGCTACTTATTGCTGTATTGGTTGCGTCATCATATTTATTTATTAAACCTCACATTGTTGTGGTAGGATCGCACCGTATAGATAGCTATTGAGAGTTATAGAAACTAATAACGATTTTTCCTTTATTTCAGAAGGCAGATTGAGGGTTAAATCTGCCTTCTGAAATAAAGGAAAAATCGTGATGTCATATATATAATTTTGATTAATTGATTTGTATTATGAAGATGTTATTGCCCCCCCCCCAATAGATCCGTCCGTCTGTCCGTGACAAGTTTACGAGTAATAGTCGATTAATTGTATTCAACTCGAAAATTTCGAATAACTCCATAGAAAATAACAAACGTGATTTTGTTACTTTTTTTAATGAATAAATAGTACGAAACCTTTCGTGCGCGCGTCCGACTCACATTTGGTTTTTTTTATTACCTATACTAATTAAAAGTTCATTTTGACATTATAGTTTCGTACGTATCGCCGTTTGTTGCCATTTATTTATGTGATATAATTTTTTTACCTTCCTTATTGATTGCGCTTGATAGACGCTTTCGAGAGAAAACTTATTTAAATGAAGAATATTTTAAACAAACTTCAAAATGAACCTACCAATGCAGTTGCACAGATCTCTTTCATATTAATTATTTCATTGCAAACTGCTACAAAACTATAACTTACATCAGCATAATAACTAAAAAAATATAGTTTCGAAAACGCTGTCCTTTGGTCGTTGCTATTAATTATCGCTATAAAACAAATTTCTTGTTGCTAGAGCGTGATTTAGCTTCGGGTTTTAGTTTTTGAACTTATTGTTTTATTTAATTAATTATCAGCTGTATTTAAGCAAAGGCTATTAATATCAATAATTATATATATAAGAAATGTGGTCGTTAAGATCTTTCATTTTATACCCTACATGGAATGATTGAATAATTTATATATATTTTAATTTCTTACTCTATGCTCTCTAAAGTGCACTTTTGCCAATGTAATGTAACGTCACATAGCCTACAGCACGCGGACAACTAAGACATTTCTAATGATACCTCATATGTCCAGTTACGATTAGTAGTTTCGAATTATAAGGGAACAGATGAACATTCTTTCATACATACATACCGGTCAAAATCATAACCCTACTTTTCGCTTCGCCGTAAAATATGTAAAATATGTATAGTCATCATTGTAATCGATAAAATATCGTCATAGGTCAGATCACCGGAAATCCGTTACCGTTGCAGCCTGTTCCCCTTCTACCACCAAGTTCTACTTGGGACATTACCATTCCGAGCGTGAGTAACTTACCAGAAAATATGCCTAATAATTTTATATGACAAAAATCATATATGACAAAAGTCGTTAAAAGGACTGAAACAGTTATATAGTAATACATCTTTCATTCAACAGAAAAAAAGACAAGTAATATTTAATAAGTAAGATTCATCTTTCCTTTTTATTACCTTTCGTACTTATTAATTGATTCGTCGCCGTTGCCTTCGAACCAGATTATATTACATATATAAATATAATAAACATTATTGACAAGGATTGAGACAATGATTTTAAATAAAATTGGAATTATTCAAACAGGTGTGCGTCAATGCTGGTTTATTAGTGAAGGTGTGTGACCCCGACGGCCCTCCGCTTCCTACTGTAACTCCGTTGAACAACCGGGAAATTATTGTGAAACGTAACGCTAATCCGCTGCTGCAGCCGGCCATGGTATACGTCACAGTATTCTGTACAGAATCACATAGAAGCAACAATTATAATGTCCAACCAACCGTGCTGGCAGTACCCAAGTTATAAGCAACGGAATTAACAACGACCCCGTCATCTTAGTGCACTTATTTGGATCCATATGCACTGAGTTCTAATCGATTCGTATACATTATATCGGAGTTTGACAATCCTTACAACTTGACTTTACAAAATCTTTCATTTCCTAAAATACGACGATACGGTGTCTGTGCAAGTGTAATGAAAAAGAAAAGTTAAAATAAAAGACAATTTGCTGTACTTCATTCGTTTTATTCCGCTATTACCTCATATATTTTGTCAGTTCCGAATTCCCAAACGCTTAATACTAGAAACTGTTAAACAGAAATATTTAATTACGTGCTGAATGTATTTGAGACAAAGACAGAAAAAAAATGCATTGCTTGAATTAATAAAAAATGGATACTTAGTTTGTCATTAACTTGAGTGGAGGTTACCATTTAATGGACTCATTATACATCGGAATCTTCTTGGATTGATATTTAACATCATTTATGGTTGGTTATTCATATGTTGTGTGTGTTTTATAAGAGTTTTGGGCCGAGCACGCAGCCTTGTAACACTATACTTTATAGTATGACCGCAAATATTAGGAGCATATCGACGCTGGAAACCAAACACGTAGTAACCCGCAAAACCAACATTATAATTTTTTTCTTAAAATATTAAACTTATATTTTTTTCGATAAATAATTCCCAGAAACGTCCATGGTAACAAATAATGTGTTCCTTAGCCAATTTATACGGAAAAATTTTTTTTTTTGTAAAATATAAAGTTTTTCCAGTCTAAATATTCATTTTGGTTTTGCAGGTTACTACGTGTGTGCTTTTCAGCGTCGATATAATGTCAGATTTATCTAGCTTCAGAATATAGAGAAAAAGATCTAGTATATAGCTAACTTCAAGTTAAGAAGTCCGCTAGGAGATTGTAACAATGTATTGGCTTAGTCTATAATAAAAATAAACAACTATGTTAAAGACCATATAATAGATAAAATTCGTCGTGAATTTCTTAAAATATTCATTTCAGGTGGAGATACTTCTTACTTTCGCAATGACATAGATACATATATCTTAATACTAGCTTATAATGATTTAATTTTTAATAAAAAACAAACTCTTCGATCGGAAATAGCAACTAATGTCCTATCTCAAGTCAACTCTGTTTAGTGGATTAGGCGTGAGGGCGCCACTGACCTATATTTGCGATACTTTGGCATGTAGAATATTAATATGAAAAAAATAATCAATTTTCCTTGTCGCTCACTGCATCATCACATATTATATTATAATAATAAATTACCAGGCAGTTACCAAAATAAATAGACTAAGAACAAATAAATCACGATTGCTTTGTCGACTTTCAATTTCACAACTGTTAAAAGGGAAATCAAAAGTTGAAACTGTTAATATATAATGGATATGTCGTAGCCGACTGGATAAAAGATCCGTCCAATCAGCTGAGTAACCAAAGTAACTTTCTTCTACAGTGCGGCTATACCCAGGGAACTGGTTAACTGTCAAAGATCACTACTATACAGTGGCGTAACTATACCGTTTGAGGCCAGTGGCTAATTCATTGGTTATTCAATTTTTTTTTTACTATTCGTGTACCTGACCGGGGGCCCCTTCCAGCTGGGGGCCCGAGGCATTTTGCCGACTTACCACCCTGTAGTTACGCCACTGCTACTATACGAAACACTCTTATTAATTTTATTAATTACAAAATGTCCGCGATATTTTTAATAAAATTACTTTCATATTCATCTTCGAAGACACTACAACAAAAAGATATATGATTTAATTATTTAAGGTACAGCATCAGCTATACATGTAATTAAAGGACTAATGTCCAATATGTTATAGTACTTTATCTCTGAAAACTTTAAAACTATTCAACAGATTTCAAATACAGATTGTACACACATCACACTATTAAGAAATGAAACTTCCAATGTCCGCTGATACAACTAATTTATTTGACATTTTACTTCATAACAAAAAAGATTAAACATTTGCCGCCAGCCAAGGACGAATTAGTCCTTAAAATTATGAATCTATTGGCAATAAACATAACTTGGTAATGGGTCTTTTGAAAATCTTATTACTACACTTGATAGTAACAACACGGACTATTCCGTCGTTACCCGGATGAGTTTGTATTACTCTACCAAGTAACCATTTCGATGGTGGCAAACACTCATTTTTTACAATAACTAAGTCATTAATTTTAACAGGGTTTTGAGGAGAGTGCCACTTATATCTATGCTGTAATGTTACTAAATATTCATGTGTCCATCTTTTCCAAAATGATTGCAACATATGTTCAATGTGTTGCCAACGATTGAGTCTGCTAATAGGAACATCAGTCACATTTTCATGAGGAACTACACTAGGTGGACCTAACATTAAAAAGTGACCAGGGGTTAGCGCTGTGTAATCATCAACCGAGTTACTTAAAGCAGAAATGGGACGGGAATTAAGACAACACTCTATTTGTGTTAAAAGAGTGGCATACTCTTCAAACGTGAGTTTTATATCTCCTATAACACGATTGATATGATGCTTAGTTGAACGTACTCCCGCCTCCCATAAGCCTCCGAAATGAGGTGAACCTGGGGGTATAAAGTGCCATTCGGTCCCCTCCGAAGCTAATATCTCACGCAACTCTACTGGCAATGAAGATTTAGCTTTATTTAACATTTTCTTAAGTTCAAAATTTGCCCCTATGAAATTAGTCCCACAATCTGAGTACAAATGAGCACAGTGCCCACGTCGAGAAGTAAACCTTTTAAAAGCTGCAATGAAAGCATTTGTTGATAACTCTGAAACTAATTCCAAATGTATAGATTTGGTTGAAGTACAAATGAAGATTGCAATGTAGGCTTTGTACATAGCAGCATTCCTAACTTTTGAAGATTTTAAATAGCAAGGACCTGCGAAATCTACACCACTATTAGAAAATGGTTTAGCAATAGTGACTCGAACTGATGGCAAGTTTCCCATCAATTGAGTAGCAAATCTAGGTGCATATCTTACGCAAGCAACACATTTCTTGACATGTAACTTAACAAGCGATTTTACGTTTGTAATCCAGTAAGTACATCTAATAATATTCAACATAAGTAATGGCCCTCCATGCAACAATTTCTTATGAGTAAAATCAATAATTAATTTGGCTAATTGTGATTTGCCAGAAATTACAATAGGATGCTTTGCATCATGAGGAATACAAGCATTTTTTAATCTACCACCTACTCTTAATATGTTATGATCATCAATAAATGGACGTAAGAAATACAAAGGACTTTTCTTCGAAACAGTTTCACCATTCGATAGTTCATTAAATTCTTTTTGAAAATAATAATTTTGTGAAATCTTAATACAACAATTCATGGACTGTAATAATTCATTGGTCGTTAAATAAATTGGAAATTCATCAAGCAAATTAACATTACTTAAATTCATTCTGTTTATCACACGTTTTTTACATATATTAATAAATCTCAAACAATAAGCTAGAACTCTCTTAAGTTTTGTCAAACTAGAATATCTGTGTAAAATAAACTCTTCTTCTAGTTCATTAACATTTAAACATTGTACAGAATTAGCTTTCGCTTCTAAATCTGTTTCATGAAATTCATTATTAGGTAAAATATCATTAGTGGTATATAACCATTGTGGTCCATTCCACCATAATTCATAATCTGGCAACTGGGTAGGAGAAATACCTCTAGACGCGCAATCTGCTGGGTTATCTATTGTACTAATATGATGCCATCGATTAGGATGAGTTACATTTAATATCTCCGCAACTCGGTTTCCGACAAAAGTTTTCCAACAATTTGGTGGTTTTTGAAGCCAAGCCAGAACTATAGTGGAATCAGTCCAGCCAAATACATTACTCTCAGGAACATTCAAACAAGTTTTTACCTTATCAATCAACTTAGCAGTCAAAACAGCTCCACACAATTCTAGTCTGGGAATTGAAATCTGTTTTAGTGGCGCTACTTTAGTCTTAGCTGCTACTATTTTAACAGTAACTTGAGAATCAACAATTCTAACATATACAACACCAGCATAAGCAGCATTAGATGCGTCACTAAAACCATGAATTTCAATTCTCATATTTGAATTTGTAAATCCTATCCAACGTGGTAAATAAATAGTTATCATATTTATCATTTGTTCCCTATAAGTCAACCATTCAACTTTATAACTTTCGGGCAATTCATCATCCCAACTTAGATTTAGTAACCACAACTTTTGTATAAAAACTTTTGCTTTAATAATAATGGGTGACATCCAACCTAAAGGGTCATATATTCTCGCAATATCAGCAAGAACTTCACGTTTTGTTATCTTGGACTTTAGATCTTTTGAAAACTTAACACCTAATTCAAATCTATCTTTCTTTGGATTCCACTTTATACCTAAAGTTTTAATAGATTTTTCCATAATAATCTCATATGACTCTTGCGGTTGAGTGTCATCACCGTAAATAGAATTCATCACCAATTTTGAGTTAGTACCCCACTTATGTAGAACCATTCCTCCCCGCTGCAGTAATGCAGTCAAATCTTTTTGTAAAACAATAGCTTCTGCTTCTGAATCACAACCAGAAAGCAAATCATCAACATAAAAATCAGATTCTAACACTCGCGCAGCATTTGGATACTTATCCCGATCATCATTTGCTAATTGCTTCAACACCTTAATGGCAAGATAAGGAGCGCACGATGTGCCATACGTTACCGTACATAACCTGTATTCGGCGATCGGATCAGCTGGATCTTTTCTCCACACAATACGTTGATAATCTTGATCTTCCTTTCTGACTAAAATCTGTCTGTACATACGCTGAATATCAGCCACGAGGCAAATTCTGTGTGTTCGCCATCTCAAAAAAATATCTCTTATGTCACTTTGTAAAGCTGGACCTATCAATAACTTTTTATTTAAAGATGTTCCCGTACTTGTCTCAGCTGAGCCATCAAAGACAACCCGAAGCTTAGTGGTTGTACTTTCTTCTCTTAAAACTCCATGGTGTGGAAGGTAACAAACGTCTAACTTGTTCAAATTTTCAACTTCTACTTTTTCCATATGTCTTAACTCTTCATACTCATCCATAAAACCTCTATAACGTTCATAAAACTTCTTATCTTTCTGGAATCTTCGTTCCATTTGCAATAAACGTTTTACAGCAAGAGTCTTAGATTCTCCGAGCGGTGTGCCATTATACTTTGAAAATGGTAGTGCTACTATATAACGCCCTGAGTCAGTGCGAGAATGTGTCTTTTCAAAAATTTTCTCACACTCTGTTTCACTTGCAGTCTGTGTACGGTTTTTTGTGTGTAATTCTTCTGATTCCCAGAACCGCTGTAATAAATCATCTGTCTCAAGTTGGCTGTGCATTAAACATACTTCCTTTATTTCAGTGTGCCTTTTACTTTCAACTTTTCCTGAAATAAACCAACCAAGATGCGAATTCTGTGCAATCACTAAATCATATCTTTTAAGTCCATCCACAACAATTTGTGCATGTATATCTGCCCCCAATAAAAGATCTATACTGCTAGGCTTTGAAAACGTAGGATCTGCTAAAGGCAATGTGCTTATCCCTGATGACAAATTCAAACATATCTCTTGACGAGGCAGTATAGAAGCAAGTGACTTCAAAACATGAGCTTTGACGTGAACTATCGGCGTGTCATTATATATTGAAAAAATATTAAATCCAACTAGCTCTTTGGAAACCATCGACAGTTGTGGATCTATACCCGTCACTTTGCTAATATGATGCTCTTTATTTAAACCAAGACGCTGAACCGCTGATGACGTAATGAATGATGCTTGCGACCCTTGATCAATCAGTGCTCGCAACTTGTGTTTATTGCCATCTTTGCCTATTATTCGAACCATAGCCGTAGCAAGTATGACCTGTGTGTCAGTAATATCAGCTTTGTGGACAGCCAACTGGGAAATGTCTTTGTCTTCGCTATCCTCTTCGTTTTTCTCAATTTGTGTAGCATGTGCTTGTTGCGTTTCATATGTAGTTAGATGTAAGAGTGAATGATGACGTCGCTTACATATTTTACATGAAGTATTTTGTCTACAAAATTTTACACTGTGTCCCGGTACCAAACAGTTGAAACACAGTTGTTTCTCTTTTACGACATCTCTACGTTCTTCCGAATTTAGTTTCACAAACTCTTTGCAGTTATAGATATAATGATCTTTATAACAAAACGAACAAATGACTTCGACATTCGTTTTGAAGGTTCTTATTGACGGTTGCCGATTCACTACTTCTTTGTGTTGTGTCACAGCTAAAGCCTCCAAAGATCTGAATCTTATTTCTAAAAATTCCAGCAATTGCTTAGTGCTTGGAATGTCTCTATTTCCTGCTAATTGTTGTTCCCATAAACGCTGACTCTCACAATCAAACTTTGCTACTATAATATGTGTTACGAGAGGATCCCAGTTTGTCGTAGATACGCCAACATTATTAAGTGCATTCAATGTCTCATTCGTAGTATCTAATAATGCGCGTAATCCCTTGGCTGATTCTAACATAAGCTTCTTCTGTCCAAGTAACCGTGTAACGTGTGCGTGTACTATAAGCCTCTTGTTGTTGTATCTTGATTCCAAAACTTCTAATGCTTTCTCATAATTAGCTTCGGTTAATGGAAATTGCTTTAATAATAACTCTGCTTCGCCTTTCAAATTACTTTTCAAATAATGATACTTTTCTATATTGCTTAAATCCTCGTTGTTATGAATCAAAGACTTGAATAAATCATAGAAACCTGTCCAATCATTATAATTTCCCGTAAAAAAAGGGATTTCAATAGCTGGTAACTTAGCCCTTAATACTTTACTTTGAGGTGTTGTGACAGATGCTTCTCCCTTTTGTACAGATATTAATGAATTGGCAGACAATTCCTCTAACTGTTCTTTCATCAAAGTTTTTAATTCTAGATAAACATTTTCACATAAATAATAAGAATCATCTTGAAAATATGTTAAGCTTTTCTTTTCATCGAGCGTTGCTGTTGTTACAATATTAAAATGGTTACCTTTAAAGTTTTGAAAGTTTGTTTCTAATAATTCTAATCTTGCTTCAATATAAGCTTTAGTTATTCTTGCTTTTGACTTTTTGTAATTTGATAATGCTCTTGTGATTTGCATGGATATTTCATTTTGCGTATTGATAAGTTCTTGCACAGTCATTTTGTTTCGCTTATTTACTTTGACAATCAAACTTGAAAACTTTTTGTTCAATTGTGAATTTAAATAATACCGCGTAATAATGGAACTAGATCATCGTCTATGCAAGTTTTCTTCCGTTATACTCTTTTGCAAAATGTCAACAAAATTTTCATATTTCCACTATTGTATATTTTTGTAAACTTACTTGTTTTCTTGAAATTTATTTAATTTTCACAAATTTCGCAATCCCAATGTTTGTTTTATCGTCACTGATCTTCATCCGGCGAGTTGTAGACCAAAATGTACACACATCACACTATTAAGAAATGAAACTTCCAATGTCCGCTGATACAACTAATTTATTTGACATTTTACTTCATAACAAAAAAGATTAAACACAGATAGAAAAACACTAATCTGATGTCCACAATAAACGCCATCTAGTATCAACATCATCAACCTTTTTACGTTTCCATTGCAGGGGATCTTTTAGGGGAAAATTTTCAAAAATATTTATTATTAATATTATTTTTGTTATTAATTATGTACTCAAATATCAATTTTTACCACAATATTATGAAATCTTTACAAATAATATAATATAGATTTATTACAAAGACAAATCAAATTGTAAACAATGGTTTTAATGGTAACATTTTGATACCCCATAAAAACTTTCACTCCCATATCCATCTCTTTAAGTGTTAGATTTCGGGATAAAATATAACTTATAGTTATAACCTTCATAACGTCCTTAACTACCCAAATACCATTTTTATCGATATATGTCCAAAAATAAAGAAGTTTCATACAAACGATCTATCCTTTTTGACCCCCTTCGGGGTGGATTTTCCAAAAATCCCTTCTTAGTACAGTGCGTTGTCTGCCAGTCAGTAAGTCAGGACATTTCCTTTTATATATATATATATGATGACCACAGAACATAGAGAGAGATGACTAATTGTAACTATTTAATTATGAACAAATTAATAAGAATATAATTTTAATGAAAAAGGTTACACGATATAAATCTTTATTTATTTATTTTCTCATCACAAAGGTAGTAAATAGGTTGAAGTACAGAGTTTCAATTACCAGAGTTACCTTTGTGAGAGACTGGAGTCTGCGAAGGAACCGATTATGGCCTGAAGTGCAGATCACCAGGGACAGGGATAAATGGGACCTGGGACACGATATAGTAGGTATTTTAAGGTAATCTAAATATAAAATTAATCTAAGATAAAAATATTTTCTAAAGTCTAATAGAATGAAGTTCCTAAGGTAAGTGTCGGGTATCATGCTTGAAAAGACCTAGTTTTAACTCGAACAGTTTATTCAAATAAATTACATTTATTTTATTCGAATAACTTTCTTTACCTAGAGAACTTTTGTTATTTTTTTCATTTCATGCAGCGATCTTAGCCAGTTCTCAGCTTTTTGCCAAGTATAAAAACACGTGTCAAATAGGATTTCTTATCCGATTAGTTGGTAAAAACATACAAGATATAAGTTTAATCTTCGAATCTACAGAAAACGGCGAGGTTTGAAACTGCTGGTAGTGTCAAATCGTCAGCTTTGCGGACTACAATTGCACCTGAGGAGTCGAAATTGACCAAAAGCGGTCTTTGTCCACTAGGATCACACACTCTTAACATTGCCCCACTCATGGAACAATACGGCAATTTCTGCAATAACAAGAAAATTGGTAATATATAAAATTATTGATTAATTTTTAATGGTGCTGTACAGATGAGATGTTTAGCGTTAAAGATTAATAAAATACTCACAGGTATTTGCATAAACCATGACTTTTTGAGTACATACTCAGGCTGCAACTTCAATCTGTAATTGGTCTGCGACTTTTCAGTATCACCTGAAAACAATTACTTGAATATAGGAATGACTTTTGGAAACTTTATAAATAACATGGCAATCGTTGGTGACTTTACATAAACGAAAATAAAGCCATTAGACTAAGAATAAGGTAAATTGAGATGTAACATGGCAACTGACGTCAAAACTCAATAATACTTTTGATAGGACTATCAAAATAATCAACTTTCTCGACAATTTTGACACTGTTTAATATTATTTAAAAATATCCCACGGATCACTATCTCTTGGTAGGTGATTTTAATTTATGCGTGGTTTCCATGAAATGCAACAGATTTTTATATAATTCACACTGGTCCCATGGCTATACAGATTTGCGCAAGTGATTTTTTAAATGACATGACTTTTTAGGTTTGATACGATATAATCGTATATGCAATACTAACAGCAGGATCATAGATTTGTATTTTTGTAATCTTTCACTGTCAGTTAATAGTACAATTCTATTATTAAAGGAGTATCGCCATCATCCGACTTATGCATTTGAAATTCTCGACTTATTTATTAAACCATTTAACGAAAGCCGGATTTGTCACTATAATTTCTTCAGCTGTGACTATTAAAAAAATAACAATCATTTGCACGATATTGACTCTATATAATAATAATAATCATTAATAATAATAATCACTTTATTTCTGTCACAATAGCTACATACGATCTTCAAACATGTTATTTAATTAGACTTAAAGCAAATTTATAAATGTCGTAGCCATCGTGAGAGAGCGAAACCTGTACTAGGATACCCTGTATGACAGCTTCGGCCCCCCCACCACGGAATCATTAAATTATTATTATTAAGTATACATTTTATAAATTGTTAATAATTTTAAGAGCAACAAAACAAAACGCGTTTGTGTGTGCGTATGTACGCTCGCGCGCGCGTTTGTGTGTGTATGTATGTGTGTGTGGGTGTGTGCGTGTGTGTGTGTGTGTGTGTGTGTGTGTTGTGTGCGTGTGTGTGTTTGCGAGTGCGTGTGTTCGTGTAGTATATGGTCTTCTAATTAATGAATCATCTGTAGACAATGTCCTAGAAGTATTTTACTCGAAATTGAAGGACTGCTTTGCTCTTTTTGTGCCTCTTAGAAGATCTAATAAAAAATGACAGTTTCCTATATGGCACAGCGCAGCTTTGATCAAAATCATACATGAAAAAAAAATACATTAGCGATGCAGAAAGTACGAATTTTCTTTTTTACATGCCGGACAAAAGCATATACAAGCCGGATGTTTAGGCACATTTAAAGAAAACGCAGAAGATAACATAAAACGCATGTATTTCTAGAAATACGTTAAAGCTAAAAAAGTCGCTCATCTTACCCTAACTGTTTCACTTTGAATGGAGAATACTTTGACAGTGGCCCCGATATATGTAAGGTGTTCTATAGATTTATGAAGAGTGTTTTAACTCAGTCCTCTTCTAAGTATAGTAATAGTAACACTATTGAGTCAACAGTTTTTAGTGGATAGATTTTCGGCGTCACCGTATCTGAAGATTCGGTACTAATATCGGTTGATACCTCGGATCGTTCTAAAGGTCCTGGCTGTGATGAAGTTCCTCCGTGCTTTCTTTCCTATTTTGTTGAAAGTCTCGCTAAATCAGTAACCATACTGTTTCAAAGGTCAAAAGGAGTGCCCTAGTGTTTTGAAGAGGTCCCAGATAGTCCCTATTTACAAGAAAGGGTCCAAAAGAGTATTTTTTTAATTAACTCTATTTCCATTTTGTTCCAAGGTAAGGCAGTTTTCGCATAAAAAAATATTTAATTTAATTTCTATGGTATGATAACACATTTCCGTTTCTAAATTGGTAAACTAAAGATTGATTACTTCATTATATCTGGCCACTCATTTTTAATTGGTTCCTAAGCCCGCCGCTCATGACTAAGGAGGCCCCATAAGCAAAACTACCTTTTTCAAACATACGAAGTTAAAAACATTGCGCTTTTCAACGTGCTACATGCGGCTGCATATGTGATTTTTTTTTACAATATATTTCGTTAATTACGTGCGTGAGATTTCATAAAATTTCGAAAAGAACATTTCCTGTTTGCTAAAACCTATGACAATTTCGTGTGGTCACTCCTGCTGTTTGATTGCTGTCCGGAACGACGTACAGTCTAGACGTGTGCGCCGCGCCGCGCCGATGACCGACGCCGCCGATCATGACACGCCGCCGCTGACCGGTTCGAAAGATCGGCGTAAACGGCGTGGGATGGCGTGAATTGCGAGTAACGTTTGTTCGCTCAGTTGCTAAGCAACGTATTGCATCCTCTACGGCACGTGTTAATTCCGTTCCGTATTTCCATATTTGGTAAAATTTTAATGAATACAAAAGTAAAGTCAAACAAATAAAGAACCGAATCTTTCTTCTTTAATTGCAGCTGTCACCAATGAAATATTGTACAATTAATGTAGCACTCGTTTAGAAGATGGAGTTGGCAGAAATCATAAATTCAATACTTACCCTTATTTGTCTACTCTAGCTAACCCGCTACAAGCACACCTAGCGAACGTGTATTCTCTGTAGCTGGCCTTAATGAAACGGTTTAACGATTGCGTCTAACTGGGAATAATATCATTAAATAATTTCTATACGTGATAACTATTAGGTTGGGGAAAGTCTTTTCGCATATAGTATGCATAAAGTTGTAATAGAATCTTTCTGGCTATACCATTTGTATGTGGCTGGTTGCGGTATCATTAAAAAGTTTAAATTTTAAAGAAGATTTTGAATTCAAATAAGGAAAATGTGTGATTTTCATTTGTTTTTATAACTGGTGATAAAAACTGGATAAAAATCGTGGTCAAAGGTCAGTCAGGCTTTACAGACTGTGGCGAAACCCGGCTTAACTGGCAAAAAGGTGATGCTGTTTGTATGATGAGATTGGAAGGATATTATTCATTATGAGCTGTTACCGTCAAGCAGCATTATCGATTCTGAACTCTACTGCGAATAACTGAAGAGATTAAAGCAAGAAGTTGAGAGAAAGCGGCCAGAATTAAACAATAGAAAGGGAGTGGTGGAAAACCACATGTCTTTGCTTTAGTAAGACTAGTGTGTCAAGTCCCACAAGCGAATTTTTGCTGCAAATACACGCTCGCAGCTGTGTTGCCAGTTCTCAATCAACCCATACCACATGCAAGTGTCTGGAACTTATTAGAACCAATACTATTTAATATCTCATATTAGGATTTTATCAAAAAAGTGAGGAAACTTTATAATATGTATTTAAATCATTATGTAATGTGATCCTAAACTCCTACTTTAAACTTTTAACGCACTTTGTCAATCGATCATCACTTATGGAATCTGCTCTTGGGGCAGTGCACGCAAAACTAGCGCGCGCGCGTGCACACACACACACACACACACTCACACACACACACACACACAAAATAGTGACACGCTAATTTCACTTGTAGATATACACTAGACACATGTTTCTTACAATAGACACATGTTTCTTAATTTCAGATGCCAGTGTTTCATTAATATGTCATCTGGTAATGCCGCAATAAAGATTTTCCTTTTTCATTAATTAATTTAATAGAGTTTGGCTGGAAGGTGTTAATGCATCTGCCGTGTAGTCCTGACCTTGCACCTTCAGATTTCCACCTGTTTAGGTCTCTTCAGAATTCTTTAGGCAGTGTCAGGTTAACATCACGCGTGTATTGTCAAAACCACTTGTTGTGGTTTTTTTATTAAAAGCCCCAAAATTTCTATAGCTATGGATCATGTGATACAACTACAAATGGCAAAAAGTTTACCGACTTTGAGAAAGCTTTTAATCGGGTTGATCACAGCATACTTGTTGGCAAGCTGGATCGACTGAATATTCTCAGGGATTCACTGAGATGGGTAATATTTTACTTGTCAAATAGATTCCGTTCGGAGTATATTTTTGTCCCCTCTGGAGTTCCGCGGGGATCGCGTCTCAGTCCATCATCATCATCATTTCAGCCGAGAGACGCCCACTGCTGGGCATAGGCTTCCCCCAAAGATCTCCAAAGTGATCGGTCCTGCGCCTCCCGTATCCAACGGCTTCCCGCGATCTTCACCAGATCATCGGTCAACCTTGTGGTGGCCTACAAACGCTGCGTCTCCCGGTACGCGGTCGCCACTCCAGTACTTTATCGCCCCAACGGCCTTCGAGCGTTAGTCCTGCGAGCGATGTGCCCTGCCCACTGCCAATTGTGGTTCGCAATTCTTTGTGCTATGTCGGTGAGTTTCGTTCTTCTGCGGATCTCATCATTTCTGATTCGATCTCGCAAAGAAACCCGGAACATAGCCTTTTCCGTTGCCCTCTGAGCGACCTTGAGCTTCCTTATGATGCCCATCGTAACGCGTCTCGGTCCGCTCATCTATAATGCTTACATCTACGATATATCTCATTGTTTTGTAAATGTTAGTCATCTACTTTACGCTGATGATAAGATTCAATTAATTTTTGTATTCTTTTAGAAGACGACTTAAATAACCTTATTAAATGTTATGAAGATAACATTATAATTTTAAGCATCAATATATGTAGCACCATCACTTTTAGTAGGAAAAAGAACCCTATGTTGGAAAAAGAACCCTATATAGCAGTGTTGTGGTTAAAAGGGTCAATGTCGAATGGGATCTGGGTGTAATCCTGGACTCCAAAATGCTTATGTCTCAGCATATTGATATGATTGTCAATAAGGCGTTTCGGAGTTTGGGTTTTGTAGTTGGGTTTCGTACTTAAGCATATTATACATTAATAAGGTTGTTTATTATGCTTAAGTACGAATTATACTTGAATAGACCAGTCCTGAAGCCCAAAATATGTATGCTCTTTACGTCTCTAGAATAGAACATTCGTACATCATCTGAAGTATAAATTCGATGGTGCGGGTACGGAAACATGCTGAAACTTGTCATCATTTCTGGCTCTTGTCTTTTGAGGAATGACGTCAGTTGCTGGATATAGGGTTTCTATGCGTAACCGTCTAGATATTCCTGATCTTTTAACTGGCTTGTCGCAATACGTACCGGTTTACCATACATGACGCCCCCACTTCTTCATGTACGATAGAAAATTTTCCTGATATTTTCTTTGGGACAAAGCAGCTTTTTAAAAAAGGCATAGTTAGGCCCTTCTACCTTCACCAAACCAAACTAATACTTTAAGAGCTTTACCATATATACATATGAGAACGTATACAATACATGTATACATCATCATGTATATATATATGTCGCATCATCTTTACGAAGATCGTTTGATTTAGTTTCTTTTATTTTAATTGCTAGTTACTCGATTACTTAATTACTCGATTGTAGAGAGAGCGTTTTCATTGATACTTTTAATTTTATTAGAACGGTGACACTGATTTTGACAGTTCGTTAACAAAAAGCAAGTTGTCGCCATTTTGGCAGACATTCGGTTTCCGATCGCCGAGGAGTAAAGACATCCGACGACATCTCGTTATATTTTCGTATGAAAGTGATAAAATGGAACAAATACACGTTAGTATACACGCCTGCAGTGTTATTTTAAAGATAGTCCCCTGATATGGACGATCTATTTGGGCTTCGTAATAGCCCATTCGGACTACCCTTCGACATGTATATATATATATTTTATGGAGTGCATGCTTGTCATATTCAAACTTGATTCCTTTCGCTTTTGTTGTCAAGTTGATTTTGCAACTTCAGTCTTGTTATTTTAATTGTTAAAACATAGTTATAATCTATGCATTTGTTTTATATTTTATATACCTCTGGCTGTTTTATATACCGATTAAATTAAGTAAAAATAAAACTGAATTTACCAAAAATTATCAGCTGTATCATAATGTTGGTGATAGTAGGTATTACAACTTTGTAATCAACTTATTTCTTTTTGGACCTATCTCGATGAAAATTGGTTTTTGGAGACCCTAGAAAGACACTAGAAAGGTACTAGGTTATATTTTATCCCGAAAAGTAGCACTCTTACTTGGACTTTTACTCTGAAAATGGGAGTGAAAGTTTTTACGGGGAATCAAAATGTTAACTTATCAACAATTGATATTGTAATAAATCTATTTAAAATTATTTATACAGATTTTCTTGTGTTGTAATAAAAATTGGTATTTAAGTATATATTCATTTTTGATAACATATACTTAAACCTACATTCGATAACATTTTAAATATATATGTTTAATAATATTCAAGTACATATGTTTTGATATACAAAAAAAACACAAAACTATATATTTTGTGTATACAAGACAGCTTTCTACATCTTGTTTGGTCAAGGTTGAGTTTTCTAAATAAAAATTTAAGTTTTGCTATACTGATGAGTAGCTCGGTAAGTTGTAGATAAGGGTCGCTACCCAAGGGCAACTTTCGCAAGGGTCATTCATCATCATCATCATCACCAGCCCTTTTACGTCCCCACTGCAGGGGCCCAAGCCCTCTTTATGCATGGTTAAGGAGGATGGGCCATGATCCTCCACGCTGGCCCAATGCGGATTGGAGGGTATTAACGACTGCAAATGCAGCAGGGACCAACGGCTTAACATGCCTTCCGAAGCACGGATTATCTCAAGATAATATTTTTTTTGGTCACCCATCCCGTGATCGACCCTATCGAAAGTTGCTTAACGACTACGATCGCGGGCCGCGGCGCTTATCCACTACGCCACCGAGCTACTCCATTCGCGGTTCATTCGTGGGATAAAAAGTAAAGTATATGAACTCCGTGATTCGGAAAGCACGTCAAGCCGTTGTTCCTAGCTGCATTTTCAGTCGTTAATGGCCTCCAATCCGCATTTGGCCTTAACCTATCCGTGTCACTGCAGTCAGTGGAGAAATAAAAGAGCTAATGATGGTGATACTAGATAGCGTTTATTCATGATGAAACGGCGTTATTGTTTTGTTTGAAAATGTTTGCGTACATTTCAGTTTTCGATTAAGTTTTGTGTGAACATTAGATTTGTGTTATTCTTTCCTCTATCTGTATTTTAAATCGGATAAATAACTTTTAAGTTTTCAGAGATAAAGAACTGTAACATATTGGACATTAGTCGGTGCATTTCATGTATTGCTGTTGCGGTAGCTAAAATAAATTAATATTTATAGCTTTTTATTGTAGTGTCTTCGAAGTTGAACATAATGAAATTTTATTCGAATATCGAATATTTGTGTTTCGTATCGTAGAAGGACGTTGTGATGGTTAGTTACTCAGCTGATTGATCATTAGCCGTGAAAATAAATGGCGCTATTCTATTATAAGGCTAGCCGACTAATTGGATTGGATCTCTTACCCAGTTGACTACGACATCTTCATTATATAATACTATATTAACAATTTAAAATTACACTTTCAATTTTAATAACTTTGAGTTTAAAAGTCGTCCAAGGAATCTAGGTGTAAGTAAGGTAATTGCTGTCTCGTAATCTCTTATTATACGATGTAATGAACGACAAGGTGTATCGTTTAATTATTCAATACTAATATAATTATTCATGCGAAAGTACTGTCTGTATATTACCTCAGTTACGCTCTCACGCCTAATCCGCTAGATTTGACTTGAAATAGGGTTGCTTTTTATTGTGACAAAAGTGTTGAAATATAGAAAGTTTCTGCGGAAGTTCATCATTGACAAAGATAAAATCATGAAACTTTATTTCAGGTATTTTACGCGATATAATAAATAAATATTCGGTTTAGAAATGCTGCCCAAAGTAACTATACCACGCGGACGAAGTCGCGGAAAAAAGCTATTATAAAATAAAATTAGAATCTGTATAAGCTTTTTCCTACAATTATTTTGAATTTTATATGCACTCACCATATTTTTCCGTAATGCAAACAACATCATCGGTTATAACATGTCCAAATAGTACCATAACAAGCACCAGCTCGACGGGTGGGACCATGGCAGGTATACTTGACCGTGGCTCAAAGCTATAATTGTATACGTATTGTACTTTTGTTGATTCACTTAACACGTAAGATTTTGTTGCACTGTTGTTGAGAAACTAAGGGTTGTCAATTTAAATTTCATTTGTGTATTTCATGTAAATATGTATTTTTTTTTTTACTTTGTTTATATTGTATTTTAACAATACGTTCAAGTAATAGGGCAGATGACCCGGTTTTGTCTAATTTAAGATAAAGACTTGATTGAGACTACTTTAAAAGTTACGAGGAATTAAATTTGTATTAATATTGACATATCGCGACATTTTAATAACTGTCCATTAAGTAATGTATTTATTAGTAATGCCTATGCGTCAGTTAGAAAGTCTCGCAAGTGCCAAATGGCCACAACTGGGTCCTATATGTCCTCGTGTCGTCGTGCCGAAGTTGTTTGTGGCCCTACTGATGAAGGCACTCTGGATACTAAAGGGCAGCTATGGTTATTGTTACACAAAGATCATGGCAAATTAAAATTGTATATATTTTAATTCGTCGTTGAAACTTTATCAGCGTGATGCAGCTTAAATCTGCTGATAGATTATTTAATAGAGTGATGAAATATTTATGTATGTGTGTAGTATGCCGCTACAGTATTACTATTCTTCTTCTCTTAAAGTGCCTCTCCAACTAGTGAAGGTTGGCCATCAGTTGGCTATAATCTATACGTAATATTATAAAGAGGAAAGACTTGATTGTTTTTTGTATGTTTGTTTGTTTGCAACGACTTCTGGACAGATCTTAAAAATTCTTTTAACTACCGATAGCTACCATACACGGCTGACATAGGCTATTATTGAAACGTGCGATGTCGCAGGAAAACAGCTAGTATGATATAAATAGGATATGCGGCATCCTTGTAATTCAATAATACAACCATGGAATTAATTTAAAGTGTGATCAATCGGTTTATTATTCTGTATTTGCACAAGTCCATTGCGTTTTCAAATGTTTCCGATACTTTATAAATTTGATTTCATAATTTCTATCCTATCACATTTGTATCCCAACACAGAAAACTGCAAAACGTTCAAAATTGTATATAAAATCCGCATATGAAAATATAGTGAACATACATGATATTCGAAATACCTTAAAATCTTAATTAACTTTAACAAGGTAATTGGGATTAATTCAACATTCGCAACTTGCGAGATTTTCTAGGAAATCAAACTTCAGTATGGCTCTTTATGATTATTTGATTATTCTTAGAACTAATAATAATAAAGTACTCCCGAATGACAGGAAATCTGTTCTTGGAATTTTAATTATTGAAAACCAAATATCAACTTCTAGCTAAACTAATATATTTTCCCTTAACGATTAAAATCAGAGACTAAATGTCGAAATCGTCCTTTTTCGAAAATTCAGTAATTTAATTGAATGTATACCAAATTATCAATATTGTGAGAGGTTTATTTGATATGGCAATGGGCTGGTTATATAACGAGATGCCGGTTAGGTTATGACCTTTGTGTTTATATGATTCTATGCATTAGTAAAAGCCTGTGCCCCAGCTATCACCATTAGACCGACGGTGGTGTACGCTTAACACATATACCAAGTGAATGCATAAAAAACCAGGGAGACTGCTATTTTGTCGCTCTTAAAGAAAACATATGAATAGGGATGATGACTGGGTAAAAAAAATGCAATTCTATTTCATCCGTCAGTAAGATAATAGAAAAATATTAGATACGTATTTTTTTTTACTTCAATTTAACAAGGAATAGTATAGATAACAGGCATTAAAGTTGAGGAGTGGGGGCTCGCTACGTCACAGTTGAGTAGAAAACGTACTCTAACGTGACGTCACGCGAAATTTCAACTCAATGTAACGCCGTAATTTTATGATTACGAAAAAAAAAAAACGTGTTTAATATTTTTTAACACTCTACCTGACGGACAAACAAACAAAAATTAGTCATCATCCCTATTGTGATATTCAAACCTAAGTTTTACTTACTTGTAAATTTTGCAGTTCTACTCATTAAGCTGTGGACTATGGCTGTGGTCATGAGCGAACGTTAAGGAGTTACTTCATTTCCGCGCAAAATCACCTCTCTTTATGGTAACACCAAATACGTTATTAATTACGCCAAACGCTAAGTATAGCGTAATTAATATGCTGATTCTACCAATCAATAAATAAATCTTTTATAATTCGAATTACAAATCCACCAAAAAATCTCGTTTTACTTAGAAGGAAAAAAACAATTGGCATGCGAACCTTCAGGTGTCAAGCTCGCGACAACAATGCCCTAATATAAATGCAAATTGACCAAAAAAGAAACAAACCGCTAGGAGCATTCCTGCATCCCCGTCCCCTGCCGCCGCGCCCTCGCTTGCTCTAACCGGTTTATAAAACTCCGCCGGAAAATGAAATTTGAAATTGAGTGATGGGTGACGGCAAAGCACCGAATTTAATTCATCCATGTCTTGAACTCTGTCGTTACATCCACTAGGGGACTTTGTTGAGACTGCTTTTGTTTGTGATGAAAATAATACGTTATCAAACACAATATAGTTTACAAAAACACGTGAAAAAAAAAACAATTACAACATAAAATAATTTAGTTCTATTATTATTCAATATTTCCCCCATGAATAGAGTGATCATTATTGTAAGAAATAATTCTTCTGAATTCTCTTGGAGACGAAAATCTCTTCAATATTTCACAAAATATTCAGGTAATATCCGATGATAATAAATTTGAGTGGAGAGCTAATTTGATTCATAAATACTCCGAGGTCTTCCTTTGTCAATTTCTTGGGGAATCGTTAAATAAATAAGATCGGGTCGAGTCAGAGATTTATATTTTGAGATGCGCCAAATAAAAACTAAGGTCAATTACGAATATATAATGTGATAATTGAGGATGACGTTTATACCTCGTGTGTTTTTTAGTTTTGAGACGAAATAAAATAAAATTCACTTATATTTCTAAAATTTTCAGTGACCTTTATTAGATAATAATCACCTCTTTTGGCGACCACTTCTTTGCAGAGAACTTGTCTCTTTTGTACCGTTGTATTGTGTAATAGACGAAGTTCCGGCTTACAGGAAAACTTTTCAGCTCGCGGAAAATCTGAATTGATTTTTCCCGCCTCAAATAGCGAAATAACAGTTGCACGTAATTTTTTCGTTCCCTCCATCACGAGAAAATATAAACAAATGAATTTGCGATACAAATAAACTAAAATTTAGCATTCCAAATTTAAAATCGGTAAAAAACAGCCAGTAACATTTAATTTTATTTTTTCAGTAAAAAGTTTGTCTTAAAACTTATAAACACACCAGGTAATACTTTATACTAGCTTTTGCCGTTAGTCTACGTGACATTAGCCTCATTGCTTCAAGTAGCCCTTTTTCTTCGAGCTTTTACATCATCAACTAATTCAACAAAAAAATTAGTAACTTATTAAGCTACAATTGCTTTTAATTATAAAAAGACGACCAACTTTTTGTCTTAGTGTAAACAGAACCAGTAAAAGATCCGAAACGTCTAAAAAAACGTCAAAAAACGTCTTTCTTACTTACCTTCTAATAAACATTCAATAATAACCGCAATCAATCCGTTTAAAAGAAGTTTTATTTAAGGAGTACGCTCGAAGATATAAGAAACAACTATCTTACTATATCTTACCCAAGATCATCTAAATCGTTATAAAAGCATGTAGGTGTAACAGACATGTACACAAAGTTACTTTCGCATTTATGTGATAATAATACGGCATGTGATAATATAATAATTACTATAATTATTATAATTTTAAGGCTAGCCTATAACGCGAAAGTTTGTAGGTTTGGATGTTTGTTACTTTTTTGCGCAAAAACTACTTAACGGATTTAGATGAAATTTCTAATTTAGGCAATTATTGATCTTTGTTAATCAAATAGGCTACTCTTTATCCCGCTAAATATTCCTTTTTTTTAAATAAAAAAATACCTCGTAAAAGTGTATTTAAAATTTTTTGTCCGTCTTTAGACATTTATTTTAGTATAGTATCCTTATCAAAATTAATATACTTATCGTCAAAAAATTTAATGCAAATAAAAATTATCTTTTACATCAAATAAATTGGATGAGTAGTTTGGATTTTACTTCGATGATTTTGACAAAAGAAAGAAACTCACCCTGCGTATTTTCTAAATACTATTTCATGTGTTCATTTAACAGATTTTTTTTTACATTTATGCGATAACTTTTATATTTATAAGGACTGTAGTAATTATATTATTGTGTCTCTAGTAAAAATAATTACGATGACTAAGAGAACGATTAGTAACAGGGAACATCTATTCAGAGTGATATTACAAGTCTACATACCCAAGAAGACTATCTAGAGTAGTATAAGGATTTTGTAATGTTGGAAAATTGAATAAGAATTAAGAATTAACAACGAAAAGAGACGGCTATTAGAGCTATCGCGTAACAACATTGGCTTTGATTTGGTTGACATTGGACTGCCCTCAATGTTCAATATGTATTGTTAGATCTCATGTATATTATTATTATATCGAGTTAAACCCAATGTAATTTAACTTTGAATATTTAGTTGTTTTGTTATAATATTAAAATTACTTATTTAAGCTATGCCTTAACTATACTAAATAAAAAATATGCCCCAGATCAATGCCAATAGGCTGACATTACTGTTGGAAAATCACTTGTAGATAATATCTCCCAAGAAGTTTTTGTCCCAAGCATGTGAATCATCACTAGCTCACAAACTCGGAAGATTACTTACAGCAGTACACAGGTTCTGTTACATATGTAGTGTAAATAGGTCTATTCTGGCCCAAAAAAAATTAATAGAGATAAACATGAACTCTGTCCATTCTCTAGAAACGACAATGTCAAAAAACTGGCTAAATGCTTGCATATTGAGGGTCCCGTACCGGAAACGAGTAAAAAAACACGTTTTTCGTATGGGAATTCTCTCAAACATTTTTTTTTATAGCGGCAACAAATATACATCGTCTGTGATAATTTCAACAGCCTGGTGACAGACAGACTGACAGACGGAGGAATGGAAAACGGATTCTTAGCAATAGGGTTTTGTTTTTTATCCTTTAGATACGGAACTCTAACACGAATCTCATTACAAAAAAACTAATTCTAAATCGTAACCAAAATCGGGGATGCAGTATACTACTTTTCATATTTTCTGTATAGTGCTCTTCCTCAACAAAGCTTAAACCCCCCATTTTTGTATTTCTATTAAATCAAATTTACTCTAACGATGTAGTTCTCCCAGCTTTTCTTATAAACTAAAATAAAACTACTGGTCTAACTTCTTCAAAGTTTTAATGGGATTATTTCGAGATTCTTTCAAACAAATAAGTGCAATAAAAATACAAGAAAACAGTCAATTTTAAATCCTATTCTTTTTTTAAGTTGGTTAAAATAAACCACTATAAATAGATTCTAATAACACGCAATCGAAGTTGCGGGAAAAAGCTAGTTAGTATCCAATGAGGAAATGTTGTCGGATTGTTGCGACCTCCTTCGCAAATATCCGACATAGTTCCGGCAGCTGCCAAACTAACTGTTACATAACCAAATCACTAAATAACGTGAGCTATAACACCCTCTATTATTAACTAAATTGCTGCCGATTATATATGTAACAAATTTCTATATTCACCCGAAAGTTTAGATTTAATTTTATGTGACATTGTAACTAAACGGGCGTCATTAATTTGATATGGAGACCATATTTTATCACTTTGGTGAAAGGTTTAAAAATTATTTTAGATTACATTGACCAGGTATTCAAAAAAGTTGTACCAGTACCGCTTTCAATAATGAGAAATTGGAGCTTGATTTATAACAAGATACTCAAATCTGTTACTTTGTAATTGTCTCTGTGAGTGGTCTTCTATTATTAAATCTTGTGTTAAAATGTTATAATCGTTCTATTACATTGTGCTACTCAATACATATACTAAAACAGGGCGATATATTTGGTTTAATAAGGTACGAGTATTAAAATCAGTATTACTAACGCGAATCTTGAAAGCATTTTAAGAAACTTCATTGGAATTCGTGTGAGGATTTGCTTGGCATGCTTTTGATTATACAACTTCGAATAATGTTTTTAAATTTTTTCTTAGTATTTTCTAAGAATTCATTTTGGACTTAATTTCAAAGAAAATTTTATTTTAGAATTATCAAAAACAGAGAAAGTGGTGACTTTACAATTTTTTCCACGTACAAAACTAAAAATTACAAATAAAACCACAATTCTTAAAACTACGCATAACAGAGATACACAACGCATAAATAACACTGCGACGTTGAAAAAACACACGCATTTTCTCGTGAAGGCTTTGATCTCACACCTTTCCAAAGCCTTTGTGTGCTACAATAGCACAGTCATCAGAGAATGTCGCGAACCTTCTACTATAGTTTTAGTAGCACGCAACTCTTACACAAAGAACTAAGCGACCTACAATCCAGATGCTAGCTGCCTCTACTTTAAGTAACTATACATTATCAAAACATAAAGATCAATGTTAATATTACATTAAATGTATCCAATCATTTTTGATTGCCTTTGCAAAAATGTACATCATCTTCTGTAAGCGATGTTTTACCACGTGATCCGTGCCGCCTTCCGTTCGTGTGTGTCCATAAGTTTGCTTGGGCCGTGAATTTTCTTTTTCTACATCGCAACTGTGCCGATATCGGCTATGTATCATAATGCTCACATTATGTGGATCAGTACAAGTGAAAACGGTTTTACACAATGATGAAATATAGATAACTAGGGTTGCCATATGCATGGGGTTTCTTGAATTGCTCGTAAATAGAGGGAGATGCAGCACTGGGAATAGACATAATTATGAACAATTTAACACTTCATACTTATTTATCGATACCGTACGTTTTACCACGCGTACGCAACGCAAATTTCCATGATTCAGTCGGTTGTCAGCTTACTTAGTCGCCATCTTATACATGCCCTGAGTGCCACGAGATGGCGGCACTAATGTAGATATCCGGTCAAATCATATTTATTTATTGTTTATTTTTTTTAAATTGCCAACAGTATATGCAAAGCAAAGTGCATTTCATATGATATCAACAATAAAGTATGTATCTTTAAATATGCTTTAAAAATCCACTTTGTCCCTGGTACTCTGAGATGGGATTCGAACGAAAGATAGTTTTCGCAATTCGGATGACTGCCCTAGTCACTGAGCTATCCAGGACCAAACAGAATTGAATTTTTTTTTACGCACTTGTTACTTTTGCACTACTACAGAGCGTATTCTCATCAATGTTCAAGCAATCCATCCAAACAGCCGAAAGAAATATTTTTACAAATATTTTAAACTTTCGATAAAGATAAGATTTTGTTTTAATGCAAAATTGATCAAATATAATGAGTATGTTCTTTGTCAAACTCAAAAAAAAAACAAACGCGGTGGCAGATTTTTATAAATTTTACGTCAATCCATTCATCGTCAACTTTTCTATGCGGAGCAAAGTTTGCAAGTAAATAATAATAAATATTTTTTTTCCATGCTATTCGCAATCTTCCATCTATGGACACGAACAACACGAACAATCTTATCTTTTTTCGCTCATATCACGATATCTATTCGTCGCAAAGCAACGGAATGTCATTTAACCGTCACATAGCAACGTATTACTGTAGTATACGAACGATTCTTAGTCTGACGACAGTAGCTGTACATATCTGTTTTTTTAAAACCCCTCGTCTTAGTTTTACCGATGGCAACCCTAGATTATAAGCAAAGAGCCGAGCGGGTGGAAATATTTCGATACTCTAATGGCGTGAACTCGCCGCCTGCATGATTGACATGGGTAGCTATCTGCACAGAGAATTCAGAGTCCATTTACAACGAATAAATATTTATTGCTCGCACAACGTCGGGAATACTTTAAAGGGTCCAGAAATACGTTTAACAGGAAAAAGGACTGACCGCTCTGCTCGTGACTTCAATGCATATAACAAGTAACTGTTGTGTAATAACAAACATGGAGTTCTTTCTTAGAGAAAGATATAAAGAAAAAATATATATTAAGACTTGCCAAATAAAGGACGCGCATTTTAATATATATATATTAATAATTAAGCTCAAGAGTTTGTTTGTTAGAACTCGCTAATCTCAGCAACTACTGGAACGAATTGAATTATTATTTTTTGTGTTGAATAGTCCATTTATCGAGAAACATTATAGGCTGTATACACTTTGACTTATAGGAGTGGAGCAGCAATGAAAAATGTTGCAAAATCAGCAGAATATTTTACTTTTTGAGAGCTTTGTTTGCGTTCGCTGCATAAACGGTGAAAGTTACGCAAACATGTGATTACGAAATAAATTAAAAAAAAAGTCCGCGGCAGTGTCTTTTATCTTATCTTATATTTAAAAAAGCTTATAAATGGATGGAAATGGAAGTGGACGCTCATGTGGGCATTAAATAGTTTTACACAGCAACCACTATTAAGCTGTATACACTTTGACTTATAGGAGTGGAGCAGCAATGAAAAATGTTGCAAAATCAGCAGAATATTTTACTTTTTGAGAGCTTTGTTTGCGTTCGCTGCATAAACGGTGAAAGTTACGCAAACATGTATTACGAAATAAATTTAAAAAAAAGTCCGCGGCAGTGTCTTTTATCTTATCTTATATTTAAAAAAGCTTATAAATGGATGGAAATGGAAGTGGACGCTCATATAGCGCATTAAATAGTTTTACACAGCAACCACTATGTCATTGTAATTATATTCCGTGTCATCCTTTTCCAAATCTATTATTAAATGATTTAAGCTAAGTTTACGTAGGATTAATAATGTTTTGAATAATTCAAATCGGTACAATCTTTGTCGCTAATATTTATTGCATAAGTTATGTTGGTTAAGTACACGAAAATGTTACATTTAGCTAACGCTACTAATCACTAGATGACGCTACTGTACGTTTAAAACAGGATTTTGACTTTAGTTATGTTTGTAGTGTCAATTTTTCCGATTTTTATGAAATAAATTAACTTTTTTTTTCTGTTTTTAGGGTTCCGTGGTCAACTAGGAAGTTCATAGTTTCGTCGTGAAAGTCTATCTGTCTGTCGGCCCTCGGTTTAGCTTAAAAACAATTGATATTAGAAAGGTATAATTTGCATAACTATACACGTTAATCACGCCATGCAAGCGGTCAAATCCGGGATGAGATTTTTTTCTTACCATATTGTGGAGTATCGTTGGATAGGTCTTTCAAAAATGTTAGGTGTGTGGGGAGACAGTTTTTCGATTTAGTTAACCGTTCGTGCCTTATTAAGCTTCAAAGTGCCAATTTTCATTAGAATCAAACGTCTTCACTTTTCTGCCTTTACTACCCTTTGATCAATTCACAATGCTATACTGAAAATTAGAAAAAAAAAATCTTTATCGAAAATTAAATATTTGTAAAAATATTTCTTTCGGCTATTTGGGTAGAATGCCTGACAGTGGTTTAAAATTTGTCAGTCCTGTTATGTCCTCAGTAGCTCAGTGATTAGAGCAGTCACCCGGATTGCGAAAGGTCATGGGTGCCAAGGATATAGTGGATTTTTTAAGAATATTTCATTGATCATATTTTTAGTATAGCATTGTGAATGCAAAGTTGATCAAATATCAAAGTTGAATAATAAATTGCAAAAAAAAACTTAGTGGACGTTTGAAACCTAGAAATTTAAGAGAGGGCACAATATGAAGATTTAATTTGGCGTCACGCTTTAAAACTCTGAAAATTCTGAATTGAGAAAGTAAGTACAAACTGACTGTTAAGTTGTTATGAGGATCAGTCGTAGAATCTTATACAATTACAATATTTTTTTTTGTTCAATTTCAATTTGTTTATAAGCCATTTATAACGATATTGTTATACAAGGTATGTCAGTTCACAATTCATACTGTGGTTACTGTGGTTTTTTGGTTTTAGATAAATACCCTGTTTTTGAACTTTTTTTAGTTTTACCTTTGGATGACGTAACTTTTCATTATTACGTAGATTATATCGATGAGAATCGCCTTTTCTTGCAAAATTTTCCTTCTCTACATGGATTTCCAACAAGCTATTATATATACATATATATAGACAACGGTCATTATTCTGTCTTTCTTAAAATAGGCTCTCGCTGATGTACGCTTACTTACGCTATTTATAGTTCTTATTGCCTTTTTTTGTTGTTTGAGCACACTCTGTATCTCAGCAGCATTTCCCATACTGTGTTTGCATATCTTATAATCGAGTGAATATATGCATAATATACGGTAATGATTGTGTGTTTGTCTACTAATGGCTTCAGTTTCATTAAAGCATAATTTGCACTGGCTATTCTTTTGCAAGTATTTGTAATATAGTTAGAATTACAGACTGTGTAGTCTACTGTATAGCCTAGAAATTTGTTTTCCGTTGTTGTTACTCGATGTTTTTTTAGCACAACACTTCATTATGATACTCTTGTTAGCATTCATCATAATTCCGTTTGCTTTGAATCAATTCTTAAGAATATCCATCGCGTAATTAATTTTATATCCTAAGTATTCGTCAGATTTGTACTTATACCTACGTGTGTATCATCCGCAAATGAACTAATGTGAGACCAATTTGGCACAGCACTAGCAAGATCATTTATGTATATTAAGAATAATACGGGGCCTAAAATAGAGCCCTGAGGTGCTCCTACATCTATTTTGCATATGCTTGAGTTGTAATTATCAACTGAGACAACTTGCTTACGATTTGTTAGATAGCTTTCAACTATTTTAAGTTCTTTTCCTTGTAATCCATAGAATTTTAGTTTTGTTAATAAGACGTCATGTCTTAAACAGTCAAATGCTTTAGACAGATCCCAATAAATACTGGCACACTTTTGTGACGAATCGAGTGATTCCATATGCGAATAACCATTTCTGTCGATCTTTTTTTCGAAAACCAAATTGTGCACCAGTAAATAAGTTATTGTCTTCAAAATACTCTAAAAGTCTTGTTTTAATTATAGTTTCCAAGACTTTAGATAAGGTTGGTAAAATACATATTGGTCGGTAATTTCCAAGTTCAAAAGTGTCTCCTTTTTTTATAATGGTGTTATGGTGTCACTATATGCATAAGTTCCATGTGGTAATCGTTACTTAGTAGTAGTTTTCTCATTGTGTCCGGAAAATAACATGGACAGTTTCAGGCTGTTTTAAGCTCTTAAAATGAAAGCCTTTGCCTGAAAGTTCAGAATATGCACAGTAGTCAAATATCTATATCCAAGCAAAACTTTTTCTGTATTATTTGCAAGGTTTGTCGATTCTACTGCGCACTAAAGTAGACAGAAGAGTAACTGGATTTTTTCATAAAATATCTTTATAGCGCGATTGCGCGTTATCCACAGAAACCTCGGTAGATTTTCCATAATTGGTTTCATCTATTGGATAGGCTTATACCCCAGCACTGGGAGCAGTGATAAGTTTATGATAATGATATCAAGGTGGATGCTTACTGGCAGATTTTAATTGAGGTTAGCTTAAGACACCAGAATAGCAGTTCCGTGTGTACACAGTACCTTCAGGCCACATGATATAAGCCACGGGTTACAGCTAGTTGTTTATAAAAACAAAAGCACACTGTAGTCAAGTTTTCTAGAGTAATGTGTAAAATACTAGTTATTTTTCTCCAACTCTGCCTGAATTTTGGTCCCTGTCACCCGTGTATAATTAAAGCTACATAGATGAAAGGATTTTCCTAATCGGATCAGTATTCCCGTAGATTACCCCTACAGACAAAACAAAATAAGAAACTTACCTCACTATAATATTAGTATAGAATATACTATATAAATGAGGGGTTTAAATACATAGGGTTGCTGCATGTCAGGCTGCCGCAATGATGTCAAATTTCCTCGATTGATTTTGGACTCCACATACTTGACCTAATAATATGGGTTATTATTTTTAATTTACAATGAACTCACTCATGACCTCAATTAGTCATGTATTCATAAATGGCGTCTAAAGTTCGTGTGGGTGCATTAGTTTGTTTAGTGTGTTATATTTCAACGTAAGATTCCTATGTGTGAGTTTTTCAAGGTAAGATTTTATCAATAACCAAAAGTAACTTATAATAGAATAAATTTTTATATATTATTCCCTACACTGGTAATATTAACACGAGCTTTTTTAATAAACAATCATTTTCCTGTTTCAGTCGGACATGTGAAACTTTCTCCGAACCGGTGGTGGCCTCCTCCTTGACATCCGGGAAACAGAAACAAATGGAACAAGTTAGTAATGTTCCCTCCACGGATAAGCCCCTTATGTATCGTACTCAAGAAGTTACCTGTTCACTCCTGATTTCAACTTCACCCCGTTAATTCAAATTTATTTATGCTTACCCTCCACATTCACATGTATTAGGGTCGGTAATCAAAAAATGAATAATAAAGAAACAAATTATTAATAATTGATAAATATTGCATGTACAGTGCTATATTGATGTTGTCTTATGTATTAACCCGTTCTCCTGCTTAATTCCATACATTGGGATACAGTGAGCTCCAGCAGTGGGAAGTGTAAGAGGCTGATGATTACAATGGATCATTAATCATACCTGATCTAACTTCGGGTATCAGAAACTATCGATTTTTTATAGGTTCTATAAGATAAGAAACTTATATAAAAGTCAAATTCACTATAAAATATAGTCTAGGTTAAGCTTTAACGAACACTTGCAGAAATGAACTTAGTACAAAACTATGTACATACTAAAAAAACAATACTTAAATAATACTTATATATAATTAAGTAGTTTTAAGTGATTAAAAAATCTATAAGAATAAATAAATATTAGACAACATCAGTTCAGATCCCAAATTAAGTAGCTAAAGCACTTGTATTATGGAAATCTAAAACAACGAAGTTACTACAGTCCATTTTCTTAATTTACCTAACCGAGAATCGAACCCGGGACCTCAGAGACGATCACATCTTGAAACTGGCTGACAAGCTATTCGGCTATCGATTTTTTTATCTTCTTTTCAAGTTTTCTGTCAGTTGACAACCCTAAATGTATATTAAATTTGAAATAAGACAACATGAAGACAGCGTACAGATTCGAGAATAAGCCGAATTACATTATCAATTCGTATTCCATAAACTAAATTATAAATTAACAATTTTCTTAATTAGATAGAGCTTGTTTTGATCATCACTCAGACAGTGCGTTATAAATAGCCATAGTGACAGAAACATCTAGATAAGGAGATAATATATCTTAACGCTGCACCTAACAACAAAAGAGAAGTGAAATTTCGTTTAAAAGTGACAGCGAATGACGTATTACCTTAGACAAAGTGTAAAATTATTTTTAATTACTGCTCGCAAACGGTAAAAGATAAAACTATAAAATAGAAAATTATGATAAATTCGCTTTTTGACCAAATCAATATTGTGATGCAGTTTTCTTATTATCTATTACATCCTCTTGAAAATCAATTATTTATGATTTAGCTTCTGTTGTTCTCTTGTATCTGCATAGTTGCATTTGAGGATATTTGGTTTATAATTGTCCAAGGATGAGACTATATATAAACTTTCGGACAGGGTCCCTGTCTGGAGTACACAGACAATCAAAGCCCTACAGGTAAAGCTATAAAGTTTCTATAAAGAAATTCGCTGATAATTGAGTTGAAAATTACAAACATACACACATATCCCTGAAGTTGTGAATAAAAAAATTGCAACCATTTATTTAAACCGAAAAGGCGTATAACAAATTCAAGAAACTTATTTGCAGTCGAGCGGTTAGGAACCCTTGCCTTAAATTCAAAAAAAGTTTTAACTTTACATGATTTTGCAGTTTTTCAGAACAACTTTCTATGCATTCATTTATTTAAATTTTGTTGCTGAATTACAGCAAATGACGGACTTAATGCCGGAGGCATTCTCTACCGGTCAATTATATAAACCATTAAAGCGGTTTCTCATATTTAAATATCTAAATTCGGGAAAAATATTTTAGGTAAATAAAACCAATTTTATGGTATAGCCGTGATAAATAAATGTCGTAATAAAAATTATATCAATTACTTGCTTGCATTATCGCGCACGTATAAAGAGCCTTGATGGTAAATAATATTGATTGTAGCACAAGATGGCATCTAACGTGGTGTTGTACTTGACGGTCGCCACAACTGCGGCACTTATAGCAAATGTGCAATGTAATTGTACTGATGTTGTAGCCGGTAAGTATTTTCTTCTTTTTCTTTACTTCTTCCCACTTCAGCTAAGGTCAACTCTACTAAACAAGTCTTTATTTATTTCGTCCACCACATTTCAGGGCTTGTAGGCTAAGATTTTGCATTTGTTCGACAACTCAAAACTCGTCTTGTTTGCACGCACATTAATTGAATACTTTGGTCATTTTTTAATCGTCGTCGAATATCTTTCCCCTCTCTCCTTCTCTCAGTCTAATCAGTTACCCCACTAACTGTGAAACCAGGGCAGCGATCGTTTAAATCACTAACCATGGCTTTAAAAACGTTTCAATTATTATTTAACTTTTAAAATGATCTTTTTCATTATTATTTTTAAATAAAAATCCTGTCATTTGAGCGGCGGACTCGCGCTAGAAAAAAAATATTACGTTTGTTGAATGAGAGCTCAAAAAAACAATAACCAACATATTCAAAGTGTATGTAATTGTTTTTTATTTATTTTTTTATATAACAGCCGACATCGACTAGAGAAATACGTCATCTGTTTATCATGAGATACAACTTGGAGACAGACGAATAGACGGACGGACAGCGGAGTTTTAGTAATAGGGTCACATTTTTGGACCTTTCGGTACGTAGCCCTTAAAAGTTGAATTTGGAAAAAGCTATTCATCATCAAAGCTATTGCGAAAACTTAAATAAAACTAAATCGTTTGAATAAATATGTAAATAATAATAAACATGTAATATAAATATATATACATATTCATGGATGAAATCAATAAAACGTTTTTATAGACTATTTATAAATAGCGAGAGAGGCGTCAGCCCGAAGAATATATTTTCAAGTGTATCGATAATCGCCATCGATTTCGTTTTCTCCGAATTAAGCTTTCGGTTGACAGTAGCCGATGTAGTGCTGACGTCATTGAGAATTTGTCTAGATCTTTTGTTGTTTTGCCAAACAAAATGTCATTATCCGTGAAATTAAGGCCGCTTAGATAATGCATAGAATAGAATTGCCCGGGCATTATGAATAATGCCGTCTTAAGGACGCGGAGAAAACAAACAGGGAAAGACCGGAGGAATTCAAATCCAGCTAGTCATTTCTTCACGTCAACTATTTATAAATGCCATTATTTATGTGGCGAGTACAAAAACGCCACGCTTCGCTGTCGTCAAATCAATCGACCTATCACGTGACACTAAGTTTTTCAATTAAGTGTAATATAAATTACACCTCTTTCATATCTCTATCTAGAAAAATAAAGTATTGCTTATTCTAAGTTGAAAAAAAAATTGTACCGTAATAAAACCTCATTTCAATTACTCCGCCCGATAGGTGACGAGCATTTGAAATAATACCCGGGCCATTTTATCACATTGCCCAGTCATATTACAAAAAACACTGTTGGCGATATTAATCCGAAAATCTAATAAAATCATATATTTCTGCTGGAATTCAAAAAGTAGTAATTAATGAAGCGAAATCTGCAGGGGCATCCATTACTGTGGGCTTACCTCAGGGATCGGTATTACGACCATTGCTTTTTCTAATTTACATTAATGATCTTCCTCACTTTACGAAGAATTTTTGCGAGACAGTTGTTGGCAGATGACACCTCTTTAGTGATTTGCAGATGATACCTCTTTAGTGTTTAAAGTTAAGAGGGGTAATGATTGTTTTGACGATGTAAATGATGATTTCGTCAATGTTCTACAGAGGTTTGATAATAGTAATTTAAAGCTCAATCCAAATAAAACGAAATACTTAAATTTACAGTTATAAGTGAAAAAGTTGAGTTGGTAGAATCAGGTAGACTAAGTTCCTTGGTAATACATACTAGATTCCAGTCCGTAGTGGGATCCTTATAATAGATACCTTGTCAAGTAGACTGAGTTCTGCAGCTTTTGCTGTTAAGAAAATTACTCTTGACTTGTATATTTAAGTTATTTTCATGGTGAAATGACGTATGGTCTATTGTTGTGGGGCTAACATTCAAGATATTCTACAAAAGAGAGCTATCCGCGCTATATATAATTTACGGTATAGGAAATCTCTCAGAGAAATATTTAAAGAAATAAATAAATTGATTGTTTCCTCTCAATACATCTATGAAAATATTTTGTACGCAAGAAAAGATTACTTTTCCTTCACAAAAAAAATAGTATTCATAATCTTAACACAAGAAATAAAAATTGAACTTGCTGTTCCAAGCATCAGACTTAAAAAATCAGAGGATCTTTTCTGGATAAAGGCATTGCTGTGTTAAATAAAGTTCCACAAAATGAAATTAACCTACCTGTAAATAAATTTAAAATCATGTAAAGAACATACTTTTGAGTAAAGGCTATTATTACAAAGTTGATGATTATTTTTCGGATATGCATGGAATTAATAGCCTTCGCTTTGTTCCATAACGATTAATTATATGTACTATCTTAGATCCTACAGACTTTGAAAATTCTATTTATTTTTACAAAGACTGATAAACACATTTTATTTAAGTGAATTTTTTCATGTATTTTTGAAAATTCGTTTTTATGCAGTCGGATTTTTTGTTTTTCTTTAAATTATTTATTTTTGTTATAATACATACTACTTTGGTAATGACATGATTTATGTAAATGTCATAACTTATGATAAAGAGTTGGTAAGTTTCTTTCGCTTGTTCTTCTTGTCAGCTAAAAGACATCCTGAAGGAGTGGTAATGGAAAAAAATTTTTGGACGATTCAAAAGTGCTTGTAACAGGCTTGCTTGAATAAAGACAATTTCATTTCATTGTATACTGCACGGGCATTGTTCATAATGCCTGATTAATCACTTTGTCCGTGGCAAATTCAGTTTATTTATAAAACATCAGCTACCTATATTGCTAACATTATAAACAATCACGTTTGATATTTGAATTTTAACAGAACTCAATACTAGAGCAAAAAATATTTTGATGATATTTTTGTTGTATTGTCGTAACAATTATAGATAGTCTATCTATCTATCTATGTTTTATGACGTACACTCACGCGTTATATGAAGTGACCATATATTATTAAGAAGCTAACCAAACAACCTAAAATTCAAAGCAAGTAAATTAAACTCATTTTTTTTCAATTCATTTACAAGTTATGAATACGCGAGGTGTACTGGTGTGATGTGAGTGGTGTGAGTAGTGTAGTGAAGACAACGTGAAAATGACCCGATGGCAGAGGCCGCAGCCTGGTTCTGGGCAACGATGTCGGGTCAGATGTTGGTGGAAAGTCCCGAACCGAAAGTAAGCTTTCAGCCCGAACTGAGCTGCAGCTCGAGCCAGACGGTGTTTCGGTGTCTCAGCCGAAGTAGGCCACAAGCGGAGGCTCTAGGAATATATAGTAAGTGGATATAGATGTGGGAGTACCAATAAGCGATTTTTATAATAGATCAGTGAGGTTAAATCATTCGAAAAGATTGTCAACAAGAATTTGAGATCATGGAATTAGGCCTTTTTTAATTTAGTAAGCTCAGGATGAAATCAAAACCTAAACTAAAACAACAGGTCAGAGTGTACATAAGTATCAATGAGAAAGTCTGACAAAATGTAGATGTAAAATAGAATACTGCTAAAAGATTTGAAGATTAAGAAAGGATGATGAAAAAACAATGATAAAGGATAATGTAGTACCAAATAATGCAGGTCAGCTACGACATTATTAGCACAGAGTCTTAATATAAATATTTTATTTTCAATATATACGAGTACCAAATTTTTAATTACAATAAAAAATGTAATGTTTAATTTCGTTAGACAGAAGCACCAGTCTAAAAAAAAATCTAAATAACCAGATGAGTTTCCTTATACGAGTAACAGTGAGATTGACATGAGAGTTAAATTTTAAATGTTAACACCGAGGTATTTAATATTCAAAGCTTTGGATATAACTAAGCATGAAATAACTAATTTTGGATTGTGTTCTCAAAACCACAAGGCTAGGTCAACTGTCGCATTTCTAAATTATTGCATAACTGTCGCCATCTAGTGCAAAAACTTGGTAATAAAAATGCCTAGAAGAATTGAGAAAGAGTAATTGAAGGTGACATAATTTCTTGATTGATAAGTACAAACTTTTTAACATTTGAGAGGTAATGACTCTAAAATATATTTTCGATAAATGCAAAATGGTACGATTTTATTTACAATTGATCAATAGTTGTTTATAATAATGTTAGCTAAAAGGTTGCTAATGTTTTACAAATAACCCTTTGAACCCAAACCAGGTGTATGTACGTATGAGTAGGCATCAGGTCTATCACTATGAATACAGGTAAAACAATGGGAACTTCTCATCCGTGGAGAACCATTCTACCACCAACGCAACGACTCTGGCAATTGAGAGTGTATTACGTAAGTAACGTATCTAAATATAATTCATCAACTAGATTTTTTGGAATTCTGAAGGGAAATTTAATATTACCCGGCTTAACTCTAAGTTACCCGGTTTAGTTGAGTAGTATGTTTATATGTCGTTCTGATTCTTGTTAGGGTTTTATATTATAAAAAGATGAGAAAGGAGCTCTTACTTATGAAGTCCCTAGTATGTCTGACTTTCCGTCGGTCTAACACAGGCAATTCGTTCCGAAAACACTGGACCCATTTAGTTAAAATTTAATGACATTAAGTCAGTGAATCAGAAACTAAAGTATCATTCAAGTAAAGAAAAGAGTTTTTAAACATGAGATCTCAAGTAATCTGAGCTAATATATTACAAAAAGGTAAAGTTTCTAAATGTGTTTGTTTGTGGGAGGTCGTCTTTGGAAACACTGATCCGATGATGTACAACATAAGAAATCTTTGACTCGGTGTTGAAGTACCTTCTTCGTTTTAATTTTCCGCAATATGAAGACCTTATCAAATTCGTTTGGGCTCAGATCGATGTACGTGATCTTATTTTTAATTTAATAGGTAATAATTTACAGGAACCACATTGCGATGATCCCAACGGTCCCAACGGCGTAACTTTTACTGTGTGCGATCCTGACGGACCAGGGCCGAGGCTTACAGTGGGCCCCACTGTCAATAGGGTTGTTATAGAACGCAGAAGCAACCCGATGGTGAAAGACATAACCGTGGACATTGTGATGTACTGCCCGTCCAATGTTAGAAGCGACTAAGTCGTGCTAGGCAAGTTCAAGAACTGACTGAGGTATATTACCATTAATAAATGCTGTGAACATTTATATATACTTTTTTTGTTAATTTATGCTCTGCATACAAATTTAATTAACCTTTTTTTATTATTATGATGTCTGTAATAACCTTCATAATTCATGCTTTTATATTGTCAAGAGCGAAAATTCGGTTCGGACGGGTTCGGGATAAAAATCAACACCGATTAAGTTCACGATCCGACTTTATTCAATTAACAAAATCACAAAAATAACTCATTAACAATACACACTTCACTTCACTATTATCACTTTCACAACACCAGTTGGATCGTCCAAATAGTTCCCTTCTATAGTAATCGCTTCGAGTTTCGTTGTTGTTTTCAAACCGCTTAATCTCTATAGAATGCCGGGACTGGTAGTGCACCGCGTATTTATAGGGACCGGTACCACATCTAGAATGTTCTACCTAGATCTCCGAAATGGTGATTCTTAATAAAATAATTGTAAAGACAGTTTTTATAGATAATCCCATTGAATAATTTTCGTTTTTAAACTCGCCGTTTAGCTGAAAAATGCAAAGAACTGATTTTCGCAACATTCGACCTTGAATAAATTTTTTATACATGTCGGATCGACGGAGAATTTGCCAAATTATTTTTAACCCGTGGTGTGTTCCAAGCATTCATGGCAATTTTACCCCTATTTTTGATGCTACTTTGACCAGGTTATAAAGAAAATCATGCCTTTTCCTCATTTAGACATTCTGTAAACCGTTACAATGTCTAAATGAAAAAAAGGCATGTTGTTAGATATTTGGACCAAATGTAATAGAGATGATGACTGGGTAAAAAAAATGCAATTCTATTTAGTCCGTCAGTCAGATAATACAAAAATATTAGATACGTGTTTTTTTTACTTCAATTTAACAAGAAATAGCTTAGATAACAGGCATTGAGTAGAAAACGTACCCTAACGTGACGTCATGCGAAATTTCAACTCAATGTAACGCCGTAATTTTATGATTACAAAAAAATAAAAAAAATACGTGTTTAATATTTTTTAACACTCTACCTGACGGACAAACAAACAAAAATTAGTCATCATCCCTATTATCGCTATCTATTATGTACCGTGTCCTGCAGCCATTGATATGTAGATATATTATCTCTAGAGCTAGCTTCCTTTATTCACTACTTATGTTAAGTACCTAGAGTAGTCACGCTCTCATAAAAATCTCTGCAGTGGGGTCGTGTGCGTCGGGACGTTAAGTTCCCTAAAATATGGTTAAGTGAAGCGATGACTGGCTCATAAGTAATGCTCGTGAACGGCTGCTGCCAAAAGGGATAAGTCTATCTTGATGTACGTATTTTAATACTAAAAATAAAAATGAATTAACAGTGCCTGTCATTAGACTGCAAAAAGTATAAGGTCCCAAGCAAAATACAACAATTATTATATATTATGCAGTTTAAATCTACTTATAAATTATTATGAAAAATCTTATTTATGAGCTTATTTATAATTGCCGTTATTGAATTATTATATCATAATTAAAAGATCATAGTTTTTTTCGTTATTTATAGTGTATTGATCAGGTAATGACATGGTTTAGTGAATGTTATTATACCCATTAGAGCTGGTAAGTTTCTTGCTTGCTTTTCTTATCGGCCAAAAACGTCCTGGACGGGTAATAGAGAATTTTGAACGATTTAAATGTACTTTCAATAAACAACAATCTTTAGGGTTCGTAAGGAAAAACGGAACCTTTATAAGATCACTTTGTTGTCCGTCCGTCCGTCCATCTGTCAAGCAGCAACTCGTGAAGGAAATTTATATAAATTATAAATTGATAATACATATTATTTTGGTAATGACATGATTTATGTAAATGTCATTACTTATGATAAAAAGCTGATAAGTTTCTTTCGCTTGTTCTTCTTGTCAGCTAAAAGACGTCCTGAACAAGTGGTAGGGGAAAAAAGTTTTTTGGACGATTCAAAAGTGCTTGTAATAGCCTACTTGAATAAAGATATTTTCATTTCATTTCATTTCATATATCAAATACTCAAGTCTATTGTCCCTTGGAGCTGTGAAAAATCAAACGCAATCAAAGGATACAGCCGTTTATGCCGCAAATTTCCACAAATTTTCGTAACTCGCAAAGAAATCAAAACCTTCGTGGTACTTCCCGTGAACTCATAATCTTGAAATTTGGTACGGAAAACGTATTATAGCACAGATAAAGAAAAAATTGCGAAAACTGAAAGTTTTTATTATTATTTATGAATTTTATTTTTTGTACGGAACCCACGCCGCGCGAGTCAGACACACACTTGGTCAATTTTTTCCAGTGACCCCGCCCTTTCTTCGTAAATGTTAAAGTTTTCTAGCCATAAATACTCATTTGTCATAATGTCCTTAATTAATTTAACAAACGTAATGTATTGTATGGAAAAAGAAAAAACAAGTAACTTGAAAATTAAAAATCCTTTGAGCCCGTACCCATTTCAATGTGAGGCTCTGTAGACCGACCGTTGTATCAGTCAGGAACTGACACTGCAATCTCCAGGGATGCCTAACTCTATAACGCCTAACTCTCTAGCCATTGAATACGACATTTTACCGATGCTGTGGCGATATTTTGTTCCAATTTATTACTTTACCATGTATTTTGGTGGATAAACGACTAATTTATTAACACTACTGTTAAACTCATAATCCTCATTCTTTGATTCATTGTTCTTTATTAAATATGACCGCATTTAATTGAGAGTAAAAATTTATAAAAATATCTTATTACTCTAATGAATGATATGGAAAACTGTTCTCAGTAGTACCAACTACTTAATGGATGATATGGAAAATTGTTTTCAGCAGTTGGTACTACTGAGAACAATTTTAAGAACTCAACTGAGAACGATTTCCCCTTCTGTTCAATTTCATATGAAGATATCGAATTGAAAATTAACTTCTAAAATACGTAAGAGAAATACAAAGAAATCAATAATTTACTTCTAGCAACTGGCAAATGTGTTTTACAAAGAATTCTAAATATATTCTCGTCTGAATAAACCGTGGTAAAAGGCATTTTATCATTCAACAAAGTAATTCTCTGTAACCAGATTTCATATATCGTTAGTCTAACCAAAGCGACGTGTGGCTCGTGAACCTGGTGTCCCCCGTGACCGTACCCTTATCACACGCGACCCCCGAGACATGCCGTGCTGTGAGTACCGCAGGGGAATAATCTAGGCCACACATTTGGAAACAAAGAAACGTTAATTTCTAATGTATTTTATATATTCAGTGTTGCCATTAAAGATTTATGGTTAACTTTAAAATTTCTACCTTTCTACTTTATCTTTCGTGGACTCTGAAATTGTAAACGATGCAGAGGTTTTACATTACTATCAGGAAATAAACTATCAAAAGACAGAATAAAGTTATATATTAATAAGGACACACTATGGTGCAAACAATTTGCTCGGATAGCATAATCTGTCCCAGCATGCGTCCGTAATTTACGACCATCCTTTATGACCGTTCGACCTGAGTAAACACACCTTCGGGACGACATTGCGTCGTTACAAAACGATTTTCAATAGTTTCAGTTACATTATGTATAACTTTTTAATCTACCATGCTTAAGTAATGACGACTTTAAGTAATACTAATTCAGATAAAATTTAATGCCACTATTATACACTCGCACAGAGTTATCATTGGTTTTTAGTTGTCTTGTGAAAATTCTGGCACTTCTTTATAAGCGTGCTATAAAATATGTGACAGGTTCGATGCTTAGGAAAATGAATAAAGGCTAACTAAGCTTGAGAATTTGATTTGTTAGACGGTAGTAAGAAAAACTATAACAAACAAAAAATGAATATAAAACAGTTCATATGATTACCTACATAATATAATTAAAATAGTTAAATAGATCAGTTACCTACCCCGTTTCTGGGTTTTCCGTAATAGGTAGAACTTAGTAGATTTTTCACGAAGATATACGTTTACATTTTTCTTATTTAAATTATAATAATTTTATTATTATTAGATTTATATAATTTACATTTATATGATTCAATTATCATGTTCTCACAATATGAATATTTTTATTTTCTTACGTAAGGTGAATAGAAATAAACAAATTTACAAATATAAAGTCATTGTGGCAATTTAATGTGATGTACCAGTAAAATTTCTCTTCATCTACCTATTATATTAGATTGTTCAAACTCCTTATTTTCTTAACAATAATAATTTGAGCCCGCCTTCCAAATTAAGGCGCATTAAACCATAATTTAGTTAGTAGTTGAAACCTGTCACCTATTCAGGAAGAATGTGTGCCGTTCTTGGATGTTTTATTAAGCAAAGTTTAATCACCCCCCCCCCCTCACTTCATGAAGAGGAAGTCGTCCCCCAGCGGGAAGTTGTGGAATTTTCGAATTAACTCATAAGCGTAAATGAGACAGTAGGTATAAGTTTGCGCCTGTGTTTGACTATTGAGCAGAATTATTATGAACAATGGAACAGAGCCATTAAAAAAAATCTCTATAGTCAATGCAGTCTGTAATCTCTTACGTCACGTATTAAAGTAAAAGTTGTTCAGATAATTCGTTAAATTCTTCTAAAAAGGATACGCATCGAAGTGCTTTAAAACAAAATGTAATTATTGTTGCCACTTTTCAAATGGGGTGGATATATAAACGCAATGGAATAAGACGGAGATTTTAAAAAAAAGTTATTGCCAAATTTCCGTCCACTTTTTATTGTTCGACTAATTTGACTATGTGTCAATAGATGGCGTTATATAGTAATATGGTTCTGTTTTTGACTCATGATGACTAAAGGTAAGTGACTCGCTTGAATAGAAGACCATTTTTTTTGTCTTGTGCCTGCTCGGTCATCTAAAAGAGCGCTCACTACTAGGTCGGTCAAATAATTCTATTAATTCTAATCTGCCTGTAACAATCGGAAAAATAGAACTAAAACTCGTTTGGAACGATTTAAACGTACGGTCGAGCGTTGAATTTTATAGGGATGATGACTATTTGTTTGTCTGTCCGTCAGGTAGATTATTGTAGAAAATTAAACGCGTTTTTTGCGCAATCAACAAATTACGGTGATACATTGAGTTGTAATGTTACATGACGTCACTGTATTGTACATTTTTTTCAAAATTGTGACGTAGCCAGTCCCCTGATATTAAATTATTATCAGTATGACTTACATAATTCAATGAAATAATATGGCGCGTAGGTTGGTAAGCTACTAAAAAGTTCTGTGAATTTAGCCCGTAAAAGTAAAATGGTCACCATTTTTATGCGAACGAATTTCTCAACATTTCTACAACTTTCAGTTTACTAAAAACTCCAATGAAGCATTAGAACGTTTTAACGTTAGAATCTCCATTTAAGTGTAAAGAGAAAACTCATAATATCATAATAAACTGGCCGGCGGTGCTAAACTCTGAAATCAAATGGCTCTCACCGATTTTACAGTGTTGCCGTAACTTAGAGGTATGCTTTTCACTCTCCGGGACTAATTAGTATAATAGTAACTTTTTCTCGCAGTAAAGTACTCAGTCATTATCATTCTACTCACCGAGAGGTAACGCTATAGGTTAAGTAAAGTTTATACTAAATATAAAAAACAAATTTCAGTGTTACTTATCTGCTTAAAATATATGTAGTAATACTAAGGTTTTGTATGCTGAAAGACGGGTATTAACTCAGTTCAGCAGCAAAGGCTAACTAAATAGGTACAGTATATGATAACCTTAAATGTAAGAAAAACATGTATTTTATTTCGTTGTGGCCTAATATTATTATTATAGTGTAGGTAAGATTTTTTGACGTCTACTTTCACCGCAGATCGTGAGCACGTTAACATTTTAGTATGGTAACCGGCACAGCGCCTCTAGCGGTAACTATCAAGAACTAGACATCTTAATACAAATTCTTAACGCGCTCACTAGTGTACGCATTAAAGTACAACTTACACTTTCCACTCAGGTCAAGATTATGTTGATGATACCACAATGATTGCGTGTAAAGACGAACAACAGTCACTATGGAGCAACGGAATAATAAAGAACTTATAAAGAAGCAAAGGAACCTAAAGGCAAACAAATAATTAATAAGAATTTTCGAGTTCTGCTAATCTTATAAGCAAAACATTGAAATTCGAAATTCGAAGCCATATCCTTTCTCAACACAGGAAACAGCTCTCACGCACACAAGAATCGAATTTCTCAAACAACTCATTAACTCCGAATTCGTATAGATTTAGCATCCAATAAACTTTACCCCGACAGCGATTACATGTTGTTGGACTGTGAGTTTAAGTAAAATTGCGATTGCCAACACGCGAATGAATTTCCTCTTTCTTAAAGTTTAAAACTTTGATTTTCTTCTCGACTCGTTGCCGTTAAAGCTGCGGGATGTGAACATTCCATCACAGTCCTCTTATGGGCTAAGTTTTGCCGACAGCGAGTCTATTGCCTGTCTTCATCGCCTTGATTAACTAACAATAGTTATAACATTCGCATTATTTATGTTGTCTAGGATTTTTTTATTAAAGGCAGCAAGTATGAATATATCTATGTTTACCTTAATCATCGTCGGTCATTTCGGGTGCGTTTTTGGGATAGGTTACAGTGACTAGAACGTAGTTCCTCATCACTGCTCTTCCATTCTGACTCATCATCTAAACGCCATGATATTACCTATTTTATCGCGTGGTACTCCTTGAAGAAGACAAATTATCTTCTGGGTCTTCTTCTCTATCACTAAAAACACAGGATCAGGTGGAACTAAGATCAAGTGGATCTTCGAGGCGTAATGTTTCTCAGTTATAATTGTTACAAGAGGCTCACCTAACCATAAAAAGTCACTATGTTGAGATAATTAGTAAATACGTGTAATTTTCAAGGATAAACAAGGTTCTGAAAAATAATATTTTTAGTATACATGCTCTCATTGTACACAAACGTGTACATCAACAGTGTCGATCAATTTTTGTTAGGAAATGTGATATTGTTTTAACATATAATTATAAAACATAACATTAACTTACCTTGTAGAGCAGGTTTGATCAATTATGGTACAGAATAATAATGTACAATTATACCAACAACCAGCGTAAGACACATTGGGAACAACTTACAATGACAGTGACAATTTCACAGTTATTTTCGCACGCACCGATTTTTTTTAATATTCAAACAAAATGTAGACACTTGTGTACAGCGGGCGATAATGGGTTAAGACGACGCTTACACTCAAAATCGCTAAGTCGATTGGCTTTGTATTAATAGCGTTTATGAGCTGCAATTATAAAACGTGAAAACGTGTACGTATAAATTGAAGCCGCTGGCGTTAAGCATGTTTTATATATAGTCGGTATTAATCAGAGTTAGCGAATTCGACAAAAATCCATTGCGTGCGTGGAGGGTAGCAGACACTGAGTCAGCCGTAGGACATATATTTAAATTTCAACTCAGTGTGAGTATGAACCATCTACGCACAATATTGGAAAACAATGAAAACAAAATAGCTCCAGGTCATTCACTAAACTAACTACGTCTCACGGCTCTGCTTGTCTTATTATTAATATAACGAACCACATTATAGTTATGTTCTGATGCAATAGCAGTGGAGTCAGGAGAACTGTCGAGTTCAATTAGAAAGACTTTTACATGATTTTTATGAAAATATAGATAGACAGATATTTTACAATGACTCGTTGAGGCTAGCTATTTGTAAGTGCAGGAGTGATAAAGATAAATATATAAGTAATTGATTTATTTATGTAATTGAAAGATAAATAACTCTTATAGAGTTTCATCAAATCAAATCATTTATAGGCCTTGTAATAGAGTACTTCACACTAGGCAAGTCTTTATACATAAATTCGATAAGTAATTAAAAATATTTCGAACAATTCAAATAATTACAAGTAAAAGACCAACAAAGCCATGTAAACATTTTGTCGTTATTAACAATAAAAATAAATAGCATACAAACATTCTATCAATATGAATACTGTGAATAGATTTTCAATGAAAATTTCCTACAGGTTTTCCAATAAGTACACAAAAACTGACAATTTCAAATAAAAGTATAAAGTTAGGTAAACAGGTCAAAATGAGGATTCCCCTAAAGGCAACTTCATGTATTCATTTAATGAATAAAAAGCTTTCACGACAAAGAACGTCTTGAGCTTTCTTTTGAAATCATTCCTTTAGTTCGTTAAAGTTGCTAGTAGTTGCTGGTAGTTCGTTAAAGTTGCATAGACTGCAATGAAAATTTTGTCTAGCCAAGCCATAACACTACTCGTTTTTTTATGTTTAGTTCGATTTTAGCAGTAGTTTTGTAATAGACTTCGTAAAAGGAAGTAATGAACATGATCTGTATTTATGTATTTTTGTTGCAATGGCACTACGACGCTTTTGGATTAGTTTTTACATTTTTTATTTGTATTTAAAATTAAAAAATAATCAAAGTAAAAGTTGCTGGATAAGTGGAGAATCAGTATAGAAACATACCAAAAACCAATAATTTATTAAAAGCATGGCAAATCCCTGAGGTTCACTTTAGTCACGTTTCAGTAAGCGGTGTGGCTAATGTCATTTTCAGTCGTAATTTTCAGTGAAACATTGTAGAAAAATGCCATCCTGCGAGTTAAAACAATGCACAAACTACACATTAACAATGAGAAAAGCAAAAAAGATATAATTTCATTCGTTAGTTCTTACTGTTTTTTATTTTAATCAGAATAGTGATACGTAATTGAACGCGGCCATTGTTCGTGCATCGTGTTCTACGACTAGGGGAAACTGGAGTTGACACGTTAAGCTCGTTCTAACAAGTGATATGCTGTATGGTTTTTATGTGGAGATAACTAATTTGATATCTTCACGCCCTTTGTAGTTGTATTATAATGTAACACTACCACAAATGAAGTTAAGCCGTTTTAAAACGCAATAATATACGGGTATGTCGTATCCAGTAATAAAACGCCATTGCAAAAAACAATAACTTCTATCAAAAAGTAAAACCAAATATAAAAAAACAATGAAAACATTAACAATATCAAAAAGTTTGTACTTCAGCACAATTTTTTTTTACTGTTGTCTTTGATAATAATAATATTGTTTTATTTCAGGTTTTGTTTTATTGTTTTATTTTATTTAAGCAAATAAGACCTAATAATATACAATAACTTATCAATTATAATTAACATTATTACAATGAGATAATATAAGTATAATTATTTATTTGCGAGTTACCTCCGGTGCAACGAAATCAAGATCTTGAATACAGCGCTATTTAAAATCTCAACGCTTCCTTTAATTATGCTATTCTTATAACACCGAAGAAATCAGCTATGCGACCTTCAGCAAACATAGGTACTTGACGCAATACACTATCGTTGCTGTCTCATGAGAATACGAAATGCGTCATTGTATTGAACTCCTTATGGATGAATAAGAGGAATTAAACATTAAACAATTTAAATCTGCTAAACTTCCGAGCGAGGATGTTATATCGAACTGATAGCGCTCATCTCTCACGTTCTATATGTAGCTCGTTCTTTTCATTCTCTGCAAGAACATGACGAAATGTTTAAACTCGCTCACAACTCGTTGCGCCCTATCATTCAATAATAAGTCTGGTATATTCTCCGGATTCCTCCCCAATGTGAACCATAGAAAACCATAAGCTGCCTTTGACACATTATAACTCCGACCATGCGAAACAGCATATTTCTCAAAGACTGAGATAACCCTACAGAGACTTTTAATCGAAGGAGGAAGCAACACCATATCGTTGCCATATCTTAGATAGCAGTTGCCCTTAGCTTTCCGATTAAATCGTTAATATAAGGGTTAAAAAAATCCGGAGATGTCAACCCTCCCTGAAGAATACCGCATTCCAGCCTATAGCTGCTGAATGTCGCGTTGCCCCATCTCACATAATTTGCCCCTCATACCAGTACCCGAACAGATCTACTGGTTCTCTAGTCACATCAATGCTACGCAGTTTTCGCAAGAGAATATCATAATTGGCTAGATCAAATTCACGGCTTAGATCTAGATAGCATACATATACAGATGTTCTTTCTCGTACATAATAAATAACAGTACTTTTCAAGCAGATAGCTGAATCCATCGAGAGACAGGGACGGAAACCAAACTGCGTATCATCAATCTGAATGTTTTTTGATATCTCAGGCTGTAACGATCTTTCAAATACCTTTCCAATTATTGCATCTGGGGATAGTGGTTGGTAGTTACTCGCTGATCCCAGGTCGTCTTGTTTTTGGCGACAGGTACAACTGTTTTCATTATGTTGAGTGACAGATGGGAGTATTTTAGACACACATTGAAAAATTTCGTCAGCCTAGAACAGAGAGTCATGCCCGCATGAAAAACGTGCTCAGAACTTAGTTCATCATGTCCCTATGATTTACCATTACCCATTGTGTCCACTACCTTAACAATATCTTCCGGGCTATACTCTATGACTAATAAGGGTTCTTTTGTAGTGAAGTCACCAAATTTATTCAGTTTCGGCATATATTCCGACACAGGCAGAAGATCAATTTTAATTCATTTCGAAAACATATTTACAATTTTCTATTTTGTACACCATCGTTACTAATTGGTAAGCTCTGTTTTAAATTAAGCTTTTTAATTTCTTTCCGAAATTTTACAAAGTTTTATCTATTCTGCTAATAGCCATAATCTGATTTTTTCTACAATAATTCGCACCATTTCAATTTATTTTTAAACTTTTTTCTATGATTTACCATGTTATTTTAAATTTCACCAGAGGTTGGTTATTCTCGTATGAGCATACTATCACCTTTTGTACGCGGTCAATCTGATCACATAAAGTGTAGGTACATTTGTCTTTCTCAGTATCCACATAAAAAATTCTGAGTTTCTTGCCGGTACTTCTCAGTACAAGGTCTCCCGCCGTAGTTTTGCGAACCGATGGCGTAGCTTTCGACTTTCATAAGTGCTCTGTAAAAGCCTAAGCTGGATAAATAATTTTGATTTTGATTTACATCGATCACGCATTTTTCACCACTTTTGTCTTTATATCCATATAAGAACCAATTTTTCTAAATATTTTAATTATTTACAAAAAAATGTAATCGTATTAAAAGAACGGCGGACGTGTGTCATCAGGTCAGTTTGATAAATATAAACTAAGTAGTAATCTTTTGGACTATGGTATATGTGTAATTATGTATCTGTTACCAGCAACTCAATGCCGGCCGCAGACTTGGATGCCGTTCCGTCTGCGATCGACCGCATAATTCAAACGTGTGTACGGAGAATGCATCTACCGACACCGAATAGTCTGTGGTCTGGCGACCAGTGAGTATACATGAAATAAACTAAGGATCTGTGCATACATATTTTTAGGGGGAGGAATGTACGTTATTGTCCGTACTGACGACAATGACCTACACTCACTTTAAATACATTGCTATTAATTTTAGATATACAAATTACAAATGTTACATATTCGGTTATGTTATGTACCGAACACGGGCCTTTTTCTATAGTTAACCGTAAAAAGTTTTTCAGCATAAGAGAAAACTCAACATCAACAACCCAGTCTAATTGAAATGAAACCTGTATTTACCCTTTTGAAGTGCTTTTTATTACAAATCAAATCGAAATCTTTTATTAAATCTAGGCTGAACCAATCTCTATCGAACTAACTATTTCCCCGCGACTTCACCTGTATTAATTATCGTCTATGTCCCCCGTGTATTACGTAGATTTCCCGTAAATGAAAGGCTTCTCTAAATCGGCCCGATAGTTTCGGAGCCTATCCAATACAAGCAAACAAGCAATCAAATAATTCCTGTATATAATATGAGTATACATAGAATTATTGGGAAAAAATATGTCGAACAAATAAACGAAATCTTCTTCTCTGAGACTTTCACTAGATATATTGAATATTTTTATATATACCGATATCGTTTCATTAACATTTTCTTGAGTAAGTAAGTCCATATAAGTCAATATTCATAGACCAGTCTAGACTGTTGATAAATATTTGCAAATACTACTTGGCGACAAAGTGGTTACAAATTAAAAGTTGCTTAGTTAAGAGTTTCATGTTGTTTCATCCTAGGAACAAGTTTTCGACGTATTACACAAACGTGGCGAACGCTCGGTCAACTTTGGTGTAATTTTGCTTTTCATACACAGACGGGTTTACAGGGCGTTGGAAATCAGTCTTATTATAGGCTAAGACTGCACTGCGATTAATTGCAGGTCTTAAAACGCAAAACATATACGGTTGAATATTTCATAACATTGCATTGAACTTAGTTCTTTTTAAAATGAGCCCAAACACGATCAGAGCGCTGTAATATTCGTTTCTCGTCGAGGCGGGGTTAAAATCACAACGAAAGTGAGGCATTTTGAAACTATTCGATGCAAATAGGTAGGGACACCTCATGCGTGACTGATACACACGGTACGGTATCGTTTAAAAGGAACGAGACTTAATTAGTATCGTTTTATCCCTAATTAAACGGTACAGACGGCCACGGAACGAGAGCTTACAAAGTAATATTAATTATTATTAATGGGATTTTAAGTAGTTTGGAGCAAAACTAACTGAAATTTTATATTTCAAAATATTTTAATCATTTAAAATTTCCCACCCACCACAATTATACCCAAAAACTATATAAAAACTAATATTGTTCTAAATAATGACCGGTGAAAGGCAGGGGCCTAATCATCTTCGGTCAAGACATTCGTATAATTAGATCTCAAACTTCACAAGGTAAGTTCGTTTGATTCTTAATTATTAATTGGATTTTAAATTGTTTAGAGCAAAACTAACCGTTTTATCCACCACCAGCCCTTTTACGTCCCCACTGCAGGGGCTCAGGCCTTCCTTATGGATGGTTAAGGAGGATGGGCCATGACCCTCCACGCTGGCCCAATGCGGATTGGAGGGTATTAACGACTGCAAATGCAGCCGGGACCAACGGCTTAACGTGCCTTCCGAAGCACGGAGTAGCTCGAGATAATATTTTTTTGGTCACCCATCCCGTGACCGACCCTTGCGAAAGTTGCTTAACGACTACGATCGCGGGCCGCGGCGCTTATTTTATAACCGTTTTATATTTAAAAATATTAATATTTAAAATCCGTTTTGTAAAGTGTGATGTAGAATATTGCGCGCACCAGCTATAAGATAAGATATTTAATTTTAATATCGTGTAAGACGAGCTGTGCCCGCTACTTCGCCCAAGTAACATACATCGCCGTCGAACATATAACCTCCACCTTTTCGATTTCGAAGTCAGTTAAAAGTTATTACTTTTTTCTAATTTTCAGTTTTTTTGTTATTATTTTATTTTTATTTTTTCAGTTTTTTAATTTATTAATTTTATATTTCTTGTATAGAAAATAGCTATACTAATGTTAATAAATGTTTTCTATCTTGTGAATCGTTATTTTGTATTTTCGTACATATTTCTTCTATTTATTTATAAACATATAAACACATACACACACACACACACGCATACATACATACATACACCATATTTGTCGTGCAATGTAATTTATAAATATGTATATTTATGTCTAATACTTGCATTTTCTTTGTTAACTGCCCTCATTATGATTATATAATTAATAAGATTTGTAAACATAATAAGTTTCTATAATTGGCGTCAATGCTGTATACTTGTTTTTGTATAGAAATAACAAAACTGCTGTTGAAACTTTGTTGAATGAATAAATAAATAAATTTCTTTTTTTTTTCATGTGTGTAATTTAATTTTTATTTGTTTTAAATTTTCTACCTGGTACCTTTATTGAAAATCTTCTTATATACAATACGTACAGTTAATACAGAAACGAAAGATACCGCCATATGAATAATAAATACTCTTTATCTAGATTTACAGAAAACCTTTATTTATAAATAACTACAGACTTTATTTATTTATAAAATGTTGTTTTGGTATATATATCGTGTGTTTAGTAAAAAGCTGTTATTTTCATATTACAAACAGATCTTCCAATTTTATTTATTTGTATAACTTGTCTCTCATTTAACATTTAGGTTATTGATGGGATCAGTTTTACCGATGTATTTAAACTTATATGAGCATTTGTGTATGTTATTTGTTAATGTGAATGACAAAAACAACAAAAAATATATTCAGTAGATATTATTGTTTAAATTGAGTCATTCCTACTATGCTTTGACGAAATAGAAATAAATATTGAGAAGTTTACTTATAAACATTAAATAATTTAAAACTAACTATGAGTCGTTCTGTTCTGTATTACTTAGCAGAATTCTAAACTAATGGATTTGTTTCTTTCTTTTTAGTTTTACTTTTAAGTTAATTTTTTTGTAAGCCCGACTGCGTAAAAAGGCTGTCGGGTGTTTTGTTTTTCTTTAAATTATTTTATTTTATACTTTTTCGTTCGTTATAAGATGGTAAATTTCGCAATCTAGTCATTTCATTGAGGGAGTTAATATCGTGGGGATTATTTAGTAACTTGCGGTGGTCTAAACTACTGATGATTAGTCCCTCTAGAGACCTAACTCGGCTCAAAGCTACATATTATGCTGTATTTTTTTATCAAAAATATTTGTTTTTCATGCTCTTTTCACTGTTTTTTTGTTTGTATATCGTTTATACTTTAAATAAAAACTTAAATCAATAAGTAAGAAAATTAGCGAGAATGATTGTTTTGTTAAACAACTTTAAATCGTTATATATCCTAAACTATTATTTAAAATGAAAAATGATGACGGAACCTAGAGACGATTTTAAAATACCTATTCAACGACACCCCACTTGATATAATTGATAGATTTTTTTTCATTTTGATAATATGGCGTCTGGATGTCGCTGTGGTGAATTTTGATCACTGTCATGTCTTTAGTGACACTCGCAAGGTTAAGACGAATCGATTGACGTAAGAATCATCAAAATCGGCCTACTTATTTGGTCTCTAGAACGCCACATAGAAACAAACATACATAGACTGACAAACACATTACCCTCCTTTGCGTCGCGCAGTCGGGTAAAAATGAAGTATTTTACAGCTTCGCACCAAAGGTTACGGAGTAATATATATATTTGTAGACTTATAAAGGATCATTAGAAATAACTATCGTTAGAAATAACTATCTTCGGGCGAATGTGACTACATTGATTAGACAAACACGGAGAGTGACATATATTTTCATTTCGTTTATCAGCGAATATAAAATTCAATTCCAATAAAATCAGTTGAACATTCAAATGCTACGTAAAACAGCGAGTATATTCAAGATTCCTATGCAGACTGCGTGCTACGGCTCCGTAGCTCGTAGTAACGAGCTCCGAGACTGTTTGTCGTACTGGCTACGGTACATACGTACATTTATTACCAGACTGCAACAGAAAATGTTATTATTGTAAGTAAATATCTGTTCAGCGACTCCACAGCAACATAACCAATGATGGGTGTACGTATATCGTGTTTCAGTTTTCAAACGTCAAACATACATTAGTATAAAATGATTCTATGTATGACCCGACAACACAACATGTAATGTTGTTTCTAAATATATTAATGCATGAAACTCGCCAGTGTAGGGCTGAATTTAGTGCTCGACCGACGGTCAGCGCTGACATCGGTCAAACGTAGCTAGCTATATTCATTAAAACATTAAACGGCTTCAGGGCAATACTGATTGAAACCTACGTGCGTACAGCTACGTCGCGCTAACGAGAATCGTAGGTCGAGTTCGTCAGTCCGCTGACCCGCTATGCGCCATATGCGCGTACGCACATGTTACACGTACAAGCGTGTCGTATCTGAAGTACATGTACTTCCACCGTTGTGGGAGATTTACAACTCACAAGAAATCCCCCCAGTCGAGTTGTCACTAAAATTAAGGCTTTGCACATATTACAGAGTTAACAAATGGATTCAATTTTCTTTTTGGTTGTATACGTTTGCGTACATCCGTCGTCAGTCAAGCACTAAATCTAAAGTAAACGACCGACGGTCAGCGCGTACAGTCAGCGCGCACGGTACCTACGCGTTCACTATCAGTCATGCATTAAATCCAGCCTTAGCGCGAGCCTTACATCCACCTATGAAAATAATAATGTCTGATCATAGGACTCGTTTTTATAATGTACCTGATTATTCTTAATGAAATCCACTTAGTCCCCAGTAGTTTGAGATGGGTGGGATTCGGACCCACTCTAACAGCTGAGCTACCCAGAATCTAACAGGACTGACGAATTCTTAAAGCACTTGTTTTTTTTTTCATTATAAATATTTTTCAGTATAGCATTGTGAATGCAACATTGATCAAATATAATAATGTACCTACTTAGTTAAAATATTATGTTTCCACGTGAATCAAAATACGTTACAGAGGGATCACAACAAAAGTAAAATAAATGGTCTATTGTCAATAGTCTATTCCATTAAAAATACCAAATTTTCGGTGATTATAATCACAGTATATTACTGGTGAATTCAACTATAAATCTCGTATTCATTTTTAAACTTTAACTCATTTATAAATTCGCGAGTTTGTGTGGAGGTATGTTTGATGTTTTTTCACGCAAAAACTACGCACCGCATTTCGATAAACGGTTCCACTAAACGGTTCCCTAGGGATCAAGATCAAGTCATCATATAAGCTGGCGTAGAGATTATCATAATTCTTGTATTGTTTATTGATTTTCACAAATGTTTCGTGCGCTCTTAAACAAAGACTTATACTGTATGGGATGATGATGTTGTGAATCATCATTATAGAGGTACTTATGTGAGTGTATGTTGCTTTCTGTACAATACATGTTGTGGGTAAAACCGTAGTAATGTGCGTGAAAATATAAGAAAATGTTATAATACTAATTACTGAGGAGGATGATGGAAATCAGGTAGATTGAAACGGGATAATGGAAGATTTATTTTATCTTTTTATATTACAAAATTCAGTACAAAGAGTAAAGTGTCAAACAAAAAACAAAATTACATTCTGTATAAACTTAAAATAAAATATAATCAAAGACACAATGAGGTGCTATCGTGCACACGAATAATTGAAAAAAACTATAAATAAACTATAGGTAACAATTACGATATCAATTAAATATTAACATTTGTGTAGCTGCAAATTACAATTTCCTGTATAAAACTATGTTTACATTTTTGTCGTATCACATGTCATAAATCAAATGAAAAATTTTCGGGGCAATAATATAAATGAATATGCTCCAAGGGCACAACTTTAGACACGGGCAACACATTAACTCTGAACGTACAGAACAAAAACACAAATTTAATTTACAACCTGTTCTATAGCTACCGTAAAGGGTTTGCTAACAAACGGCATACGGCCAAATTTATGACACATTTGAACTGATTATTGCATTAATTGACAACGAGATTGGCGCAAAAGTTCCGAGTAATCTACTGTTGGAATTACCAACATTTAACTTTAATTTTAGTAATTTTACGTTTATCCTGCGACAACATTGTATTAAAGGTTTAGTGTTGACAACACTGATTCCCCCCTGTTCTGTACCAACCAATGTGGAGAATAAACGTACGTTGTACTAAACGCGAATTTTTTATTATATATTCCAGCGCCAATATAGTCTTTATGTACATCGTACATCTACTAAGCAGCAAAGTAATAATAAGCCAAGCCAGATTTTATTCAAATTTACGGGTGGTTTACATACGGTCCAGGGTTAGTGAATGTTGAATGTTTGCAACTAACTTATAAACTCGACTAAGTCAGGTTACGATTTCCTATTGATAATATGTCTTGCCATTTCAATATAACTAGCTGATAGCGTAAGTAACCGGTGGCCTCTTTTAGTTAATCTTTTATTGGTGGTTTGTGCCGTTACAAACAGACAATCAAAATTTGATGGGCCGTACAGACGCACGCTGAGAAGCCTCGAGAACACCCGATACTCGTGAATGTGATGTTTCTCGCCTTCTCATTCCTTTACCTTTATATTTCTTATCGCCAAGAAAGCTCGGCGGGACTTCTCGACGTGAGTCTGTAGGGCCTATAAAAATATTGAACCTAGAAAAAACATTTTTAAACCAGCTTGATTATGATTAGTCATTTTTTTAAAGTAGTTTGTATTTTAATTTTTAAATGACATTGCAACATTGACTTGAATATATATAAAATGTTTATCAAACAGTCAAATGATTGATCGCAACATTAATAAATATAGGTATCTATATAAATCAACAAAAGTATTCAATTTTTATACAAACAGAACACAAGAAAGAAGTGGTCGTATTTTACGTGCAAAACAATTCCGCCTTTCGCCGCTGGATGGCGCGTCGGGCGTTGGTAACAACGGCGCATCGCCACGTGACGGCATCGAACAACACACGAAATAATAAAAGCAGCCTTGTAAACATACGGGCTTCTACTCTTGTGATAAATTTCGATCATTTGCCTTGCATTTCTAAGCTGACGTTATAGATATGGGTTTTGAAATTTATTGTGAACAAAAGTGATCTTAAGTAACTAACTTTAAGGTCGTAATAATAATGAAGAATCCACAACGTAGGTAAAATAAAACATGTCAATCTGTAAACTCTTTTACGTAATATTAAGTAATTTCATAAAGCTTGCTAAAAGTAACAGACAGTTTATCTAAACCATCCAAATACCTATAGCATAGCTATGAGAACTGGTGAACTGCAAATAAGACAGGCCGAATATTACACACGAGCTCAGATTCACGCAGTGGTACTCTTCAACACTGATTAATGTTCCACATTATTACAGCCGAGGCGCGGTCATGTTCAGCGCACACTGAGAAATGAATAAAGCCATTTGCGCTGCATTATTTTGATCCATAGAGCTATGTAAGAATAGATAGTTTTAAGAAAATACTTACTCACCTACACTAACTTAATTTAAGAATAAAATGCTTATTTTCCCAACACCAAGTACGGACTTGCGTTCCACTGGTTCCACCGACAAGCACGCTAGTACATGTATGTATCTCTAAGGTTCTGGATTGGTAGGTCAATGTAGAAAATGAACTTTTCTGTATTGTCCCGGGTCTGGGTATTATGGTAGGTACTTTGGTTGTTACAGATCGGAATAATGGCTCATGTTTGGCTTACGTATTATAGTTTTAAGACTTCTGGTCACCACACGATACAATAAATGATCAATCTTCGAGAGAATTTTCAATGTTTATTGTAAAACAAATATAAAAAAGACGTTACAAAAATTAACATAGAACATGGTAGTAGTATTTTGAATGCGCATTATCATATTAATATGCATTATCTACATCATGCTAGAAGATCAAACCATATCACAAAAAAATTTTGATAATTCAAGTGAAAATTAAAATTAAAAATAACACTACCCACGCTATGTATTGACAATTCAAAAGAATGCAACCTCTTCTGAATGGAATCTCTTACATCATTACCCCAATGTACAAAATAAAACCTCAATATGGGTAATAATCCTTACGTTCATCATCAGCCCTTTTACGTCCCCACTGTAGGGGCTCAGGCCTTCCTTATGGATGGTTAAGGAGACTGGGCCATGACCCTCCACGCTGGCCCAATGCGGATTGGAGGGTAATAACGACTGCAAATGCAGCCGGGACCAACGGCTTAACGTGTGTTCCGAAACACGGAGTAGGTAGCTCGAGAGAATAATTTTTTTGGTCACCCATCCCGTGACTGACCCTTGCGAAAGTTGCTTAACGATAAGAATCGCGGGCCGCGGCGCTTATCCACTACGCCACCGAGCTATTGAATCTTACGTTGCCATGAAAATAATATACAGATAGTCTGACAAAAACCATTAAGCCAACCTCTAAGGCTCGTCCAACGTCTAACAATCGTTTAGGGACGACGTAGTTTTATACGTTAATTCTTAGCATCGGTTGCACCAGTTTAACAATAACAAACATTATAAGGTAAGATACCGGTTGAGCAAATAATAAAATGAAGATGTATCACTAGAAAAATGGCACAAGTTTCACTGTGAACTATAACGGCTTAGTGACTTAATCACTGTTTTCGCTCCATTAATAAATAAAATTCTTGCTTTGTTAAACCATAGTGTGATGTGAAAATTTGCGCCCGCCATCTGTTGATGAATAGTGAAATCAATAGTAAAATCTTATTTAGGATGTATTTCTAAAGAAAAAAATAAGGTTTACCTATGCATTTAAATAAATATTTATGTATGGTATTTGTTAAATATATTTATGACGAGAACAACAACAAAAAATCTCAGTACATATTATTATGTCTAGATTGCGAGAAAAGTAACTGTTAAAACTTTGTCTTAAAGAGTTTAATGTACAGTCACGTTATACAATGTAACTGTGAAATTTCCCCACTTAATATTAAACCTTAATTATTATGCATAGATCGAAACCAATCGAATACGAAGAATGGGCCATAACCAACCACGTATGCCCAGTACGGATCGATAGCTGTGGGTGGGTGACTGCAGATGCTGACAGGACGGAAGTAAATAAATAAGTCTATGGTTTAGAGGTGGTAACACTAAGTGTTAGCTGCCAGTAACGTAATAACAAGCCGGCCCGTGCTAATGCTGTAACTGTTATTGTGGTGCAAGTATTCATATCGCTGAAGGAAGTTCATATTTTGCCACTACGCTCCTATAAAAAGTAAGTATGTGATATATATTTATACTAGCTGTAACAGGCGACTTTCTCCCACGTGGTCCAAGGGTACTGTGTGCACACTGGCCTGCTATATTGAATCTTGAGCTAATCTTAATTAAAAATCTGTCAGTAAGCATCCACTTTTATATCATCATCATTAGCTTATCAACGTCCCCACTGCTGGGGCAAAGGCCTGCCCAATAGGAACCAATTATAGATAATCTACCGGTATGTCTGTGTATAACACGCATGTCTTGATATAATAGTCGAGTTGCTCTTCTTTCCATTTTAGAACGTAGAAAAATTGACACGCCGTGCAAAATATACAAAAAAAATTCTTTGAAATATTAGTCTTATTCTACGCCCGATCCTCATAGCAACTCGATGGTCAGCTTGTTCATGCTTTCTCAATTCAGCATTTTTAGAGATTTTAGTGCGTGACGTGCGTGAAACTTTGCCAACGGATTCTGCCATCTCTTCAATTTGTAGGTGTCCAACGTATATAAGTTCGTCTATCCAGTAATTATTTAACTCTAACACTTTGAATTTTAGTTGCTATTTTAGATAAAACTGTATCCTACAATTAGTAGCTCATTTTGAGTATTTTTTTGTTTAACAAATCTATTGATGCTGAGCAATGTTCAAAGCTAACTTAAATGTGATAATTTTCCTATTAAATTCGTTATATACACTACTGCCGTAGCGTTGAGTTTCTAACAACAACCGTTTATTTGGTAGGGTGTCCACCACATTGGATTATAACGAAAATTGGCACTATGACACTTAGATTGTCACAAACGATAAACGAAGTCGAAAAGTGGTCTCCTCACACACCTAATATACTACACCCACCTAATAGATAGTTTGTTATATAAAAATCGGAAAAAAAAAATCATAGATTAAAACAACGAAAATCAAAATCCCATTTTAAGAGTAGAGTAGCGTTATGTAGTGATCAGTAGTGACAGCTAAATGTAACATTTAATATTTTTTCACCCTATTAATAATACCTCATTGAATTATGTTATTAGAAAAATTGCCAAATTAAAATAGAAAGCTACTTTGCTTGATAAAAACCGAAAAAACAATAAAGACTACAAACGTAACAATAACCAAAATCCTGTTTTATAAGTACAGTAGCGCCATCTAGTGATTAGTAACGTGAGCTAAATTCATTTTCGTAAAACGGTTATACCGATTTGAATTAATTAAAACATATTTTAATCCTGCGTAATAAGCTCAAATGCTTTAATAATGGATTTGGAAAACGATGACACAAGATATAATTACAATGACAAATTGAATTGTAAACAATGGTTACCATGGTAACGATTGAAAGCTCTATACGAACTTCCACGCCTATTTTCATCCCTTTATGTGCTTCTTTTCGGGATATGATTTAAGATAAACAACATACACCGCCGCGGACTTATTTTAAGAACTTTTAAATGGGATGAATTTCGTAATACAAGATTTGTGTATAACTTTCACTTTTCACGCAGCCCACGCAAGGAAAGCTTTATAATTTATTTAGAAAAATATTCTCTCGTCTTTTTCATTGTTGTTCCACTCCTATGAGCCGTAGGGTGATTTTATATAGCCTTTCTCGATAAATGGACTGTTCGACACAAAAATAAATTCAATCAGTTCCAGTAGTTCCTGAGATTTTAGAGTTCAATTAAACAATCTCTTCGGCTTTATTTTTAGTATATAGTTCATATTACGTAGCCTTATTTATTTATTTAAAGTAAGTATTAACTTATTTCTACTTACATATAGAATAACTAATATAATAGTCAAAAGTGTAATACAATAGTGTAACCATCCCAAAAAAACTGACATCAAAGGCTTGGCCTGTTTAAATTATAGCCAATGTCAGCCGCATATAATGTAGCTTTCCGTAAGTGAAAGAATTGTTATAATCGGATCAGTATTTTATTTGATTGGACTAGGTTACCTGCAAACAAAAAAAGTTAGAAACTTTGCCTTTTTATAATATTAGTATTTGTATTACATCCGTAATATTATTTATCTACTAATGAAATATGTATTATAAAGAAAATTTCTATATTTTTTAATTTTTCTGGAGTTTACGCAATATATAAATAATTTTCTGTTTCCGTTGAGATGTGCGTTGATATATAATAACAGTGACTTAATTAATTTACAGATAAGTCGATGTGTCTACGTTATCTTATAAATAAAGCTACTGAGCTTTATTTATACTCTTAAGTACAAATTGTAACTGATGGGACTTCTTCGCATTCGGTGTAATTGTCTAAAATTCAATAATTTATGCGTAAACTTTTTGGATGTTAAAAACAAAACGAAACAAAAGAATTTTACACAAAAACATCAGCAGAAAGTTTTACCCAAAAATAATAAAGTGTTATTTCGGTTAACTTTGGTTTTAAAACACGCTCCACTGCAGCCGAAAACAAAAAATTTCCTCAAGTCAATGCTGTTCCAGAAAAAAAAATAGAGTTGAATGGAATATTTTTAATGAGCTTTATTTATAGCTCAGTAAAAAATTGGTAAATCAGTTACGATTTCATTAAAACAATTATTGATGGGATGGCTTTCCTTAGATGATTTTGTCGCTTATTATAAGCGTATAGCATCATAGTAGACCTCATTCGCGCGTTGTGCATTTATACCCAAACTGATTACAATTAACAAAGAAGCTTACAAATATATTTAAAGTATTCTTAAATTAAGGTACACAACCTGAACATTATTGACTTACAATTTGAACAGATCCTGAAATAGCTTTTGGCATATAGTAAATTTTAATAGATAGTATTGAACGTTACCACCGGCGATTCCCTAAGGCGTGGTTGTACGAAATTAGAATTTTATTCTGAGGCTTTGCTGATATTTGTAAATAAAAATTAAACATATGATCGATTGCTTGCGAAAAATAGAAACATCCATTTCAATAATTGGCTAGATAGAAAATAACGCAAAGGTTCTTTTATTCCATCTCCACAATATAAAATTTTGTATACCAAAATAGGTTTCGATATAATCTAAAATATATAAAAGAAGTTCAATTAAACAAACAAATTTGCATTTGTTATTTTCTGTGATTAAAAATGTAAGAGCGTCTTTACTCTCGATGCTTATCTGTATGGGATCATAAGCGGATATACAAGAAGGCGCGGTGCTCATTAGATGTAAGAGTGCACATTGCAGTCCTCTTCGTTATAAAAAGCTGGTTTAACCAACGTCGAGGACTTCTTTCTCGCGATCTTGTTTTATCCATTTCGCGTCGAAATTTAACATTGAATAAAACGAGACACACAATCATATACACTAGTTTTTACCTCATTTGAACATTAGAGCATTATTTATTTCAATGAGACTCATATGAAAACATAAGTCTCGGTTCTATATCTTACCAAACCAATATTTTGTTTCAAACATCGCACAACTTTGAACCGGGTTTTAAGCCAAACAGTAAATTAGGGCTTCCAGTTTGCTCAAAACCGGGTATAAGACAAATAAGCACGCTTGTAATTTAGATCCGTTACTTAGGAGCTCAAAAGTGGTCGTGTTTACACAACTGTGTAGTGGGGGCGGTGTCCGGTGTAACGCAGTTACTGTCCGGTAATCATGTTAAGCATCCGGCAATTACAGGATGGCGCCTGTAGTGATGTGACATGAAATAATTTTAATCGGTTTTAACCGCAGTTATATTCCACAGTAATATTCACAATTTAAATGACTGACAATAATAAACAATATTTTTCTTAAAAAAAGATAATTAAAAAGAGATTCTAATGCAGGTTGGTCGCCAAAAACTTTGATTCAACTGGTAATTGTAACCACGACCTCTCAGATGACTACACTAAACCTCGGAACCAAGCAAAATGAGTGTAAAGCAAATAATAAGTGATTAAGATCAAGAAGGGTTTATTGTATTTATTTCAAATGCCACAATTTGGGTCGCGCATAGTGATTTTGAATATACTCTGCATAAATAACATCATACATAATAACTATAATTGTGCCGATTTAACTTACAAAATCATGTATAAGATCACCCTACTCGTGGCAATAATAATGCCGCTTTTCGTGCATTTCTGACCCAAATCATGATCACATTTCAGTGACCAAGAGATTGTCGTTTTTCTCTATTTGCCTTTTCCCTCAAGTCCAAAGTCAACGAACTGCTTGCACATTAAGAGGTCAATCATTACAATTCAGGAATAATACATTGGTTACTAATTATTTGTTATTCTATTAGCACTTCGGAACCCCGATCAAGATCCAACCTATAACATAATTGCGAAAGGTCCATGAGTTCCAATCTCATCCCAGAGTGCGAGGGACAAAATGGATTTTTAAGCAGTTTACACTAAAAATATTTTTCAATGTAGCATTATGCAAAATTAATTAAATATAAATAATAACATGATGTTATGCACGATACTCTCAATATTTTTATATGTCAATTTCCGAGTAGATTAGTGAAAATCTCGTATAATAATTGTTGTTTCTTTTTTCTCATTAATTTTTTGCACATTTTGTTCTGCATACTACATATTTACCTGTACCTGACTGACCTGTAGATAATGTTGCTGTTTGTATGATTAGTCGAAGATTGTTAGTAATATTATCTGTTTAACAAATTATAAAACTGTTTGTTATCCTTAATAAAAATTAATAAATTTAAAATCTAAAATAGTTGGATAATGTTACTCATTGTTTTTATGTACACGATTCGATTTTGATTTTCTGATCATAGAAATAGTCGGGTGTCAAAACTAACCGATTACAGAGTCGGTTTATCACAAGTAGGGATGTACAGTGTTACTGTCATAACCGGTAGTAACTCAACACTAGGAGTAGTATCCCTTATTACGTTAATTGCTGGCTCCGGGTCTCATTCGTCTTAATTAGTGTTGGATTATAGTAACGTCAATACTGAGTCCACACAGGCGGTTCATCTAATAATCCGTTTGATGTCGCAAATGGACAGCAACAACATACTAAATATAAGAATATATAATAATTAAAGAAAAATAATAGAAAATCAGACAATTTTCTGTTTATCCAAATGATTTTGCCCCCTTTGTACCATTTGAGCACGCATTACGCTAAAAAGATTTTATATGTTAGCATCAGACTATTATTACAGAGGAATTTGCGATAATAATTTTTGGTCACCCATCCGATATCCGGTTTTTGTGACTGATGCTTAGCCTAGACAATCGCTGTCTGAATTTTCTAACCATCATCATAATATGATTCGAATTTCCTTATAACGAATTTATTTTTGCCTATTGCCATTCATCATTTCAAACCTATAAAAACTGTAAAGAAAATTGGAAACCTTGAGAGTGAAACAATGAAGATAAATGAGATAAATTTTAATAGGTAAATTTGTATCTTTGAGATAAAAAATACTATTTTTCGCTTCGACATAATAATAGCTGATTAATTTCATTAGTTTTACAAATATAAATTAATATTGAAATATTGTAGTACTAGATTGGAACTAGTCCAAAAATGATTTTTATATCGCTCACATAGATCTCTGACGTCATGTTCTTGTACACGTTAATTAATGGACACATCGAATCATCAAATATATTGAAACTTTTACAATTTTCGTTGCCGCGATTGATAGCCGCTTGCAAAATCGAAAACCTTTCTACTCCCTTTATGGAGGACTTGTCTCGGACATCACTCTTTCATAGATCTGTGGCTTCAGCGAAAGGACCTCTTAGAGTTTATTTACAAGGAGAATAACAAAAAGTTAGTATGTAAAACATGAATGGGCCGGCTCGACCGGAGTGATACCACGGCCTCACAGAAAACCGACGTGAAGCAACGCTTGCGTTGTGTTTCGTCGTGTGAGTGAGGGTACCGGAGGCATAACCCCTCCCTATTCCCTTCCCTCTACCCCTCAACCCTTCCCACCCTATGATCATATTCGTCCCTCAAAGGCCGGCAGCGCGCTTGTAGCCCCTTTGGTGTTGCAGGTGTCCATGGGCGACGGTAATCACTTACCATCAGGTGATCCGTCTGCTCGTCTGCCCCTATCCCATAAAAAAAAATGAAAAATGTATTGACCGGCAACTTAACCAATTTTATGAGCCAAATAAAAAATTGCCTCACAGAAAACCGACGTGAAGCAACGCTTGCGTTGTGTTTCGTCGTGTGAGTGAGGGTACCGGAGGCCCAACCCCTCCCTATTCCCTTCCCTCTACCCCTCAACCCTTCCTTCCAAGGCCGGCAGCGTACTTGTAGCCCCTCTGGTGTTGCAGGTGTCCATGGGCGACGGTAATCACTTACCATCAGGTGATCCGTCTGCTCGTCTGCCCCTAACCCATAAAAAAAAAACATTTATGGGGCATCGGTGTTCCCAGTGAACTAAACACAGGAAATGAAAGTGTGCTCACTGAAACATGGGTGAAACACTTAAAGTCAAAAGTTTACTTTATAAATACGTAGGGTAAATGTACCATAACCCATCAACCGGAGTCAGTGCAGTTGGTACCGTCCTCTGTTCTCATCCATATCATAGTCGCGCGTGTTTATTTCTTCTCGTTTTCTTCTCGATCGTGACGACCAAAAGAAAAAAAATCTTGAGAAATGTGCCCAATTTGTCGATGAAAACAAAACGGGTCTTATACTGGCAATAATGAAACACATCAGAGTCTAGTGTTCGGTAAATTATCGCGCTCGTTAGCTGGCCCGCCATCCGTCAAGCGGGCACTTTAATTAAATGCCTGCGGGACCCTACAGAATAAACTATACCCAATCAGGGCCAATCACGATTGATCGCAACTGTTTTTCGACAAAATGGCGGTCGAACACATTAGCGTCATGCTCGAGACGCGTCCACGTGATTTATTTTTACGAGTGCAAAGATATTTCGTTATTTTTCTCTTTCGACTTAGAATATTGCGGTGTCACATTATATGTCTAATAAAAGGATTATTTCTATAGGACATAATCTAATTCCTCACTTTTAGTCCGAAACCTCATTCCAATGGTCGTTTGGTAAATCCTGGAACCTGGAACTCTTCTAATTTTATGGTCTAAACTCGTCGAATGGTAGCCAAATGTGTTAGTTATCTTCATTCCAAATGTGTCTCTTAAAACCTTCATCACTTAACGATATTAAACATTTTTAACATTTAGTAAACATTTCCAAAAATAGAACCAACTTCAAACTTAAAAAATTGCGAAAGGATACTTATCTTAAAAGCGACTTAATTATACAAGAAACTGCTATTGAAGTCGGAAGGAGATTTTCTGTAGGTTAGGAATAAATTATAACCGTCCGACTTTAAGATATTCAATTTTTTTTAAAAACAAATCATGATTTTAAGATTACTTTTTATATAGAAGACTTTCAATATGTTACCACAAAAAATGTGGTAACATATTGAGTCTTAGAAAATAAGATTTTATTTGCATTTAATAGACCAAAACTACAGGGCCGATTAAAAAATGCTTTCATCTACGAAGCTACATAATAAGCAGGGAACATAGGCTATAATTTAAGCAGGAAAAGTCGTGGAGAAATAACTAGTTTGACAGAAATTAGTTTACGATAAACATACCAACTAACATAAAATTGCCTTATTAACTACGTACATAAGAAATATACTTACCCGTCGAACATATAAAAATCCTCAATTGGGATTTGAAATGATTGCAAACATAAAAATTACTTCGCCGTCGAACATATAACCTCCTCTTTTTAGATTTTGAAGTCAGTTAATAAGTCTATAAATTTATATACAAACTATTTCACATTTTTAAAACGCATATTAAACCATAGTATTTATTCCGATACGACCTCCTGAGGCTATAATTGAAAGTTTCTGTTTCGTAATGTCGGATTAAGCAGCTTTGAAGCGTACTTTTATACTATAGTGGAAACTAAAGGCTGAACTATAATAGGAACTTAAGACCAGTTTAAGTAAAGCGCTCGCTGGCATACTAATACGTATATTTCGCAATTATGGCGAGTGCAAAGCTCGGATTTGTAAATATTTGGCCATAGATTTTTTTTATCTTACAGACAATTTACTTAAAATATTCTCCTATATTATTATTGTTGGGTGGTAAAAAATTCAAGAAACTTTTACTGTATTCGGGCTTCGATTTTCTAGTTATGCTTTTGATCGCTCGACATTAAATGAATATTCTTCAATATGTTAATCAGCTTTGTAATTTTTTTAGAATTTTTGGGAATCGGTTTTTATGTTAAAACTTTTTGCAGTCACGAATAAATTATTAAAAAAATAATGGAACATGTTCCGTATCTATATTGTTTGTCGTAAAATAGTTTAAATATTTGGAGCAATCGTTTTTTTTTTATCGTGCGAATTTTTGAAATTCATGCTATAAGTTTTCGAAGTGTGTAATATTTCTCATGTAAAAAATTAAGGCAATTTCCCTTCAACCGTGCAGGAGATAGAGCGGTTTTAAATTCAATATCATTTATTCGGTCAAGCTGTTACAAAGCACTTGTGAAAGTCTAAAGCTATGCAATTTTATGAACTGGAGACCTTGTACCGGCGAGAAGAACCGTCAAGAAACTCAGCAAAGGCTGCTTTTTCTCCCTGTCTTATTTCATACAGAGAAGTCCAATTAGAATGTGAGTTCGTTAGAGTATGAAGTCATATTCTATTAAATATAAGAAAAAACAAAACAGGCATTTTTAAATAATCGAATAATAAGTCGAGTCGTACATATTTATTGTAAATAATCATATACTTAGTAACTAAAGACCTAAATATCCGATATTTTATAAATTATCAGTTTTCAAATACGTTATAAGTATCATACCAAGTTCTTTAACTCGTATGTTCGCAGTTAAGCGTTGATGTTAAGAGCACTTACCTTACTCACGGATCAAAAGCTTCGGTAATAACCCCCTAATCATATTATACGGATGGATGGACAGCGATTTATCGGCAAGGGGAGTTGAGAGGCTCGCAGTTATGGTACGCTATGATGATGGTCGCCATCATCGTAATGGGACTCGGACAAAGCCCGGACTCACGTGCAAGACTTTTCCGTTATTATACTAATATTTCATGTAATAACCATGTCAAACTTGAGTTGTTTGTAATATTTCTTTATAGCTCGATGTCGCAGTAGTAGCACGTGACCTCTGATGGGGAAGTTAAGCAAAATTGAGAAAGTCCTAGTTATGGAACGATTGCTCAAAAATTTACTACCTCCAGCTTCTCCGTGCTTCGGAAGGTACATTAAGACTTTGATGTTGGCTGCATCTGGACTTGTTAGCACCCACCAATCCTCACTGAACCTGCGTGATATGTAATGGCTAATTCTCCCTATTTGATTAAATTTGACTTTCTTACCGAAGCTTCTCTATACAAAATTTCCAGCGTAGATTTGAACTGATGGCACAGTTTTTGCTCACTCACAAGTGCTTGTACCAGCCCAAACTAAAATTATGAGAAATCGCCCCAAACTTGCCCGGGTTTTGACGTATCAATATTTTTGAGTCTAAAAGTTTGGGAGTTTTGGTCTTTGTTTCCAGTCAGTTCGATGAAAGTTCATTAAGTACTACGATTATAACTTCAACTTAAAACTACCAACAAAATACACAACAAAAGAACTTGTTACTTTGCCACGGATAAAAGCTTTAGTGAAGTTAGCCGACAGAGGGCGTAACATAGTTACAGCTGACTATCACTCACGGCCTCACGCCAAATCAAATCAACAAGTTCAACTACGAATGAGCCGCGGGAACGTTTGCGAGAATTTAAAAGTTTTCCAATAAAACGATCCTCTGTGACTTTAACACCTAACAACACGACCGACTGACGACGAGGCGATACGATCGAGTAAAGAATAAAAAAGTGGAATGATAAAGTCCTTTTAAGAATTCCTTTCACAAACGTGGTGATTTCCAATGTATCATTTAAATTTCAAGAAATTCCCGAGTGTTTTAATATGAATTGTATGATTTGAGAGACGCAGAGGGGTCTGCCAAAGAGTTGTTTTTTGCTTTTAATAATAATAATATACAATAATTACACAAATTTGATGTGTGATGTTTTTGAAAATTTTAATTTGTATTACCGTTTTTAATCTAATATAAAAATGCTCTACAATTCCACTTTTATTAACTAATATGAAGTAAAAGAACCAGACCGATAATGTTTTTTTTTTTCACATAAAGAATGAAATATTAGGTCCTTACATATGAAATTGGTGTTTGGTATGGGAGAAACAAAAAGTCGAATATTTTTTAATATAATATATGTATTTAATCAAAGTATAAACCATTGTTATCTATGTACTTTTGCCATCACATGGGTAGTTCATTGATCCCTTTACTAAAAAACCATTCGGACGGGAATGAATAACATCTTTGAAGGCGATTTGCACTGTCCCATCAGAGTTGGATTTCCCTTGCAAGAAGTTATCAGAATTTCGAAAAAAATGGTAATCTGTTGGAGCAAGGTCCGGGGAGTACGGTGGATGAATTAGACATTCCAATTGAAGTTCTTCTAATTTGGTAGCCGTCTGTTGTGCAGTATGTGGTCTAGCGTTGTCGTGAAGTAGCAATAGCGTAAAGCGCTTGGCCGGCCTCGGTTGTTTAATAGCTAGTTTTTCCAGCATGGTTTGTAATTGCTGACAATAGACGTCTGCCGTAATCGTCGGGCCAGCTTTGAGAAAACTGTAATGAACGACACCGGCACTAGTCCACCAAACACTTACAAGTAACTTATGTGGGGTCAATTTTCGCTTGGGGCAGGATTTGGCTGGCATGCCAGGGTTCAACCATTGCGATGAGCGCTTCCGATTATCATAGAGAATCCACTTTTCATCACAGGTAATGATTCGATTTAAAAACCTTCATTATTGTGCCGATTAAGTAATGTAACGCAGCAGACAAAGCGCGTTTGCCGGTTTGCTTCACTCAATTCGTGAGGTATCCACCTTTCAAGCTTTTTAATGTTTCCAATTTGCTACATGTAGATTTAAACAATTTTATCACTAACACCAGAGCCTGCAGCTTACTCGGACGTGGTTTGCGATGGATCCGCTTCAATTCTTCATTGTTAAGTTGGGTCTCCGGCCGTCCACGGGGCTTATTCTGCAACACGATATTTCAAGTTTTCCATATTTTATACTGGTTGACGTAAATAGGGTAAACAGAAGAAAAAAAACAAATGAATGCCGCCTAACGAAACACACATACATGTGTAAATGGCTGTATTTGAAACTGAAATTCCCAACCAAGGAGGAGAAATTTGTGATTAAAGTGGCCAATACGACAAAACGCCAATTTCATTTGCAAGAACTTAATATCTACTAATTTAATTACTCAATAATATAGGCTTTTATTTATATTTTTTTTATCAAAAACGTTTCATGAGAACATAATTATATAGCTAAATGAGGCCGAACAATAACGTCATTTAGTCTGTATAAAATGTCGCCAATAAATAAAATAAAAATCGGTTATTATAAATATTTTTTTATGAATAAAAATACTGACTATATTTTTTTCTTTGACATAGGTCGCTTGATACAGGGTATAAAGGATTGGTTAAAATACCTACACCTACAACATACCTTTTATACTGTTAATATACCTTGGGACAACTTCAAAGTCCATGTAGTGGAAGTCGCACAAAGGTCTGTAGTAGGTAAAATAACAAATCAGTAATTCGTTTTTATAATTCCCAAAGGTTGTCTGATACATATATCAAATGCTCCATTAGTATGACTCGTCATATATACGCAAGAAAACCAATACAGTAATCAAAGCGACAAAATTCTAATTAGAACTATAAAAAAAAATATATTAAATAATATATATAAAAATGCAAAATACTATGTAGTGTATCACACATAAAATTTTGCATTTTCATAACACAGTTCTTGGTCTACGAGCCTGTCTCGCATTAGTATTTCTTTTGTTTAGTGAAAAGTGGCAAGACCACAGAAAAAAACTTTTTAATTAAGTAATTGCAAACATGAAAATCGCATTAAATAATAGGCACATTATCCGCGACGGACGCAATTCGATAGCACTTATCAGCCGAGGAATAACAAAATAAATTATAATTTATCCGGGAGCTTTAAAAGTTTCAGTATATTACCGTTAGGGTTGTCAACGCCTACTCTTTTATTTAATTTAAAAATATAGAATTGTAGAAGCATTAAATTATTTATTATTTATTTCTTATATTTTATGAATTTTGATTCACAATGCTGTACTGGTAAATATTCTGCCTTGAATATATACCAGTACAGCACTGTGAACCAGTACAGCATTGTGATTCACCGACAGCGAATTTGCATTGACAATTATTGAAAATTGGTACGATATCTCTGCTGGGGTGCCGCAGGGTGGCATTTTATCTCCATTACTTTTCGCTATTTTTATCGATTCTATTTCTAGTCAACTAATTTCGTACCACATTTATGTAGACGATTTGTAAATTTACTCCCAAGCACAACTAATCGAACTTCATCAACTACTTACTGATGTGAATGATGATCTCAACCGATTTCTAATTGTAGTAAATCATATGGTTTAATAATAAATTCTCTCAAGACTCAACTCATCATTGGCAACTTTACGATGATTAATAAAATCGTCTGATCTCAACTCCCATTGATCAAATTTGACGGTATCACATTAACTCCTAGTGTGTTAGGAATTTCGGGGTACTAATTGACAAAAATTTCCCCAAATCCAGAAAGTGAGCCGTAAGAAAATGTTTGCTGCAGCTGGGTCCACTAAAAGACTGCGCAATTTTCTCCCTCTTATTAGCTATCTTGACCATACTGAGGAGTAACTTAAACTTGAGCGGTTACAAAACTTCTGTATCAGATTCATATTTGGTTTATGCAAATATGATCATGTATCCGATTTCCGTGTAAAACTCAAGTGGCTCCCGATTCGTCTTCGCCGGAATGCACATATCGTTTTCCTTCTTTACAGCATTCTGTTTAATCCACTTTCACCATCTTATTCTAAGGAACGTTTTAATTCCCTTCATAATACCCACACTCGAGTTTTGACATCATCAGAGAACTTAAAACTGGAGATACATAATTTATAATACATAAATTTCTTGACAAATCTTTTAAAGTTCAAGCAGCCTGTCTCTGGAATACATTACCCGAAAATATAAAACGTACGCAAACAGTAGATAGTTTCAAAAATCTAGCCAAGGAGCACTATCTTTGATTATGAACTTTTACACTACATATGTATATATTATAGATATAGTATATATGATAATTATATATGTATATTTATCTCATATACTAAATGAACTACCTGATTTCAATTTCAATTTGAATTGTCCAAACTGTAACGATTGCCTGGAAGAAATTGCTTCCCAGCTATAAGGCCGCCGATCGTACTATTTGTTCTTTGTATTGTTTCATATTATTGCTGTTTATGTACTATAAAGAATTCTTAATGAAAAATGCTTAAAAATTCGCCAGTCCTGTTGGGTCTCGGGTAGCTCATTGGTAAGAGCAGTCGTCCGGATAGTGCAAGGTCGTGGGCTCGTATCCCATCTGGGGCAGATGAATTTTTAAACATTCTTCATTTAGAATAATTTATTTTTCAAAGTTAGTAAATTCATAAATAAAATTAGAAATTACTCTTCTCTAACAAACTATAAAAAAAATTATATGTGAAATTTTTAATCAGCAAAATATCTGCAATTAATTAATTACTTTACCCAGAATAAAGAATACAAATTCATTCTATAAAATGATAAACTAATAATTCTTTCATTGCAGCTAGTGGCTACAATGTCTTTTGGAGCGTACAAATTTATAATCTTTTACTAAACTATGAGTATCTAAAAGAGTACACACACAAACTAATAAATAGAAACAAAATGGAAGTAGCCTTTTGAACCAGCGTATAAAGTGTGTGTGTGTCTAATACTTAAACATAGAGAAATTATTTATTACTATCACATGCACGTATGCCGAAAAAATTAAAACAATTAATGTTGCAATTAATGTTGCATGTGGGATTATTATGGTTGAGGGTATACTAAGATTTAAGCGCAACTGTGACAGCGCCTCTTATTAATAAATCAGAGTGAAACTAACTGCGGTGTTTATTGGTTATGTCATCTTTGGACTTGCTAGAAAGCAGCAGCGATAAGGATGATATGTAAGGTAACAAAACTACAAAATTTACCATGACTTATAGTATGTATTACAAATCATATTGATTTTAAGAATTAGGAATTTACATTATGTTGTTATAAGCTTTCTTGGTCATTTGCATAAAAATTATAGTTTTCAGTTACTCCATGATCGTAACGCTTGTAACAGCGCCGAAATATCGGGAATTTAACAGAAACGAGGTGCGAACATGGTAGCGATTCGAAAATTACGTTCAAAATATTCTTGAAAGTGTATAGAGAAATGTTTTGTGCGTTAATAATTTATTATTTTGTATTTTGTTTAATTTATATCGCATTCATATTTGACAACCCTAATGAGAGCCGCTGGAATGTGCGTATCATAAAAAATAATTTCATGCTAGACTAGACGTCCCGATCGTGATTATCCAGGGAACATTCCGTGGGATATAAAGTGTTTGAATGTTTTGAATTATCTGTGTCCTATATTTCACCGAAACGTTTACCGAATCTGGATCATAAAGTATAAGACATACAAAATTTTGTATTATAATAATATTACTAGTTTACTCAAGATTTGGATAGTTGTTGTTAAGCAACTTTCGCATAGGTCAGTTACGGGATGGGTGACCAAATAATTATTATCTCGATCTACTCCGTCTATCGGCAACGCATTTTAATCCGTTGGTCTCAGCTACATTTGCAGTTGTCAATGCCATCCACCTTATCCGTCCATATGGAAGGCCCAAGCCCCTGCAGTGGGGACGTAAAAGATCTGAGGATGATGAAGGTAAGTTTGGATTCATCATTTAAGTATATATAATCTTGAATTTGGTGGTTTTATAGTTTGCCATTAGTTATGGCGTTGTGTTAGACTTGACTGGTTATGAAATTGGACTCCTGTATTGACAATCAGTGGAGCTCGATGGCGCACATGTTAGAGCTTTGGGTCTGTGATGCGGAGATTAAGCAAATGGCTGACCAAAATTTTCACTACCTCGATCTCCTCAATGCTTCGGAAGACAACGTATCTTTGGTTGGCCGTTTGTCACTACCTGAATCTGCAGTCATTATCACCGAGCTGCACAGAGCTCGTGTGGATGGGCGGCATACCCTTCCTATTCCATTCCACCTACAGGGAAGGTCTGTTCCCCAGCAGTGGGGACGTCAATAGACTGATGATAGTGATTAAATATAAATGTCTAACAAATAATCGATGGCGTAAGATGACATAAGTATTTAATGTTTACTGTATCTACTGTATAATAATTGTTCACCTCCAGTTTGTCAATAATGTAATTACCAATTACAGTAAGTCGCCAATTATTAACAGCTTAATTTATGTACAACAGCAATTATGTTTGGCTCAGATAATACTGAATGTTATTACACAGCAATTTGACCATCGATCATGCTTTAACGATCCGTTACGCAGGCAGTGGGCACTGTGTATTGACTTCGATTTCGTTGGCATCGGATTTAATCAAAATTCTTTAGACGTTCAATACTGATTAGATACAGAGTGTCCGTTTAATATTATCAATATTGTATTGAAAATTGAGCATATTAGAATCGATCCGATGTCAACCAAATCGATATCCATGGAACACCTACTACGATAAAATTGCTGAGCCCAGACATTCGCAATTGCTAGAACCAGAATATATGTAGACAGGAGATATATTTATACGCTAACAAACTACTATAAATAATATACATTTCACTTTGGTATATTTTTCCAACTAGCAGCTGCGCTAGGGAATCCATGTTAATTAAGTAAAACAAGAAAATGTATGTTAATATTAAAATGAAAAGTAAGTATTATTTATCACTTTATTAAAAAAAGAAGTCGGTTCTATCAAAAAATGTTTTTTTTTAGATAGAACTGTTTTTACCATTTGTAGCTCATTTTTAATTTATATTTTTAGTCATTCATAATTATTGAAAGTTTATAAAATTTTTCGAACACATAATTGATGCCTCTCGGTTAAGTATTTAAATTTCTCGTTAATGGTCACCCAATATATTATTTTTTCATCAGATCAATAATTCTCCATTAAAATATATTCGGCCAAACGCATGTAGGAATCCCGTTTTAAAAGTACAGTAGCGTCATCTCTTGATCAGTAGCGTCAGCTAAATATAAAGGTAACATTATCGTGTAATAACAACCATTACTATGCATTTAATATTAAAGACAACAATTCTACCCATTTCAATTATTCAAAAATATTTAATCCTGTTTACAAAGCCTAAATACTTTAAAAATGGTTTTGAAGAAAGGTGACATGGGATCTAATTACAATGACTAATTGAAAAACAATGGTTGCTATGGTTATATTTAATTTAATGCCATATGCCTATGAACTTCCACTCTCATTTTCATCCCTTTGTTATTTTTCGGGTTAAGATAAAAAATAGACGTATGCTGTCGCTTACTTTTTTTAGAACTTTTAAAGGGGGTCAATTTCGTAATACATGATTTTTGCGTAACTTTCACTGTTTATGCAGCGCACGCAAGGAAAGCTTTCAAAAGTAAAATATTATCCAGTTTTTGCAACATTTTTCATTGTTGCTCCACTTCTATTAGTCATGTTATAACCTATAGCCTTACTCGACAAATAGATTATTCAACACAAAAAAAAAAACAATTCTAGCCAGTAATTCCTAAGATTATAGAGGTAGAGTTCAACTGAACAAAGAAACAAACAAAGCTTAATTATTAGTATAGATTAATATAAATATTCAATTATTAATCTGACATTTGATAGGGAAATTGGTTCTTAATTGAAGCTATCACATTCGGCGCCACGTGTGTTCCGGCTAAATATTAATATCATCAACATCAAAGTGAATGATTTCATGTGAAGATGCAACAACAATTATGTACATATTAAATGACAAAAATCTCAGAGCACATAGTAACACGGTGGTCACACGTTAAATCAATGATTATAGAATTTCAGCACAAATGTAAATAACCTTCTGCCGTTGCAGTGACGTTAATAGGCCGGTTATGACGTTTTAGATCTTAAGTGTCTATTAAACAATTTAATTAAAAAAAAACATTTTCCCCATGCAAATATTCGAAATAACAATTGCACGTGACGTATTATGCAACGAAATAGAGAAAACAACAACGCCTTCCTTTAAAGTCAGCAGGGAGAAACTACTTTTTTCACAGCGCAAAATCCCCGATAGTGTGCTGAATGAAGTATAATCAGCAGCTTAGAGTGGCATTCAGTAATAGCACATCGAAAGGATAGGTCTAAGACGACCACTATGTTACCCCATCTTGATCAACGGAAATCCACACGAGATATACTCGGTGCGCACATGTCAGCGGGATCTATGTTAATACATCAACGTGAATCCATCCAGGGTCTACTCTGATCCATATTTCCCCAGCCCAATAACTCACCGGGACAAATCACCAGGCTTGTCGTTTAAGAGCGCCCGTGCAAACATTCCCACTTTGTGTCTGTTTGTCCCGAAATAAAGGTAGGTGCTCACTTGTGTATATTAGCAATCCAATTTGGTAAAATAACTATTTAGTAATAATCTCCCAATTGACAATCATGGATAATTAATAGGAAATATATTAACAGTGTTAACATATTTCGGGCATGATTGGTACAATGTAACGTATCCAAATGTGCCACGGGAATATATTACACTTAACCTAGAGTTACGTAGGCTGCGGGTGGATAGGTTTGATGTCCTGTGCCGTATGTCAAACGAATGTATGAAAATTATTTATACGCCACGTTCTAGATCAGATGTAACTGGATCTTAAGTCACAATGAAAAATGTGTGCCTTTTACCAATGTATCTTTTACCATCATCAATGTTGAAACAAACTTTCACCCCCTATTTTAGTCCCTTAGAGTATGAATCTTAATTAGTTATTCACTTACAGTATGTAATGGAGCCCTGTGCATTTGTTAAATTCCTAGATCCAGTGCCTGCTAACAAATGATAGATAGATAGATAAATAGTTTATTCATACAACAACACACAATTACATCACAACTTGTACAATACAAATAACATTTGAGAACACAACACGTAATTATATAAGTGATATACCTGTGTGCAGCAGTAAGATAAGGGTCAAGGCTCGCTGCACGTAAATCACCCAAGAATGGGTGAAGCACCGATTTTCAGCCGTCACCCAGTCCAGAGTGAGCGGGGCAGATTATTGTCAATGTCATATTAATAAGAAGAATTCAAAAATGTCCAAAATAAAAGATAGAAATATTATTAATGTAATGTAAAGTAAAATAATGAAAAATTAGATAACACAGAGGTCAAATTAGTAACAAATTTATATTAAATAGATTTAAATATATACATGAAATTATAATACGATGAAATAAATTTAGAATGTCAATTGTGTCAATGTCAAAAATATAAATTAAAATTAAGATTATAATGTTAGCTTTCAGGAAAAATCAATATTTTAGTCACCTCACTAAACATATGTTCTGAAGATCGAGTAAATTGGTTTTTAATTTTTTTTTTTTAAGTATTTATATAAATGAGGGAGGATCTGTTTAAATTTATTATTCTAAATTAAATTAAATTGCCGTTGATTGGTCAAATTGATCAATCGATGAAAAAAATCAAAGTTTCAATTCTAAAATAAGTCAAACAATTACTTATATTAGTTAGTACAGGTATATACTCACCTTAAAAATGGGAGGTATAATATTTGTATACTTTTATCGGGCAGCAACCAACATAGATAAGATTTGTTTGCCGCGCCGTTTGGGGGGCTTCCCCCCAAACAGTATTGTGTCAACAAAATATGATTTTATTACAATAACATAGTTTTCAATTGTTTATCTCGCAATTATACAACCACTCATTTTGTTTGTGTATGCACTCATAGATTGGGTTTATTCTACACGCATAGCTATAAAACCCCGCTGTTTTAACAATAAGTCGTTCTCAGAATCTCTGAACTCATCTTCTTCAGAGATTGTAACTCATCTTGTTCAGATATTCTGTAGCTAGACCAATCAGAGATTACATATTGGCAACTACTTTATATACCAGAGCAAAATGTATACCTATTACTCACAGATTGTTAAAAGCTAGTTTCGATCTAGATCAATTTGATTTCAAAGAAGAAATTATGTCCAGTAACATTGTGGGCACAACAAATAAGATTTTCTTAATGAAAAATGCTTAAAATATCCACTTTGTCCCAAGCACTCTGAGATGGGACTCGAACTCAGGACATTTGCGGGTGACTGTTCAAACTACTGAGCTACCCAGAACCTAACAGGACTGACGAATCTTTCAAGCGCTTGTTACTTTTCGCTACTGCAGAGCGTATTTCATTAGGAATACTCTTCAGTATAGCGTTGTGAATGCAAAATTTCTCAAATATTACAAATATGATTTTCTGGTCAGCATCTTCTTTATTTAACTATCATATTGTTGAGGTAACGTAACACAAAAATTATACTTTTTAAAAATAGAATAGAATAGAAACCATTTTTGCTATAAGATGCAATGAGAGGCAAGGACAGCTATATCGTTACGGTCTTTCTTAATGCACCACTGTTATAATACTGTTTTGTTACAAAGATAATAGTAACAATCTACTAAGCATTTGCATGTTTGGCTAAGATGATTTTATCCCAAGTGGTGCTACGTCGGTAACACAAACTTGGTTCGAAACCAGACTCCATTTATTTGTGGATGCTAACAAATAAAAGGAATCTAACTAAGATTGTAAACAACAGTTGTTCATAATAAGTTTTCTACTTAATGGAATACAATTCTATTAGGGCCCAGAAGGAAGTAGCATCTAGTCAATTACCTCGGAACAAAGACAGTGGCATACATCACTGTGATTTCATAAGAGGGAGTGGGTCGTGACAATTTATTGTGTTCCTGCGCCCCGTCGGTGGTACCGGGAAAAATTGTGACGCGCCTCCGGGCGACATACTCCCGCGAAATTTCATAACACCCGACCGGCTGATATATGGCCGCGTGCGGCACAGTTCCGGCACGTAACGATGGAGACGCACAGTTTTGAAGCCTCCGCTCGCATATTTTTTCTAGAGCAACGCCACCCTAATGACGCACTTTCATTCATCGATAGAGCTAACTAACTACGTGCGGGAAATTACTATAACGCATTCCATTGCGCCCGCATACGTAGTCTTTATTTAATAGTTGATTAGTTTGTGCGATGCCTATAGTTTTTAAACGATTTCAAAAAAAGGAGGTTATCAATTCGAGGTTACATACACCTTGTGATCGACCTTTACCGACTTCAAAAACAAATATTGGTGTATCTCTTTTGTATTTCGATTTTATTGAGGATAAAAAAAAATGTGGTATAAATTCTCTCTTTTCAGCCGTTTCGATTTATTACGATTTTTTGACATCGGTTTATTTTTATGAATGTCCATCGAAAACTTGTATGCTTTTCATTTTAGTGTGTGTAATGCTTTATAATGTTCTTATTAATTTGTCAGTTTAATATAACTTTGTAGCATTGGAGAAGGACTATAGAACGCCAATATTACCATGAACGATATTGGCATTCTATAGTCCTTCTCCAATTATTATTTAACAGCGCTTCTTGTTTACTTTGTTTTTATGATAATCGTCTAAAACTTGCTTAGATTGAGACATTCATCAAAGAATGAATAAAGAATTGAATTGAATATGACTATTCAGAGCTGGTCTGAATTATTGGTACGACTGATAAACCTTCGGGTTCGGTGCTTGGGCCAATTAATGAAAGGCTGACTAGCTTGAGAATGGATGTATTTTGTATAAATGTTAAAGAAAACAAAAGAAACTGTAACAAACAAAAAATGAATATAAAAACAATTCGTATGTTAAACTAATTATAAAATTGAAAAATTACCAAATAAAACGAATACATACCCCTTTTTGGGTTTCTTAATAAAAACTTGGATCGTCCAATTGTCAGGATATTCTTTTATTTTATTTTATTTATAATTTTAATAACATATCTTCAACAATAAATTTTTTATATTTAAATTTATACGATTTACAATATTCTTCTTCTTTTTTATTTAATGGCTTATCTGCGCATTTCGCACAATTCTGCCAATGTCAAGTAAATAAATTAATTTTTACATGTAAAATGAAATGAATGAATAAAGAAAGTAGTAGAGAGTATATTTGATTAGTCAAAATTTCTATTATAATTAAGAAAGGTAAATAATAAAAAGAAATGATGTTGAATATCAAAGACAAAAAGTTTGCACCTTAAAAAAATAAACGGTGGTACAGTACATCGTTACAACACGATTATTTTGTGCCAATTATTCTCGTAATTTGGACTTCTACAGTTGATTCAGAAAGAAATTGGTGAAACTTTACTGACGACGTGTATAGCTGCTTTACAACAACAGGCGGCGGGCGCTCGGTGCATGCACATTATTTTGCTTCATTACAATGCAGATAGTTTTTCATTCACACTACGAACACCATGCTGTATGCATATTATCTATCGCCTTTCTAGCAATAGACACTTACATCCCGTATCTCTTCGTCATTGTCAAAGGCTTGTCTGCGTCTTTACCCTACTTTCATAGTAAACCATCCACTGCGATACAATGTTGACCGAAATAATTAATTTGCAAGTTAGGTATGTCGTTTCTATTTATCACATGACAATGATAAATAAATATAATACAATAAATAAACTGAATTTCAACAAAACGGTTCAACAATTCTATCTATATGATCACACTAGAACTGTTCCAGGGTAGACAGAATATCTGGCCCCCACAAGGCAAAGTTTTTAATATGTTCTATGCTTGATTAACAGTACTTGCTCTTTTTTACGTTTTCTGACACCACCATTCGAACATATCATCAAAAAATCTCTCCTTTTTCTCCTTTTAACGAAGTATACTTTTGCCATTGATGAATTTGCCGGCTAAGTCTATTCATAAAACCTTGGAATGAGTTTATCTAAAATTAAACTACTGTTACCTATTAAATTAGAATTGTTAATAATAATAGTTTTATAATGCATCATACTATATCGTCGCTCAGCTCTATATAGAATAGATTCGGGTTTTAAATGACTAGCTTTCCGCCAGTGGCTTCGCCCCCGTGGTCTTGTATTATACTTAAAAACCTTCCTTTTAAATCACCCTATCTATGAAAAAAAACCGCATTAAAAACCGTTGCGTAGTTTTAAAGATTTAAAGCCAAAGAGCCAAAAAGACAGAGAAAGCTACTATAAAACTATGTAGTGATACTTATTCACCTGAAATATTATTCTACTGAAAAAACATAAAGTAAACTCAGTGGATGGGCGACTATGTTCTGGCACCTCGGATGCCCACTAAAAGCAACAATATATTCGGTTACATCAAAGTGTTTGTGCAGTGGCTGTCTTTACGAGTTGCCTAGTAATAATTCAAGTGGTTGATTCAAGTAAAATATTACACAGGATATGGGAGCAAACTGTGAATACAATTTTTGTTCACATTACTTCAGATACTAAACTTAAAGGTTTATTTTCACTTTCTAATATGTCACGTTTGGTTGTTCTTTTGGAAATTGATATATTTGTACTGAAAATGGTAACATAAAAAAAATCACAGTGAAGACTGGGCTGCCTGTATTTGATATTAACCCAATATATGCTAAGTGACCTTGAAAACGATGAACTTAGATTCCTTGTCGATACAAAAAGGCGAATTTTTTATATATATCTCAAAAGTCAATTTTGCTTAAAGAAAGAACTGAAACAAATATCAGACAACACACGAGTAAATAATAATAACAGGTGTCACACAAAACCCAGACTTCAATCAAACTTAAGTTTGGTTGTTGTACTAAGTTTAGGTTGAAACCTATATTTGTTTATTAAATAAACGTTTTCTCTGTAAAGCTGATTACAGAGAAAAAAGTTCAGAGAAGAGATGAAAAATTCTTGGAACATAGATCTTAGATCCAAATTTAATCTTTTAGAGTCTACAGACTTCGCGGAATCGCTAAAAATAGATAGATATGTTGCCATTTGAGAATTGAGTTCGATTTGTTGAAGTCTAAAAAAATAACAGAGAAGTTTTCTGTTTCTCCAAAAATGAAATTTCGTCTATTTATCGAAACGCCAATATTTTTGATTTTAACGAAAATATAAGAACGAATTCTAATTTTCATTCGTAATCAAACAATGTTGGCCCTCTGTTCTGCAGTCTGGTTTTCCAACCTTTAGTAAAATAATTAGTGCATTATACGATTAAGATGTTAATGGGCCAAAGATCTGCAAAATATGATGCCTCCTTGATAGCAGTATGTAATTTTTATATAGAAATATTATGTTAAATTTATTTATATAAATCATCTTTTCTATTGCTCAATTATATTAATTTAGCTCTACATGAATGAGACCCATTACAAGCCCTACCTAATAGTTATTAACTAGTACTAGTATAATTTACTAACTTAATCTTTATAATTATATATAAAAAAATAACAATTAACTAGTATAATTTCATTCAAATAACTTTTGTGTCGACAAAATATTTACCTACCATCAATTCAAGATGTCTTTTAGCTACAAGAAGAACCAATCCAAGAAACATACCAGCTCTTAACAGCAGTGAAAACGATAATCTAAACCAGCATCAATATTATCTTACTTACAACAATATCACAAATCTGCTTCACAAAGGAAGATCAAGACAACAGACTGATTTAAGTGCTATCAAAACAGATGTAACAATATGCCTAATGTTTGCACGCTCTTGGCCGTATTTACTGGCGACTGTTTGTATCTCATGTTTGCGATGCATTTAGCCGCGATTAAGCTGCATACTAGCGTTGACTCTCCACTGCTCTTAATTTGTTTATTTAAAACGTATTCCGAGTTGGATAAATAAGCTAATTAACAAATTAAACTATAATTTAAATGGATTTCTTGAGATAGATTTCAATAACCCCAGATTTTTAGTATATTACACAAAAAGACAGGATACCCTCTTTTTATAAATCTATTTATCCTTCAGGTTTTTATGGCTTCTAAAATATGTGTATATTTTCAAGCTGTTTATGAAGGAAGCAGTTTGTTTGCTCTGCGATTACATACGATTTCTAAGCAGTTTTTTAAGGCTATGATACTTTCGATGTTTCTGATTTCTTTAACACAATGTTCATTTTATACGATATCTGCGTATATTTATTTAATTCGTAATAAAATAGAAATTACAAGTTTTTGTTTCGTTTATAAATCTACACCGACCGTTTTCATAAAACTTTTTTTTTTAATATAGGTTTAAAAAAAGGTTTTATGAAAATATAGAAAGAATAAAAATTAACGTAAAACGTCTTGAAGTGGCTGCACCAGAAGGAACATATAGGATAGTTCTGAAATTGAGTTACAAGCACCGAGAGCCGCCAGTAAAAGGATTTCTTCAGAGAAAAACTGCATTTGCAACGACCGGTCTCACTTCATACCGGGGCGGCGGGGCGGACTCCTCGACCTTAAGGATGTACACCCACTACAAGATATTGCTATTGTTAACAATTCTACTATATAAATTAGACTACATGTTTTTAACACTTCGTTTTTAATTCTATAGGTACCTAACTAACGCAGCAGAAGTGCACTTATTTTGATTGTGACTAACTATAGAATTACATTTAGACAAACCCAAAGAAAAATTTTGTTATTAAAAACAAGAAAATGTAGATTAGAGGAGTAACTTAAGAATCAGTATCATTATTTAACTAATACTCCAATACAGAATCAAGCTATAAGGCCGCCTTTTATACAGTAATAGGCAGATTATATCAGATCACAAGTCCATAAGCTGGTAACAAAGCTAAGTTATTCCATATTGGTACTGTTAACTGTACAAGATTACTTGATTAAACCTATACGTAGCTCCACCTACTGTCTGTATTAGACATTTGAATCTTTTAGTTATCGTTATCAAGAAACTGCTCCGACTTTTGTGCAGACCACTAATTTATTATTTTTGCTACATTTTATAACTTTCCTGAGGTAAGTGCGATACTATAATAATTTTATAGTATACAGCTCGTAGTGGTTAACTATTCCATGTCGATACGATAACGCCTTTGCATGTGCCACGATGCATATTGCGTCTACGTAAACATATTTATGCTGGTTATTCGCCTGTGAGTTGAGCCAGGAGTCCAGTGTTATTCAATACAGCACTTGACTAACTTGTCTGCCAATTCATTTGTGATTTATTCTTGAATCTTTTTATAATGTAGGAAGGAATATTTTTCATAATTAGTAACTTACGAGTTTCAAACAAACTAGCGGTAGTGTTATGAAGGAACGATTACACTACCTAAGATAACAAATATCGGGCTGGTTTTGAACAATGTGGCTTAGATCCTTTACGGCGATCTTATGCTTGATAGAAAGCCTGGGGCTTAAATAAAAACATAATAAAAGACAAGTCCGTCTTGTTGAGTTGAGGATAATGTCCTTTATCACTAACGGCTCACAAGCAGTAGTTTTAAGAGGTTTTATATCGAACTTTATACGCATCCCATTTTATGTACCCCAGGGATCGCGTCTTGGTCCTTTGCTATATTATCAATGTTTTAATCATTCAAAGCACTTACTTCACGCCGATGATAAACAAAAAATTTCATTATAGTTAAATCTAGAATAGACTGTGAATTTATACAGTTGAATAAGTCGAAGAAAACAAATTATTGTTCCCCTTATAACTTTAATCGTGACCTCATTAAGAGGCTTGGGTGTAATACTAGATTCAAAAAAGCTATTTTTAGAACACATCAACTACATACGAGTAATTAATAAAGCTTATCGCAATTTAGGTTTTATCATGAGAACTTGCCAGCCATTTAAGTGTCCAGCGTATCGAAACGGTTTATTTTTCACTTTGTCGAAGTGTGCTTGAATACAGCAGTTCCATCTAATCACCGCAATATGCATGACGGTGGGTAGTCAGAAGGAGCTATAACGAAGCCCAAATAGATCGTCCATATCCTAGTCCTCGGATATGGACGATAATCTTTAAAATAATACTGGAGGCGTGTATACCAATGTCGATTTATTCCATTTTATCACTTTTCGTACGAAAATATAACGAGATGAGCGTGATGTCGTCGGATGTCTTACTCCTAGGCGATCGGAAACAAAATGTGTGCCAAAATGGCGGCAACTTGCTATACGTTAATGAACATTCTAATAAAATTAAAAGTATCGATGATCACGCCCTCTCTACAATCGAGTAACTAAAGATTTAAAAAAAACTAAATCAAACGATCTTCGTAAAGATGATGGAGATATTCTCTGACATGCATTATATGTTGCCGAAATAAAGAAAATCCAAAAGAAGTTCATTGATCGTCTGAACTGCAAGACATCTAGACGCCGAAGCGGATACGAGGGTGATTATCGTCATTATTATCTCTTATCATTGGAATCTCGGCGACAGCTGTTGGATATTTGCTTACTTTATGATATCATATCTAATAATCTGGATGCTCCCATTCTTCACTCAGAACTCAGTTCTTGTACCCCCAAAATGTCCCGTCTACCCAGGTCATACAACAAAAAATTTAAACAGATAGATATTTTTAACATAAGTAAATATTACTTAAGACAGTTATCAAAACGGGGTTTATCTCAGAGGTTGAGTCTAATTCACTATCCATATCAGTATTATGTTTTATATTATTTTTTAACATACCTAATTACATTAGTCCATGTTATCTATATTAAATGTATATATGTGTGTGTTGGCCTTTGTCACTGTTGTTCTTTTCTTACTTATTCTCCATCGTTAATGTTATACGTTGCTGTGCAATTGGCTGGCACTGTCTCTTAGTAAGACTTAATAATTTAACTATGTAATGGGACCTGTAATGAATTTTCAGATTTCAATGTTGAATTAACATATAGTTGACTATTGTTATACTCATTGAACTTGTTGTGTAATTTATAAAATTACATTATATATTTTGGTTCTAGTGTAAACAAGCAGTTGAGTTACCAAATAAATAAAAAAAGTATCCGTAATAGACACTGAAATCCTTTCTTATTTCTTAAATTTTTAATGCATGGGTTTGTTGATGGTTAGGTGAGAAGCACCGCCTCAGCTAAAAACGAAAAAACTAGTTTTAACAATCTTTATTTTTTTTAATCTCAAGGGTAGGTATACAGATTCGCTCACTATGGCCCTTGTGGCTTTATTAGGAGGACTTATCTTTAAAGTTGAAAAAGAGATTTAATGTCGAATTTGTGTGGTCAGAGTGTCACGGGCCGGGCAGGGACTGGCAAGATTGTAGGTAGAACCGACGTCAGTCCACGAAGTCTCGACACGTAGGACGCAGAGTAGCGTAGGTCAAACGGGCTCCAGTGGAAGAACCCCAATTTTGGGGTTATTTAGCACACACTTACAAATATTTGAAAAACACTTAAAAAAATAGTATTGCCGCGCAAGAGGTCGATTATATACTAATTCACCAGCAAAAGTCACGCTGCGTTCCTACGTCTGCCTATCTCCACATAATAATCGTTACCAGTGTACCTACAATTACAATATTTTTAATTATTATATTTCTTTAAATATTTAAATTGGCGTTTATTTCTATCAAAATGCAAAAAGGAATTATGTGCATGAACTAAACATGCGAAAGAGAGACAGTTTCTTTAATAAACTGCTAAATACATATATTGTTAAAGTTATAGTATATAGTCTAGCAAAGCAGCGGTCTGCTTATGGATTTGCTTTATTCTAAAATTACCAGCATAGAGAATGTGTACTGTCTAAGTAAGCACTGCGAGTATACTTCACACAGGGTGTTTCGTTTCGTTTTTTCTTTGTTGCATAAAATAACATACTTGTATAATTAATTAAAAATACAAACAACACATATTATAAAAAACATCGTAACTGGTTTTGCAACATTCGTGTACGAACTGAAATAATGAGCTATTGCAGAAAGAATTTGTTACGAAGCTTGAAATACATTTTTTCTTCTATAAACCTACTATAACAGTAAACAGCCTCAGAGAGCTTTTCTTTATAAATAGAAAAGTAATGTAATAATTTCTTCGCCTTTCACTTCAAAACAGTTGCTTTTAAAAAAAATTCATTACAAAAATTAGTTTTCAAGCGGTAAACACTTGAGTCCGGCACACCTGTTGACAGACATTTTGAAAACCTAAAACCGGCACACGATTTCCATTCGCGAAATTAAAAACGGAATGAAAATTGCAACAAACAACGTTGCCGACAATACGCCGTTTGGGTACCCTTGTTATTTGAGTCGGTGTTTTAACTTCAATTAGAACTACAAATTACAAACAAATAAACGAAACAACTTTATATTCCATATTTTATAGTAACTTTCTATAAAAACAAGATGTACTATCGAATATATCTCAAATTTCATGTGACTTACCCAAAAAATTAAGTAAAATATTTTTTTAAAATAAAAAAGAATTTCATCAACTCATATTAGGGAAATGTATTAGTGTTATCTTAATAGTCTGTCACTACCCCAACTATACTAATGTTGAATATAAAATCATACAATCAAACACACTACAATGGTTAATATAAAGAACCATCCACTCCACGGTACCCATGCCAATATTTTTTTTGTACATTCGTGTTCCACACAGAACATTGTGCAAATGTTCGAGGGATTCCACGGCGACTGGTTGCATTAACAACAAATATGTTCCGTATAATATTCGCTTGTAGTTTTTTGGTTGCGAACAAAGGCTTTGTTAATGTTTCGTTGTGCACGCGATGACGCGGCCATGCGGCGCACGCACAGACCGACAAATGTATAGAGGCGGTAAAAACGATTTCCCATTGATTTAATTGTAATTTCATCTTAAAAATTGTATATATACCAATTTACAAAATGAAAAGAAATACGTAAATCTTTGATAAAGTAACGTTAGCATAGATGGAATTCCTGACAATATGGTACAGACTCCTAACCGGAAAGGGGTCCTCTGGTCTGGTCCAATGTTAAGAAAAAAATTTTAACAGCATTTATGAAAATATTCCACGGGCTTCGAACAGTACTACGCTAATGTCTGAAAGGGTTATACTCTCTCCTTCCAATGTTGGGTGTCGTTTCAGATTAAATAATACGAGTACAATCTAGTATGGTTTAAGAGCTTTTAATAATGAATTACAAGCCCTTATATGAGTATTGGGACGAGATAGGACAAGTGTGTGCATTACGTATGATTCTGTATTGTACTACAAATCAAATCAAAATTATTTATTCAGCAAGGCTGTTACAAGCACTTTTGAAAGTCCAGAGCTACGCTATCAGTTCGTAAATCTATGGCGGGAGACCTTGTACCGAGAAGAACCGGCAAGAAACTCATCGAGGGTATCCCATAAAGTTCAGAAAGTTTGGATCGGTACTTTTTAAAAACAAAATGGAGCTCAGATCGTTTGCATATATTATGTATGACCGGTGACAACTTCATGGTTTCATGAATCTTTATTTAAATTCGATTCATTAAACATTTTTAACGTACATCTTTTAACAGTTTTTCAACATAAGTGTGGTCGTTCTATAATATTTGTGAAGTTTACAGTAATAAATAGCAACACGCTTCTTGCGTTGGCAAACTAAATGAAACTACCATTTCGTTTTATATGAATTTTTATTGTACTGTTTAATTATAATGTAACTACATGTACAATGTTTGTGTTATTGCATGTTTATTGCTTATTAATTAACAAGTAATATTTCCAACTACGGTAGCGAACATGTGTTAGTCCTCTTCATACCTTCAGACGGTTAACGAATTCTTCTTAAATGTTGAGATAACAGATAGACGGATTTTTCTTCAGTTATATGCCGACCTTTAATGAGTTTTGAAGGTAATAGGATAGATAAAATAGGAACATAAATATTGTTTCGCTTTAATGTCCTATCCCAAACATTAAATAGCTCGAGAGGAGGGACTAGTGGTAATCAATTTATATTTTTATTATTTATATCCGACAGGCTGATTAGTTGACGTTGCTTTACCTCCTGAATCACCAAATTCTGATCAGCGCATATTAACTGCTGGCGCACGATCGCTTTCCTCCTATAAATGAAGATAAATGAGGGCATTCTTCAATGAAAATTGATATTCAATTTTGTTTAGTGGGAAATCAACAAAGTGACTCTATATTTCAGTTACTGATGAGTTACTGTTTCACTTTTTATAAATCATCTCATTGAATAATAAATCACAGTCTTAATACATAGTTTAATTTGTGTTAAAATTAATAAAAGAATATATTTTTATAAGCTTTTATAAAAACAGCCTGTTATTATTTGTCACCGTTTTAAACTTGTTGTAAACTTTGTTATCGTTAGATATAAAAGAAAAACCTCTGTATTAGATTGTGGATACCTGTAAATAATGAACATGCATGTCTCAACTTTATTCCACGGTCCCAATTTGGAGTGAATCAATAAAGCCCGCTTGTTTTATCCCACTATACTCCACCAGGTGAGCAGAGTTTGTAGACTTGTTGAGGCCGGTCAGCAGCTGGTCGTCTTGTGGTCTCCTCTATCTATATGCTTTATATATTTTGATTATATTCAGTTTTAAAGGATTCCGTACCCAAAGGATAAAACGGGACCCTATTACTAACTAAGACTTCGCCATCCGTCAGTCTGTCTGTTCGTTCGTCCGTCTGTCACAAGGCTGTAAATCATGGACCATGATAGTTGAGGCAGAAGTATTTCTGTTGCTGTTTCAACAACGAATACTAAAAACTAGAATAAAATTAGTTTTTTTGTAAGCAATAGAATCTTATGTGGAAATAATAGGTGTTTATTTAATTTCACATCCGCAGTGCAAGAACTGATGACTAGTGGTCGATATCTTGTAGCCAATAAGAACAAGCGCTTGATTGCCTTCAGTATTGAAACAACTTTAATTGTGGGTGCATACAATATCACATCATGTCACTGACTGAATATTAGATTTACCCACAATCTATTAAAACTTATCGCAAAAATAAATGCGTGAAAAATTCGACAGTCTGAATCCAAATTTTATTAAAAACATTTTTAATCATAGCGTTTGGTAATCTTCTGCGACGTCTCCAATAGTGGTATCTGTAATCTTCCATAGAAAAAGATCAACACAACTATTCTGTCTGTTTTCCCGCGACAATTATAACTCATATCATCCACGTATGATGTAGCTTCCTCGTAAGTGACATATTTTAAAATTCGACTCAGTAGAAACGGAGCTTAATGGAAACAATCAAAAGTTTCCTTTTTATATATTGTAAATGACTAATAAATTGGTACGAGTATAAGCGGACTTATTGTTGACGTACACGTTAAACGTAATTAACATTAACCTATTATGGTTTACGAATTGATCCAGCATATTCGAAAACTTATATTTTGTGCAAAATCGGTATAACTAAGTCGTCGGTGAATGGACGTCAAGATGATCGAATACAAAGAGCTCAACCTTAACTGGTAGTTCACTAAAATACAGGGTGGAATAAATAGTGAGACAAACAAGGAAAATCTATATAAGTACTAAATTATATTTTGTTCAACGATGTTTTATACTTTCGGAGTAACGATATTATAAATTATTTGTTATGATGATAATACGGTACTTTCATTTTTGTAATCTATACATAAATAAAAGATGTCCTGACATACTAACTGACAGGCAACGCACAGCCTAAATCACTGGTAGGGACTTGACATTTGGAGAAGGACATTCGTCTTATTAGGTAGAAGTGTACTAAGAACGGATTTTTGGCAAAAAATCCGTTCGTGGACAGAAAATCTTTCGTACAAATATTCTCTAATTAACTGAAAAAGTAGAAAACGAGCAACAAATTAAATCCAAACCGCTTTACAAATGAATACCAAAAAGGACAATAACTTATTACTATAAGAAGCAAATAATAAATAGGAATAGTTCCAGTAATACTGCTCCAGATAACTATACTAGTGTTAATCCAATATATTTTCGATAAACAACTAAATAATAATAATCAAAGGTAATTTGCAATTTTTCATCAAAATATCGCTAGCATAATATCGAAAATTGAAATATTGGAGCGGACGTTGTCCGAACTTTCTGAACACGGAAATTAACCAGATATAATCTACCTCACTTAGATTTTTGTTATGAGAAGTTATGAAGTGACTTAAAAATTGAAAATTATATTACTGCTTCATTTTACTGTAGAGACGAAAAAACGAGGAGGTTGTATATAATTGAAAAATAACTTTGATTTTCTAAATTGTTTGAATTCTGTGGTGTAGAGTTACCATCAATAAATTTTTGGAGAAATGGGAGTGTGTACTTAATACCATTAAAAAAATTATATATCCGATATAAAAAGATAATTCACCACCTTAAAACCAGGCAAAATTATAAATCACTTAAACTAGATCGTTTACCGAACTTTAATTTAACAGTTCATATTAAAGAACCAAATTGGCAAAAATATTATCCATTATGCGGTATCTAAAGCTTAAAAAGCTTTTTTCTCAATTTTTTTCTCAAAAAATGCTCAAAGCATAACAGCAATAACCTTTAAATCGCTATGGGATTCATGTAAACCGTTGTTTAGGGTGCTAGGTTTGTTGCCATTACCATCATTACATGTATACGAAGCGTGTGTTCTCTTAGAAATGTTAATAAACTTGTTTTCGATGAAATTCCAAAGTTGGAAAAATACAATAAGAATGGTCTATATACGTGTATAAGGCTGTTTGTGTAGGGAATTAAAACGTTGCCACAGTAACTATTGTTTACTAGGTATCCAATTTTCTATTGTATTTATGTCCATGTAATGATATGAATCAATATCCAAATAAACAGTTCCCTAGGGATCACGCGGGCGAGGCCGCCGGCGGAAAGCTAGTCTCTAATAAATGATAACACAACTGTACAAATTGATAGTGTCAATAGACAATGTAAATAACTTGCAAATTACATAACTGGTGTCCTCAAAAAAGATTATATATATTAAAATTATATACGTTACTGTAATTTAAACCATATAGATAATGTTATTGTCACTATTTCTTTCACCCTGTATATCCAATTTTATATAAATCATTCAAAGCACGTATCTAAACCGAATTCAGTCGGTAATGTACATTGAAATGAATTTTGAAAGGATAAAGGATGCGCGATGCATTGTAGGTATTTATTAAAATAGCACACCGGTCTCGTCTGGAAAGCCCTGGCTGCATCTGTGAGAATATACTGTATCCAAATTTAGCCACTTATTTATAAATTTTATTTGATTTTCAATTTCGTGATGTGCTGATGCTGAGTCAGTAGAGAGCTTGACTATCTTATTATCAAGAAAGGCCTGACTTTCATTTAATGTATTGTCAGGTGAGCTCATCGTTGTTGTATCAAACATTGACGAATCAGAGATATCATTCAGCGAGTTATATTTATTAGGCTGTCGTATTGTAACGTTATCCATATATATCTTATATTTTTATAGGAGAAAAAGGAAAAAAAAGTCGAAAAAGTAGCCAAGCAAAAGGACTACGGAGAAGTCAATGATAACTTCTCTGTAGATTTGAACTGCAGATCATCGATGTTGAACTATATTTCTGACAAGGACAAGAGATGAACGAGCATCCAAAGGCCAGTGAAGCGTCAGAATCAAATTTGTTTGCTGACGTGTCAGAAACTAGTGATGCACTAAATATTATTTCCCTTTAGAAACTCACAAAGGCAGTACACTGAAGTTGTTATTCAAAGAGCTAAAGAAACTTCTCGAACGTAGCTTCATTCACGGCCCTTCAAAGAACAAGTTAGAACCAGTTCAGATTTTACATGAGTTTATTTGGAAGTTTTTTGAAAGTTCATGTTAATATAACGAGTTGGATACTTCATAATACACTCATTAAATCTATTTATTTAAAAGGTGCGTCTGAACAAACTATATATAATTTATTTACCCGACGTCTCGAGTTAACTGATGCGGCCTATGTTGCTACGAATATGATATAGGTTCCTATATACATGTCGGGATTATTTAATTTTGTAACGCCATTTGTATTTTCACATATAAAAATAAATTGTCTAATAAGTCTAATGACGAAACGTGCTATACGTTTCGACAATATTATTCATGATCTGTTAATGTTACGAACAGCAAGTGTGTCAAGATGGCGGACGGGTCTGTTTCCATCCGCGACATACATGTGTAATAATAGTTGTTACCTGCGACCTCGTCCATGTAGTAGTGTTCAATAAATTATATACATTATATATATCAGTAATAGTAACATAGTCAAGACATATTTAATTACCTATTTTTTGAATTTCGTACCAAAATAATATAAACGGGAACCTTGTAGTAAATTAATGAATAAGGGGAAGGGTCAAAGATGTCAGGTCCACCATCTTACGTTACCCGCCATATTGAATTCATAAGAAAGTAATTTTATTAATTGTGGAAATGCAAAAAAAATAACTAAGCTGCCATCGTCGGCCATCCGTCATACTATTTTTAAAATGCAAATTCAAAATTCAGTTGCAAATTATGTAACTTTGTGAACTAAACAGTGATGCCAATTCTATTAGTATCATTCTCTAAACTAAACCAAGCATTTATTACTTTATACTATACTATATACAGATAAAATAAAGCCATTCGACTGTACACAATAATTATAACACGTTTACTTGTGTTATCTTAGTCATTTACTAAATCAAAAACGAAGTTTTACAGGACTAAACCTTGGTAGAGTCTGCGCAACGGGATTGCTACCAATGTCATCTATACTTAAATCTTTATACAACTTTTTCAGTTAGTCACATTACAGTTAATTAGATGCTAAATTAAAAAAGGGGGGAATCCTTTTAAGCAGTGCTGAAATTGCTAAGCACAATGAATGCTTATTCTATTTCATAAAACGTTATCCTCGGTAGGTCGCGTGAACTGAAGACTAGGAATAAAAGCCTCCTGCGCCCGAGGGATTCAATTTTCCAATTTAAAGAAGCGTGAAGCGCGCCGGGTGCTCTGCATGTGCACTTACCCTGATACCACACTGGAACCGTTCATACTGGAACACAGATAATTGAAATAGAAAAATAAGATTTGTCGAACTCCATAGCCGAGTAGTTTCAAGGTGTCGCCATTCCCGGTGCCCGGTCCGTCTAGCACAACTGGCAAATTATCACGGGGTAGGTGTTGTAATATCTCTGTTGTTTTACATTTATATACAATGCAAATAGATGCTTTTAAACTATATTATTTGGGATAACTAAGAAATAATATAGTATTTTCTATTTGTGCCTAATTCAAAAGTAATTAATTGAGTTCTTCGGACATGTAGTAGCAGTTCTCCCCTTTCTATTTGATAACTTTGATAATTAAAATAAATGTATCAATATTTGTTGTGAGTTATTCTAGCGGATATCAGTTAAATAAATCTCAGTGTCGTGTCCCATATATATCACTTCCAAGTGAATACATTTTGCACAATCGCGTACTACACATTGTGTTTTTGTTATTTTACATACTGTATTGTAGAGATTTTTTATTTGATTTTTAAACGAATTTAAGAATGAGAATGAAGAGATTCAGAATTATTATAGAGTTTCCTTAATGAAAAATGCTTAAAATTCCACTTGGCGCTCGGCACCCTGAGATGGGATTCGAACCCATGACCTTAAGTTTTTTTTTTATGGGATATGGGGCAGACGAGCAGACGGATCACCTGATGGTAAGTGATTACCGTCGCCCATGGACACCTGCAACACCAGAGGGGCTACAATCGCGCTGCCGGCCTTGGAGGAAAGGGTTGAGGGGTAGAGGGAAGGGAATAGGGAGGGGTTGGGCCTCCGGTATCCTCACTAACACGACGAAACACAACGCAAGCGTTGCTTCACGTCGGTTTTCTGTGAGACCGTGGTATCACTCCGGTCGAGCCGGCCCATTCATACCGAAGCGAAAACTTATAATAAAACATCAACCGACATCGTTTTGACATACAAAAATAAGGAAACCGTGCCTTCCGTCACCTTTATCATAATAAGTTACTATTATTTATTGTCAAATATTGCATTAACATTGATGCAAAATGTATGTGTGATAGTGACCGACCAAATTTTTTAACTCGTAGTTACTCCACTCCCGACTGTTCCCGAATGCAATACTAATAGTAATGCCCTGCGATTCTGTAAAAACCCAGACCAGATTTCTAATTCTTATACTAACTCATTACGTCCGAGTTCACTTCACTGAGTGTAGAAATTCTATTGATTCCATTTTCAGATATTAATTCCTGTGTCATTCCGAAACTCACTTCACTTATGCCACGAAACGTTATTACCAATTCAAGATTGAGAGGATGCCTGAAGTAAACCTGAGTGAATTTGAATTCGGCTTGAAATTTTTTGAAATCGCAAGGCTGTTGTACGCGTGACAGATATATCCCTCAGCCCGTATCCGGGCCCAATCGACTACTAAAATAACTCCTCGAATGCGGGTCCTATCGAACAATAAAAATATGCCAATGAACGATTCTGCCATTGACACCACTAAAGAAACTATCGGTTTTCTAGCCAACCCGATGATGTGATTAATTATTTTATATCTTAACTTTATTTAAACTTTAGTATGCACATAATATACTTAGTACCTATTACAACAGCTGATCTAAATAAAGGCATCGGTCTTGTTTTAAGCCTCAAACAAACGACGCCTCCGAAAACTCGACGTGGTCCGAACTAACTCTGGGTAGCTCAGAAGTGTACATAGACGATTAAACGTTTTAGACAGTATTGCAGGTCATCTTAGTTATAATTTAGACAAGAAACACTGCATTCCCTTATTTATATAAAGCTATACTTATTTATTACTAGCTTTTGCCCACGACTTCGTCCGCGTGGTATAGTTTGGATAGCATTTCTTAATGATTATTTATTCATAATATCGTGTAAAATTCCTAAAAAAAATCTTCCGTATAAACTTTTATTCCTTGTTTCAAACCTTTCATCACAATAAAAAGCAATTATTAAAAAACATTTTATCTTTTACATTAATTAAAAAATATATGTAATAGTAATTATAATCCCACACATTATATATAAAAATTTAAATATATTATACACATATCTATAATTTCACATTTAATTGACAAAACAAAAACTTCAATAATAAAAATTCATAATGATAATTAAGATAATAATAAACAAAAGATGGATTAAACTTATAGTTTAAAAATTTCAATTAAAAATAAATCAATCATTTATTTCAATAAATAACAAAAAAGTATTTCCAACTACTAATAGATGAATGACAGATGTCAGGCTCACCATTAGGTCGATCCAATAACGCGTTATACTCACGGCACATTCTATATATAGGGTTGTGGAAGGAAACATTATTATTAATAAGTGGGACTGAGAAGACACATTCTCGTCTGGTAGATTTGTTAGGGACTCGAAAGCCTCTTTGTGATAATACACTGAGCCCGTCAATCTTTTACACTTCAAATATGACTGAAACTTATTTTGGCGTCAAATATTACACCCAGGTCGCGCACCACTGATTTCCTTTCAATTATTGTATTATGGATCATGTAATTGAATTCTATAGGGGTCCGCTTGCAAGTAAATGAAACTATGAAACATTTTTGATATCGAGGCTCATGCCATTAGCGCTACACCAGCACACATAACATGACGAACTCGAGAACGTTTTGTCTACACTCAAATATCACTTTTCTCGGGTGCACACATACAACATCTCACTCTCGACCCTAGAAAGTGACATTTGGGTGTAGACAAACCGTTTCTTGAGTTTGTCATGTTACACGTGCAGACTCAGAGAGAGTTGATTGACATCAACTGAGCGTAAGATTGCGAGATGACTTCGCAATCTTACGCAGTCTTCGATAAAGTCAATGCGACAGAATACCTGTTGGTCGTCTGCAAACATCAATGGCGTGATTTAAGTCTTGGTATTAGATCATTAATGTACAAAACGAAAATTAATGGTCCTAAATGCGAGCCTTGGGAACGCCAGATATAATGGAAATAGGTTGCAATCGATAACCAGATGGCAACGATTTCAAAATAAGATTTAAGCCAGCGATAAAGACACCCATACACTCCAATTCAGTTTGACTTATGATGGATATTGCTTTATTCTGTGATTTAGAGACATAGACATCATAACATTCCTTTATATATTTTTTTTATCTAGAACACATCAACTGAAATTCGTTTAGTCCCTTGAATTACCAATTTTTTTATATATCTTACGTGCCTTATTTTTTCAGAAATACATGCTTTTAATGGCTCTGAAAAACAAAGAGGATATTGCGATTGTCCTGTTTGCTTAAGCGAAGCATTAGTCTTTATAATTTCATTCAAAATGTTATAGAAACATTGAGTATCAGGAGTCGACATCTCTATGAGATAGAATATATTGCCAATCAACACATTTTAGCTGCTCTATGCATTTGCTATTGTCGCGGGAAATTGGGTACCCTTATATTTTTGATTTCAAACACTTGCGCCTTTAGACCCCTAATACTCACATCAATTTCTATGGGTGGATGATGACGATCAGGTGTATTCAAAGTACAACACTCCAAAACTCTTGAGTTGGTAATGTCGGTCATAACCAGATCAAATGTTCTGTTATTGGATTTTGTCACATAAATTGAAATTCAACTAGGAATAGTGGGGGGCAGCTATCATCAAGAGTCCAGCTTAAATCAGGTATCATCTTAAATCAGATCAATGATCAAGGAAATATGATACCCAGAGACTTTCAGGTTCGGCGGCAAATATACCAGATATATATTAAAAGAAACATCACCTAAGCTTGGGCCACCCACGGTGACCTAAAGATCCTCTAAACTACTTTCCAAGTAAGTCTTACAGTATGTAGGTTCCTGTTCAGTGCCATGAGTACTCCACTGCCAGTTTTCTTTGTTGTAGTAACTATCAGTATTGCGATCTCTCCTAAAAACAGTGTACCTGTAATCTATAAATTCACCGGTTGAGTATGAATCATCTAAGTTAGTTTCACATATGCAAATAATATCACAATTATTGTTTAAAATATTCAAATATATTTTTTTGCAATTTACTTCTAATTTTATTAAGGGTCTAGGAATATACAATCATAATAAGAAAGTTAATATACCAAATAGCTAAATAATTAAGTTGACAATTTAAAACAAATACAATTTATATAATTAACTTTTCTAAACAAGCCATATCCTTTATATAAATGGCGGGCACAGTTTCAGTATTTTGGACGTCGACCCCGCCATATTCAATCCAAACAAACTTTAAATTCCTATCTTTGGCTAGCATACGTGCAGCTGCGTGCAGTTCCTTAGTCCCTCGTCCCTCGAGAGATGCTCACAAACGAAGATAGTGCGTCTGTCACCACTAATATTAAGGTATAATACTAACTCAACGTTAGGATGATCTTGAGATTTTTTTATTTCATTTTCTCGTACCAGATATAATTTTGTCTCGATGCCGTTCAGAAGGGAGAATAACCAATATATTACGTGGTCAGTCGCATGTCGGGTTTAACTTAGCAACGCGATGGCAGGAACTAATCTTACTGTCCGTAATCGATAGCCATATTGCATCACATAATTTCTTAAACAAATTTACTACATTTTTGTTGCGGCGCTCAGTGATGCATTGTATCTCGATATTATAGCTTCTTCAAGTTTTATCAGTTTGTCGCAGACGCAACTGATCCTGGAATTTTCTGTCTAAAGTTTTACCTTGTTATGACAAGTTGAAGCTAGTTTAATATTTAAGTCGGACTGCTTTTTGCATAAAAAATCTGTAGTATCCGAAAATTCCTCTTTTAATGTCTCAGAAAGTGTAGTCATTTCCGTTCCGTAAGAAAGTATTTTCGATGAGTGATTTGTTGCAAGACATTTATTTGATGAGAAACAGGGGCCTGATTAGTTAGCCCTGAGAGCCAATATCCCTATACGGAGACGCTATGGGGTGTCGTTGTTTCTAGCACACCTAATACATAATATTAATACACATATCACAACGCCAATTTTTCTGTAATTCCTTGGATTTTTTTTTTTTATAATAAGAAGCAGTAAAATTTAAGTACAGTTAGTGATAACATCCTTTACGAGTAGCGCATTTCAATAAATCAGCGTATTTAATGGATTTTTTAATTCCAAACAATTCATAGTTATTGAATCAAACCAGTGGTTTGTTAGCAAAGGTATATAATGTTTATATTGCACAATGCACGTATCGTGTAGCACAGATCAATTGACGTCTCGTTGTCTGTATCGTGTGGGTATATGGTATATACCACCTCACTGCAATGGCTCAGGCCTTCTTTATGAATTGGTTAAGGAGGATGGGCCATGACCCTCGACGTTGGCCCAATGTGGATTGGAGGGAATTAACGACTGCAAATGCAGCCGGGACGAATGGCTTAACGTGCCTTTCGAATCACGGAGTAGTTTATAACTTCTCGAAATAATTTTTTGGTGATCCCATGATTGATCCTTGCGAAAATTTGCTAAATTAGTAAAGCAAAGCTTATAGTTCTTATAAAATTTATTTGAAAACTCAACCATGTCGTAAACCATGCGACCTAGAAATATACTTAACGCCATAATATACCTATAGCACAAAATATATCAGGGTCCAATGCACGTTGGTGTGTATTCACGACTGTCTGTCGATCACCCATTCTATATCCGGCCATTGCGAAAGTTACTTAACAACCGTATCATAGACCGAGCGCGCTAACCGCTACGCCATCGAATATTAATCATTAAATTCATAGAACTAATATTAAAACCTTGTCCGATTGACCAATGAATATCTGCCTGTCTTGTGTTTATATTAATTCTATGGGTAACGAATAACTTTGCGGCGATACGGGGACGTCTGGCATCTTTTAGTTTTCATACAAAGCTAAAGTTTCCAGCGGCTGCTTCCAAGTACACCCTCTGTATATGTCATAGTCATATCTTTAAGTCTACCGCTCAACTCGGCGTGGGACACCGAGCTTACCTGTATTTATCATAATAAACTTCATGTAAACTAAATGTTGCTTAGGTACTTGTATTGTTATTTGATTATCGTCGTAAAGACTTCATGCCATTTCTTTTTTGCCAATTCAATAAAATAATTGTCAATTTTACAAGTTCTAAATCAATATACTCTCAGAACTCATCCACATTTTAAGATTCATAATTTCTGCATCTTTAAGTGCAAGGGACCGATTCCAGCAATAATATGTACCGATAATAATACATTATTAAACTTTTGTTGGAATAAAACAAAAGATACTTTTGAATATCTACTATTTTAGGGAGACCTGGTACTGAAAACAAACATCAAAGAACTCATCAATTGGTTGTTTACTTAACCATCCGACCGTAAAAACAAAAATTATCTTGTCCACATAGAAATGTTTTACTTCCGTTTTATCTTCTTAAAACAAATTTGGTGCGATTAGTTCATGAGACAAAGGCTCTTGTGCTATTTCGGGAACAATGGGTCTTCAAACTTCTGAGAGAACAGTGAGTGACCGCTAAACGGTTTTCGGTCCCGATGCCGAATTTCGGCTTTACTCTCCTGTAACAGAAACAGATATGATATTCGAACTCTATGTCGCGGGTGGCTATAGATTTTCAATTATATAAAATCTTTTTTGAGCTTTTGAAGTAGTATTCATTAAATTATTAACCTCTATTCTGTATTATGACAGCTCTGCCCTGGAAGAAGCGTTCGGGGCTGTTCTTGAAACAGAAAAGCACAGCTGGTATAATTTCGGCGCATTACTGTATATAGTTTGTACGGGATGCTAAAGGTCGCTGACCTCCTCCTCTTACAACAATAGGCAATTCTATGCGGAAACGATATAGAATTCTATGGATTGCGATACATATTAAAGCTTAATTTGAAAATTATTGTTATTTACCGGATTGCTATCATGTTCTCTATTATCACGTGATTAACAACCATTCAGAATGTCAATGACCATGAAAGTTCAAAATATATAACAAAGTTTAATACCGAAACTCGAATTTTCGTTTCGACGCTAATTGAGACTAGGGTATCTAAAGCTTGGGTCCATTTAATATAGATAATATTTCATATTAAACAAAATATTAATCATGACATAAATGAAAATATGAAAAGTTTTCCATTTTTATTACCTACCATCATAATTGTATATTTCTATTGTATTTTCTCTGTAGGGTAAAGTAATGGATAAACTTTTACTCCATAAAAAATAAATCACAAAGCTGCCTCTGGAATGAACCATTTATATTGATTTCTTCTCGTGATTATAATTTATTTTATAGAGAAAACATATAAATTATGTCATTCGCTTAGTACCTGAGGGTTATATGCAACACTTTTACAATTATCCTAATGTTTTGCGAGTAGGTAATTAAATAAAAACAATTATTACGCACAATTCTTTGTTCATTGGCAGATGTAATGAAATAGGGACAAGAAAAAATAATCACTCAATGCTATATAAAAGTTATAAAAAAATGATATACTTACTTTTAATACTTTAACTGTCTTCATAGAATAGTGCAGTTACTCTTCATTCCATTTTCAAGTGCGCAGAAGAATCGAAACGCCTCGCAAAAAATGCAAACAAATGTTTCTTTGAAATAATAGTCCTTTTAGTGAAGTCTTTTAATAATGACGCCGTCGTTTAGCTTGTAATTAGATACCTATATGACTACTGTTCTTATTCTGGACTGCAGATAAAGACTTTCATTTTAAGGGTTTAACACAGCCTGAAGCTTTGCTTGTGCTTTGCTTTGCTCATAGCAACTTGACGGTCAGCTTATTCTTGCTGTCTATTTCAGATTTTAGTGCGTGACGTTGAGATATTCTACTTCTACTTACAAATTGAAGAAATTTTCTTCAATTTATAACACTTTGAATTTTAGTTGCTATTTTATAACTATTTTCTACCATTAGTAGTATATTTAAGTAATTTTTTCATTCATAATTGTCCTTAAAAAAAAACCAAATATAAATTAAAATAAATACAATTTGTAAAGACAACTTAAGTATGATAGCTTTTCTATTAAATTCGTTTTTTCTTTTGAGATTCTAAAAACAACCGTTGAGTCGTTAGGGAGTCATTTGACTAATGAAAAATAGCACTTTGAAGCTTAATAAGTCATGAACGATTAACAAAATCAAACGGTCTTTCCACACCCCTTATATTTTTGAAAGGCCTATCTAATAATACCCCACGTTATAGTAAAACAAAATTTCAACCTCAACCTTACATGTAGGACATGTACCCGAAAAAAACTTATTTTCAAGATTTTATGTTGCCACTTTGTCGGCGTGATTAAAGTATATAACCATACCAAATTACACCTTTCTAATACAAATCATTTTGAATTAAACGGCAGATCGACGGACAGATAGAGGGTCATGATGAAACTATAAGGGTTCTTGTTGACTATGGAACCGCAAAATTGAAAATGAAAGCGACTTTATTTGATAAAAATCGGAAAAAACAATAAAGACCTTAATCATTAAGAGAATCAAAAACCCGGTTTAAAAAGTTTATGAAACAGTAGCGCCATCTAGCGACAACAGCAAAGTGTAACATTTTACTATTTCGCCTGATAAACATTCCAATGTAGATACTTGCGCAAATAAAATACTATATAAGACACCTTTTTCAAATTACTGTAATGAATTATCTACTTACCTATAATAAAGGTAAGATTCCTAGATATTTCGTTTCATTCGAATATTAATTCGCAGTACGCTGGTATGAAATCTCGGTAATTTATTGGTGTAGTAACTAAAAGCTCCATGATCACAGAAGTTGACCTTTAGTCTCTAATTGAGATGTGGGCCCGTGACAGTCGGACGGACTGACCCCGGGGAGGAATCGTAAATAAGGACAGCCTCATGACTTTTTAATAAGCCCTTTAAGTAAACGTTTCTCTTTTGTTTGATATGAACACAGACAATCATAAAATCATGAAATGTACGACCAGGGTACCGACGACCTAGATAGTATATACTATACTACTTATCGGATAATGTAAATATCATTACATACGTCAGTAAAGATCTGGTGAGTTTCTTTCCTCTTCTTCTTGATAGCCAAAAGACGTACTGACCGAGTGACGGGAAAAATAAATAATAAGTTCATTTTCATAGCTAGAGAGAAGGCGCTAACTTTTTTTTGTTTTTGTCAATTAATAAATGTGTTAAATATTCTTTTATAAAGATTATGAATCATTAATTTTGTAACTATTCAATGATTATGATCACTCTTGTTCTTTTTAATTTGGTTAAATGTTTGATTTATAAAAATGTCGAATCTTTTACACATTCTTTAAACTAAACTATGTATATTATTATTAATATTTAGGTTCACTTTGACTGTTATTAAGTGCAATCTTTGAATAATATTGTTGTAAACTTGAATATAATAAGTCTAGTAGTTTTAATATTAATTGAAAACGCACTTTTACAGTAAGTACGCTTGAAATTTAGACCAGATTATGCCAAGTTTGACTAATTTTGATTGTTGTTTTCTCGCGGCTGTACCCAAACTAACAAACAGAATAATAATAAGAATAGAAGTCAGGCAATTAGTATAGATAACAATAAAAAACTATTAAATTAAATTTTTACGCCAAACAACACTGGCGCCGCCGATGTAGTTGATATCTCAAGTATGTTCCCTGAATGAAGCTGTTTAGCCTTTAGTGTATTTACAGAAGTGAAAAGCTTTTCAATCCTATAAAACCTCACCTTAGGACGATTGGTAACTTAAACTGCCACAAAGGAAATAACAAAGAAATAAGGAAAAACACACAGCCTCCTATATTTCTTTTATTAGACGCTTACATCAATATAAATAGTAGCAGCCTCCACCCGGCTGCCTAAAGTATTACACCATTATTAATGTACTTAGACCAGAAGTCAATATAATATCTCGTTTTTCCAGAACATGTTTCCTTGGCAATATTTTACGGGATTTAATTCACTCGTAATTAATTACCAATGTATTTTGTAGTTTTAATCGGTGGCTCGGTGGTGTAGTGGATAAGCGCCGCGGCCCGCGATCGTAGTCGTTAAGCAACTTTCGCAAGGGTCGGTCACGGGATGGGTGACCAAAAAATTAATATCTCGAGCTACTCCGTGCTTCGGAAGGCACGTTAAGCCGTTGGTCCCGGCTGCATTTGCAGTCGTTAATACGCTCCAGTGGGGACGTAAAAGGGCTGGTGGTGGTGGTGGAATCTGACATTAGAGTCCAACATTAGCATATGAATATTTTCATTTTTGGGTTTTCATGGTAGAAAAGAAACATAGAGAACGGACACACACAACCAACACGGTCCCATTGCGGATTTGTGGGTTGTAAAACTCCAGCGTACCCGATTCCAGCGAATGATTAGCGCTAATCGCAAGACTAACATTATACTGAGTTGAGACTACTATGGAATTAACCATTGGAGGACAATTAGTCATTGGTCTAATGCTATGTAGTGTTACTGTTTTCAACTTATTTTTTATTCAAATTTTTGGTCACCCATCCGGCGACTTGTCTTTGTAATAGTTGCAATTGCGGACTGAGCGTATCTACTAATCACTATTAGTTATCGAGCTCCCCACATACTAGAGGCAGAACAGTATTTTTTATTTATAAAATGTAGACAATATCTTGCTTAATATTTGGAATCTCATCTATACTATAATAAAAACGTAACCGATCGATGTCTGTACATTGAAGATATGTGAAAAAAACTGTTATGAGGGACATTTATAAGCGTAATAGAACCCAAAACAATGATTTTTACATTTTTTGTCTGTTTGTCGGTTTGTCTGTTTGTCTGTGCGTTTGTGCACGATAATCTCAGAAACGGCTGAACCGATTTAAATGCAGTTTTCACTATTATATTGTGGTATTCTTCCGTTAACATTTAGTGTAAGATTTATTTCAATCGGTTCACAAATAAAAAAGTTATGTCAATTTGAAGTGACGTGGTCGGCAAAATTGCTATGAAATATTAACTGTTTTATTAAATTTTCGTCTTTGATATATTGATCATCATCATTAACTCTTTAACAGCCAAACTGCAGGGCCTTAGGCCTTTGTTTAATAATTTTTGGTCACCCATCCCGTGAGCAACTCTTGCAAAAATTGTTTAGCAATATCGATCGTGCGCAGTGGCGTTTATCCGTAGCGCCACCGAGCTACGAATTAATATTGTCTATAAAATGATAATTTGTATGATGAAAAATAAAAAAAAGATTCCAAAATTTTGACAACTCCAAAGTAAGTTGCTCATTTATAAATTGCCAATTTAATATAAATAGGGTTCAGGTTATAATGGACGTGTGGTATACGATCACGCGAGTAGGAGAACAAGCGAAAAGAGCCTTCCGATGATGCAATTAAGCATCGAGTAGTTTACAGTGAACGCATATTTTTATCAGATTAGGTTCACGTCGTCGTCGGGGCCAGCGGAGGTGGTTGGCAGCCCCCGCATTGCACGGTTTCGTTTGTCTGGGAAAAGCACTCGATTTACCCGAGCCTCTCCAATTTTCCATCTGCAAGGGGACCAATGTCAAGTCCAATACTTGAGTGTTCATAGCTTGCCGGTTATCATCTCCCATGAGACGGTGTCATCATCATCAATATCATCAGCCCTTTTACGTCCCCACTGCAGGGCCTCAGGCCTTCCTTATGGATGGTTAAGGAGGATGGGCCATGACCCTCCACTCTGGCCCAATGCGGATTGGAGGGTATTAACGACTGCAAATGCAGCCGGGACCAACGCCTTAACGTGCCTTCCGAAGCACGGAGTAGCTCGAGATAATAATTTTTTGGTCACCCTTCCCGTGACCGACCCTTGCGAAAGTTGCTTAACGAAAACGATCGCGGGCCGCGGCGCTTACCGACTACGCCACCGAGGGTAGTTCACTATCGGGTTCACGGAGGAGAATCCTACTCACCCTCTGTGGCTTGCTCCGTAGCAGAGACAATGTCAGAAGCTTTTCCACGACGTTAAAAAACTTAGATTCACGTCAATTGAAGTTAAGAAGGTAAAGACAACTCGATTGATTTTTTTTTCTATTATTACAATTTTTTATGTAATAATAATATTACTTTTGTTTTTTTTAACATACAAATTTGCTATAGATACGTACTTCAAACTTGGTATTTTCAGTCTTCGCCGGAAACAATGGTTTATTCATTTGTCACAACACATAATATTACGCGATTCTGAGGATCGGTTCAGAGTAGCTCGGTGGCGTAGTGAATAAACGCCATGGCTCGCGTTGTAGTTGTTAAGCAACTTTCACAAAGGTCGGTCACAGGATGGATGACCAAAAAATATTATCTCAAGAAACTCCAAGCTTTGTAAGGCACGTAAAGCGATTGGTCCTGGTCGTATTTGCAGTCGTTGATATTCTTCAATTCGCATTGGGCCAGCATGTCAGAAGGTCGTGGTCCATCCTCCTTAATCCAAAAGGCTCCTGCTGTTGGTGACGTAAAACGGCTGATGATGATGTTGAGGACCGTTCAAATCTGACGGAAGCTCAGTCAAGCACGTCTCGGAAGTACGTGTTAGTAGACGATTTCCTTCGAGTGTGGAAAGTCGAAATTAAAATATGTATATATTATCATTAATAAATAAAACTCAACGTATCTTCCGTCGGACATGTACCGACCGACTTTTATTGACAAAGAAAGAGATTTGACGGAAAGCGTTCGGTCTAGGGAAACACCTGAATAACGCGAAGCGTATTTAACTACCCATCGAGAGGCTCATGCACTATAAAGTTGAATCTGAAGCATTTACAGTCAGGGACAATCTTTTGAGCTCTCGGAGTACTCATATAACAAGCGTTTGATCTCAGGAAACTTCTAAAGATCACATAGCGCGTCTAACTGCTAACCGTAACATACATGCAGTATGGTATGAGTATGAAACTTCCTTTTATAGAGAAATGCGCTTGGTCTCTGACAGAGCTCACAGTTTACACAATAGAGATCGAGAAAGTAGTTTAGATTATCGCCAACCCGTGTTGGCTTCATACTCCACAGGGTTACCGCAGATAAGTTTTCACAAGATATAATGAACTAGCTGTTTTCCTGCAACTTTGACGCAAAATTATAGCCTATGACATCCGTGATGTAGCTTCCCGTAGGTAGAATCGCTCTGAAACTATCGGTCCAGTAGTTTTGGGACAAATTCGATACAAACAAACAAACAACCAAATCTTTCCTCTTTATAATATAAATATATATCTTAGGTATAACAGGTCCTATGGCATAGTGGGTTAACGCATTCGGCTTAAATTGCAGTAAAATAAACAAGGACATACTTGAATACTTATTTTATATAACTAAGTACAAACGACAAACTCATCGCTAGCAAGCGATTTCTCTCAGGCAACCTAGCATTACATGGAAAATAGAACAATAAATAGCCGATTGTGCATACAACTAGACAAATAATAATAATTTAAAAATATCAAAAACAAAAGAAGGACAGTTACAAGGTACGAATAAAATTCTCAGACACAAACGACAACCAGAGCGCGAGAAACGAAAAGATAGAAAAATTACATTCGTAAGGACAGGATAGGTAACCAAAACATTATTATCTTGAGCACTGTGCACAGCACTGGCACAATGCACGTTAAGCCGTTAGTCCTGGCTGCATCAGCAACATGAACACCCACCGATCCGCATTTAGCACAGTGGGTTATGGCCCATTGATCTTATTCGATTCGACTCCATTCATAGGAATAAAACAATTCTACCAAAATACTTCCCACGCAGACGAAGTTGCGGGCACAGCTAGTTAAGAATATATTTCAGTATAGCATTGTAAATGCGAAATTGTTCAAATATAATAATCTCATTAGTTATTTATAAAATGCGTGTCATATCAATATAAGATATACATTTCATTTGAATTCGACTAATTTTTATATTTTTTCGAGTTGTTTTTATTCATATAGGCTATAAAACTCGTATTTCATATACAGTAGAACCTCAATAATTCAAACCTCGGTAACTTAAAAACCTCTATAACTTCAAAAAATAGTATGTTCCCTTCCCATTACCCAAAACCTCAATAAGTTAAAATACGCAACCTCTGTAACTTAAATAATTAATCTCTGTATTAGCCCTCAGTAACTTAAAGAAATGCTTCCACAACCTTTATAACATAAAACTGTTTGTCAATATTGTAATTTCCGATACAATGAATATTGTTTTATGGAATAAATGATGATGATGATGATGTTTGTCAATGAGTCATTTTGAAAGAGTGTGCAAAACAAAAGGTTCCGGTATTTATTGCTTGCATTTGCATTTGAGGAAGAAATATTGGAATCAGTAAACAACTGCATTGAATGTGATAAAGACGATGATTTTAATGAAAAGCCACAAACTTCATCTACAAGCGTAACAATCCACGAAGCAAAAAGAATTTTAACAACTGTACGATCATTTATAGAGCCGTGTAGCAACATAAAGATAACTTTTCTCCTCTCTATTTGTCATTGAAAATCAAATCGATTTAAAAACTGAATTGTTTAAAACGAAAAAAAAATCACAGACTTTTTTACGTTTAATCGTTGTTTTATTTTTATGTAACGTGTGCAATGTCAATAAAAACATAAATATGATTATTTCAATTTCTGTATTTTATTGAACCAGTCCTTCTGACGCATTCAAGTAAAAATAGGAACAATGGTACATACATACATATGTACATACCTACCTCTATATTAACTAATCCCTAACATAGACCCTTGATGACTTAAAACCTCTATAACTTAAAATATTTTGTGTTTCCCTTGGACTTAAACTTATCGAGGTTCTACTGTACCTACATAATCTAAGCAAAGAGCTTCAAAGTTGGCTAGAAACTTTACACAATTTATACCTGATAAAATAATAAAGATACATACTTATTTGGCCCAAACAACATTATTTAACTTAATGGTAGGTTTTGTTTTGTAATGTGTCTATTATTAGAATTATTATTAACAATTGGAATATAAAAAAAACTTTAAAATATTCAACAGATAAAGACCTTGGACAGTGATCTTAACACATTATTGTAGTAACAATTGTTAAAAATATCCTAATACTCAGATCACCAAATTCAAACGCTTTACATATCCAGCCTACAACGAACAGAGCCATCGCGCATCACTATATTTTCTGTAGCATGAATGGCGTTCAAGATTAAAATAGCGTTTGAATTTGGTGATCTGAGTATTAGGATATTTTATTATTTTATTATTTAGTTCATACTTCATGGGCGATGTGGTACCCTTACTAAGTATGACAATCACTATCTCACTGGTATCTGATCACTTAAGGATAATAAACCTTAAACGATGTATAAAATAGGAATGCTATATATCTCTTAAATAATGTAATGTAAATTTTACTATCCAATAACTAAGAATGAAATTGACAAATTTGTACAAAATATAATTACCGACTATAATAACATTATTTTATGAAATATTATCTTCGATCAACAATGCAACTAGATGCCCTGTCAGTCTCAAAAATGGCCGAAAAAATAATATCGTCACTTTAATATCAAGGCAAAGAGAGGCAACGATATAAAATTCGAATTGTGGTTTATGTTCTAAGAATTGAAATTTATGTGTATTTTTTTTATATTATACATTCGTAACTGCTGGTACTGTCGAATTCTCAGGAATGTCTTCATCAAAAACATGTAAAAGCTAAGTAGGCCGCTTTGACCATTACTTATTCTAGAGTTCGAATGTGAAATTGTATTAATTCACTTATATTAATTTGGAAATGTTCCTCCTCTAACCTCTTATAGGAAAATAAATCAACCGTTATGGAAACTCTAGAGACCTCCTCAGCTCCTTCTTATATCATCCAATTTGATAGATTCCTTCGTTTCTATTGAAATCAGGATGTTTCTTAATTTCAATAGCCCAGCGTTTCGTTGCTCTGTTGTAAGGAGTACAACGAGGGCCGGATCACTATTTCAATAATGTTGATGCGTCGCTTCGTAAATCTATGGCGGGAAAGTTTGACCGACTGAACCTCGTCTTACTAAGAATAAACGGCAACAATCTCGACTAGGGCTGCTTTTTCTTCCTGTTTTATTTCATACAGAAAAGTGTCATTCGAAAATACCTTCATTAAACTATTCCATTATAATATTAGGAATAAAACAGATGGTTTTTGCTTAAATAGAAGAAACGACCATTACATACTAATTTGTAGAGATCTAAATTCCTTCCCTGGACTACTATTTCAAAACCAAAATTAGCGAAATCGGCGCAGTCACACAAACAGTAATAGATTCTTCATGAAAAAGATAATTATTTGAACGTAAAATAATAACACCCTTACAGAACCTAAAAAAAACAAGAGCCAGTTCCACTTGACCGGTTTTAAGTTAACAACCGGCTGTAACGAGCGCCCGGCGCCGCCACGGTACGCTTCTAGGAGAGCCGTAAACCGGTTTTCATAGCCTCTTGTTTTACGGTTCCTCTCACAATAAAACACGGGCGAGGTTACATCAGTCCGTTCAGACGTGAAGATGTGCCACCGCGCTACAAATAACACCGCCAATTTGATTTCAAATAAACCAACGGTTTAACGAGAGATTAAAAGTGCCGTTTTCAGTTAAAAGACACCTAAACTATTACTTAGTTTAGATTCAATGAGAATTATAATCGATCTCTTTGTCTTTTGGAAATGAATGATTCCCTTCCATCTTACATTCAATTATGCAATAATGGCGACAGAAAAATGCAGTAATACTTCCTATTGTAAAATCTTTCTCTTCTTTATATCTTAATTCACAAAGATTATTTATAACAAGGCATTTCAGAAAGCAAGAAATTGGAAAAAGTAATCGATGGAAATGTAATTTTAACCATTGTTACATTATTAATCAAACTACAGTTGGAAATGTGGTCCAGTCCATCGAGTGGTAGTGTTGTCCTACATATTTCCCTGGAGTATTGTAATAATATATTGGTCTGGCAACGTGTCGCCAATTGGTTGTAGCTAATGATCTTGGACTTAGATTAGATGGTATCGGCGACAGCTTGATCGGTATTTTTGGATCTGTTTTTTTTTATATAATAAAACTTATAAGAATACAATATTTCTGTTACAATACCATTAGGTATATTATGTAGATACCTTGAGATATTTTTTTCATTATTATTACTTTTATTATGTTTTCATAATAGGTTTTGTTTTTATTTACTTGTTTTTATTAAACGGTTCTAAGGTAATTTATATTTTATTTTTTGATAAAATAAATACAGTACATACCTCCAGCCCTCGTTTACACTAATAGCTAAATATATATCCGTAAAATTTAAATGATGTGTGAACATTTCTCTTTTTTTTCAATTCGAAAGCGCTATCCTTGCTCCTCTGTATTTCGTCACGTGACACGGACGTCAATGTAGTGACGTGACACCGATGTGTTGTCAATTTAAATGTTATGACATCGAGTATAGTGTCATAGATGTGATGTCATTAAGAGTGTCATGACATTGAGTTCCGTCGTCACATCGATATGACTTCAATGTGAGTGTCATCGAGTTGAGAGTGGTGACATCGATGTGACGTCAATGTCAGTGTCATGACATCGAGTTGAGTCGTTACATCGTCGTGATAGCAATGTAAGTGTCGTGACGTTGAGTTGCGTGTCATGACACCAAAGTGACTTCAATGTTAGTATCGGGCAAAATCAATGTGAGTCTTGTGACACTGATGTGACGTCAATGTAAATGTCGTGACATAAATGTGACGTGATTGTCAGTATTGTCATATTGATGTGTCGATAATGAGAGTGTCGTGACACCAAAATGAAGTCAATGTGAGTGTCATGATTTCGATTTGAGTGTCGTAACATTAAGGGCGCTTGTGCACTACACTGAATTTTCATGTCCGGCGGTCCGATTTTTTCAGGTCCGATATGTCAGGCCATATGTAGGTAATGCGCGCTTGTGCACTGTCAGGAATTTTACCGTCCGGAATTTTACTTTTCTCTATTCCGGACCGGTTTTTTCAGTTCCGTGATGGCGGCAATGAAAAACGTGTTTACGCTTGTGCACTACTGTGTCCGAGATCCGGAAAATTCATAAGGAATAGGCTTGGGAAAAAATGATCGATTTGAATCGATATTTATTTCGGCAATATTGTTAATTTCCAATAAACTTATAATCGATATTTATTGTTGATTATAAAATGCTATATTTTATATGATGATTCAATATAGTTGGTATATATCACTGCATATGCTTTGGCAAACTCGGTAAAGTTCTAATTTGATCAGCGTATGGTTCTAGTATCGATACTTAGCTAGATTTTAGAATCGTATTAAAAGTATCGATAGCTTAAGGTAAGATAAATAAGTGTTGTTACGCTTAGACGCCTAAACAACTGAACCCATCTAAATGGAAATTAATATAGTAAATAGACTTAACTTTAAGAAAGGACATAGGCTACATTTTATCGCGAAAAATAGGGGATGAAAGTTTGCCTAGAAATTTGTTATTATCAAATTTTTTTTAGACAATTGATAAGTATAGATAAATATTTGACAACAGAAGTAATAATAAAGAATAAATAGAAGATTTACAAAAGTAATTAAGTGACACTCAATGTCTTTTTCGCATTTAATAAAAATTTTAATGTATGTCTGTGTCATTAATAAATTTTAAAAAAGAAGTATTCTAAGGGAAAAATATTTCTGCTCAAAGAAACTACACCACGCGTATAAAAATTATGCCTATATATAATACAGTCAACTGATCTCGTAAAGTTCATTTAGCATAATAATTCTCCGCTAACACGGCACTAATTTCGATTTGTTTACGAAATGGCGCCACCGATTGGTCTATCTCTGTAATCGCTGAAAGTTGTTTTTACAAAACTTCGAAAAAAAATAGCACGTTTAAAAATTTAAACATCAAGTAATTTTATTATCTAATAATTTATTAATAATTTATAATATTAAATAATTTTATTTTATTATCAGTAATTTTATTCTAATGTCACAGATATTTTTAGCTATTGTATGTGAATAATGCTGTTCCTAAATAAGTAAGGGTATAAGTTTTTACATCTGATAGTAGTCATCCGATAGCAGTAAAAAAAAATGCTTTCACCTTGCCATAATTTATTATGGTTTATGTTATACGATCAGATCATTATTTAGGTACCTTTCTATGTCTTCGAACGGAATTACCGACGTTCCAAAAATCTCATCGTACCTAGCGCAAGTGACGTGTAGCTTCAAAGAGAGCTGCACTACACTGCGCCACTCCGATCAGGAAAAAAACGGACAAGTGCACAAGCTACTCATCCGAGTTTTTCATGTCATTCCGGACCGGAAAAAAACGGACCGCCGGACCTGAAAATTCAGTGTAGTGCACAAGCGCCCTAAGTCGTGACACCAATATAACTTCAATATGAGTGTCGTGATACCGTGTTTAGTCTCGTAACTCTGATAAGATGTCTGTGTCAGTGTCGTGACTTCGAATTGAGTGTTGTGATATCATTGACGTGACGTTAATGTGAGTGTCATGACATCGACGTGACTTTAATATGAGTGTCGTGACATCGATGTGAGACTGATGTGACATCAATGTGTGTGTCGTGCATCGAAGTGATGTCAATGGGAGCTGGTGTTGAGTGTTGTGCCACTGATGTGATTGCAGTGTAAGTATCGTCCATTCGATTTGATCATCGTGACACTAATGTGACGTCAGTGCAATGCGAGTGTCGTGATATCGATGAGACGTCAATTGAGTGCCGTGACATCGAATCAAAGGGCGTGACACCGATGTAACATCAGTGTGACACTCGTGACAACGAAGTGAGGTCAATGTGAGTATCGTGACAATGATGTGACGTGAACGTCAGTGTCATGATACTGACGTTACGTCAATGTTTGTGTCGTGATACCTATATGTAGTAAATGACTGAGTCGTGACACTGATGTGATGTCAACGACAGTATCGTGACACCAGTGTAACGTCAATGTCCGTGTCGTGACACTGATGTAACGTCAATGTAAGTATCGTGACACTTATGTCATTTAATATCATCGTATCAAATATTGTGACATCAATGTGAGTGTCGTGACGTCGCTGTGACGTTAATATGAGTGTTTTAACATCAATATGAAGTTAATGTGAGTGTCATGACGTCACGTCGTGCATCATGCATGACACCAAAGTGTCTTAAAAATTAGTGTCGTGACACAGCTTTTATGTCCATTCGAGTGTCATGGCATCAGACGTCGTGACTCCGTTGTGATGCCCATGTGAATGTCGTGAGACCGATGTGATGCCTATGTGAATGTCGTGACATCAATAAGACGTCGATGTGAGTGCCGTGACATCGAGACAAATGTCGTGACACCGATGTGACGACAGTGTGATAGTTGTGATAACGAAGTGAGGTCAATGTGAGTATCGTGGTCTCAAGTTGTGAGTCGTGACACTGATACGACTTCAGTGTGAGTATCATGTCATCAATGTAACTTCGATTAGACACTCGTGACACCGACTTGATGTCAAGGTGAGAGTCGTGACACTGATGTGAAGTCCATGTGAGTGTCGTGTTACTAAAGTGACGTTAGTGTGTGTTTCGTGACTTCAAAATGAATGTCATGACATCGATATGACGTCAGTGTATGTCGTGATACCGATGTGTCGACAATGTGAGAGTCGTGAAACCGACCTGTCATCAATGTGAGTGTCGTGACATTCATGAAATGGTAATGTTATTGTCGTGACATCATAGAGACTTTGGTGTCAGTGTCATGACCCTGACATGATGGCAATGTGGGTGTCGTAACGTCGAGTTATGTATCGTGACACTGATGTGACATCAATGTGAATGTCTTGACACCATAATGACGTTAATTTTATTGACACTCAGGAAACCGTGGCCGAGTCACTAGGACACTGAAATTTACCAACCTGAATGAGATTTCTTATGTCGTTTTCTATTGATCAGAAGTAAAAATGAGCTCTTACCCACATGACTCCTTGGTGAGGTTAGTGACAAAATATGAACTTTTAACATTGTGTCAATAATGATAATTACGTACTTCAAAATTATGGCTATACATGTTTACTTGAGGATCGTTCGGCAAGGTCGAGTAAAAACATTAATCATAAACGATGGGTGGAAGTGGAAGGTTTAAGTTTGTAAAAAAACTCTGATAATGATGTTAGTGGAGTAGGCTTGTCGTGTGTGACGCAGCAACAAGGCAAGCAACGTCAAGTGACACTCGGTAACAGTGCATGTGAGGTGACCACAACTTATACCTCTATACGGACATAATATACATCTCTCAAATATTTTACTTATCACCGCCCAGCTTAACAGGTAACGAGATTGTAGTACTGATAGAATAATTTCAGACAATTTTTATAGACCAACATAATTTTATAGTTAAATAAAATCTGTTAAACTGGGATGCTAACCTAACGACTTCCACCGCATGCCCTCCAAACAAAGGCACACGTACAATATGTTGTCGCTTGTTTCTCACAGAAGGTCTCGCAGATACTGAATGGGTCTGGAAGTTGATATCATAGTTTTACAGTCACAGACAATCTAGTTGAGCATCAGTATTGAATAATGCTCCTTATGTAAAGTTATTCCTTAATCTGCCAGTAGGTATCGGCGAGGTTGGCAAGAAAAATAACGTCACGGGATATTATATGATTTTCCGCAATTTCACCAAAATATATTCACCCCACCGTTCGCTATATAACAAAGTGTCGCGGGAGATTTATTAGTACGCGGTGATTTGGCACCCGTTGTCCTTACATCAGGTGTAAATCCGAACCTTATTACGGTGACATAAAGCTGAAAACGTGTCAGTTTATATTAAGAAAGTAGGTTGCTTTATTGTTCACCTTAGGCCGTAACTCTACTAACGCCGCGATAATAATTAGCCACTACAGATTGCCCAGACACTTAACACAATCAGTGCAGTTAATTTATCCTAGCTAGCTATTACTCGCGGCTTCGCCCGCGTGCTCTAAGAGCTCTCTTTTTTCGCAGTAAAAGTCACCTATGTCAATCTTCGGCCTGTCGACTATCTTCAAACAAAAACCATGTCATAATGACGCTCTGTTGCTGTTGTCACAGATATTTTCCTATTGAAAAATACATAATCTACAAAAGCAATTCATATGAATAAATTAATAATTGAGAATATTGAAACATCCTATTTGAAAAAAGACTTTAATATTACGAGCCAAAGAATAATAAATCGAAGGAGACGTATATCGTTTCATATCGTATTTTCATGAAATTGAATTTTATTTCCTATTCACTCAGTCTTCGAGATATCCGACGATAAATATTTTAGTGCTAAAAAAGCATTATCTACTCGGTACATAAAGCATTCTGTCGGCCATTTTGGAAACGGATAAAAGTTGTGTGTCGCTCCAGACTCAATGTGAGGACAAATGTGCCAGGAGATAGGGCCTTTATATCGCAGAGTGAATACAGCGAGCCACGGGCGGTAGAACATGTGAAGGGAAATATAAAAATACATTATTAAATGGATTTTATGATGCTCTTTGTGTAGGCGAAGGGTTGATGAGCTGTCACTGTTTGAGTTAATGTCAATGAGTGACATAAAGGTCAATGTGATATTTTATTTATGCCTCGTTGTGGTGTTAATACATATCTTCTTTATAATTAACTTTATAGTTTATAGACAATTTAATGAGGTAAGTCTTTATAAAGAAATAATACCTAAATATATCTGAAAAAAAAGAACCCACTTGGCAATATAACAGTGAACGGATTAGGTATTCTTTATTGTACAGTTTGTTTATAGTCATCATATTATAAAAACAAAACCTTTAAAAAAGCTTTAATAACACCTAATTGTATAAAGGCGCTAAAAATTAAAGAAATCGTTTTTTCAAGTTAATATTTTAATCTGATTTTCTTAATTTAACATATGTATACACTTTAACAATTGTATTCGTCAATATTATTAAAAATTTACACAATATCTAAAAACAAATATTAAAGTCGTCCTATGCATAATAACGGCTCCGAATTACATGTGGCAACGATATGCACACATGTTATAATAAATATAATAGTTATATATTATCTTAATAAGTTATAATATTATCTTTCCGATAATGATAATGCATTGTCAGAAAAGGAACTTTTAACATCAGATTGTGCGGTTAATGGTGTTGGATTACACATCGGTAGGCTGGAACATATATAATTTTTACAATTTCAAATACGTTTGGTTACTTATCTCAGTTTTTCTGTGTCCCCCATTTCTGCAAACATATTTCGGTAAATAATCAGGGTTAAAGTTACACATATTCAATTGTACAAAGCACTAACTTTATTGTTTCATGTCTGGGTGATTGTGGGATGTGATTGTTTGATTCTGATTAGCATAATACTATGATAATACAAAAACTTTATATACGCTCTTTGTAATAAAAGAACAAAGTAAGTGATGTGTAAAGTTACCGAGTATCTTAGTCCAATAAAAAACTTTTTCAATTCCATAGTTATTTGAATATAAAGATTGAGTCGAAATGATAAAGAAATTGAAAAATAATAGGTATTCTTATGAGAAGAAAATAATCGCTATTTACATTGTTTTTTATAAACGACAATTTTATTAAGATATAAACTTATTAACAATTACTCAGTCTAATTCTTCGAGTTTACAAAATCAAAATCAAAATTTATTTATTCAGTTTAGGCTTTTACAGAGCACTTGTGAAAGTCGAAAACTACGCCATCGGTTCGCAAAACTACGGCGGGAGACCTTGTACTGAGAAGAACCGGCAAGAAACTCAGCAAGGGCTATTTTTTTCTCCCTGTTTTTTTTCACACAGAGAAGTCTTATTGAAAAGTGACTTCATTAGAATATGAAGTCACTTTCCATTACAATATTAGAAAGTAAATACAATAAAGTTAAAATATCTAACACCATGCCTTTTTGTCATTTAGATATTCCTTAACGGTATAATACCCTTTACTTTGTAGACAATTTTTAATATGACTTTTAAAATGATTTATTGGCAAATCTAATACATCACTGGGATCTTGTTAAAGTACCCATGAAAGAACCTAATACCTTCTGTAACCTGTAAGAAAGCATTACTAGATTGTTTTTATTTTTAGTGTTAAGTTTGTGTACATCACTATGTTTGGTATACACATTAATATTGTTCCGGACAAAAAGTATACAACTATATATAAATTGAGATGCAATCGTCAATATTCCAATTTCTTTAAATTTCTCTAAGAGATATTCGCGAGCCAAACTGATAGATAGATCTTATTGCCCTTTTTTGTAAAACAAATATAGACTGAATATCGGCTGCAAGAAAACTATTAACCTATTGAACATTTATTTTTATATCCGATAAATTGTTGGATGTTTATCTCGAGGTCTGAAGGTCTCCGTCAGAGTGTACAGTGTACACCAACTTGGCACAACCTTCATTATTATAAACAGTTTCCAACAAGAAATTAATCGTTAAAATCGGTTCATAATTGACAGACGAAGCGGTTAAAAGCATGTCGAGCTCATTTGACGTGTGTTTAATAAATATCAATCACATATCCAGAAAAATCCACGCCGTCTTCTAACAGGTTTCTCTTTTATGTTTCAGGGGTCCAGCAATGAAGACTAAAAACACATATTTTCTTAAATACCTTCAAAACTGTCATGAAACTAGAAAAGAAGAAATCAAATTAAAAAAAAGTTTTTAAATTTGTCCTATTCTATTCATTTCTGACATAGCATATGTATTGCAAGATGTTTTCCAGCTGCGTTATTTCATCAGTAAGTTCCTATGACTACCTTCCATCTTCACCATCATGTCAGCTTCCTGACACCATAATATTGAATTGTCATTAGACTTACATCTATGCAAAATTCCATTCTATCGGACATTTGGATCAAATTTGAATTCAAAGATTTGCGCACTAACTAACAAGACAAGTTAAATAAATGAGCTTGTAATATATCTAACTATTATAATTGATTCATTCACAATGCTATACTGATAAATATTTTTAATGAGATAACCAGCCCCAGGTACCACGAGGTGGGACTCGATCCTACAAACTTTCGCAATCCATGCAACTGCTCTAACCACTGAGCTTTTCTTATTTTTTATGCAACTTTCATTAAGAATATATCTATTTCAAATTCTTACAATAAGTTATTTCATTTGATATCTCACAAAATATAGTTAGCAAAACTTTATTAACCTTTTTTTTACTAAAAAAGCAATTAATTTCACATGTTTAAAGTTCAATTATTTATCTATTTAGATCACCGACTTATAATTATGGCCGCTTAAAAATGAAAAGGCCGTGGCCTCAAATGAAACTCTGCACATTAGTTAAAAGTTGTTGCCGTTTCGTGATTTCAAAAACTATTGTTGCACTTAAAGAAGCAGTGAACCGAACAGTGTAAGTACCTGACGAATTAGGTGATGGTAATAATGGTGTAGGTAGAGCGTTAGAGTGAGCAGCTTGACTCTACATAAGATCTGAAAATTATTCTGGTGGCATTCTTCATTTCACATAAAAACAATATCGGTTACTGAAGACACCATAATACTTACATTGAAATAGGGATGACGACTGGATAAAAAAAATGCAATTCTATTTAGTCCGTCAGTCAGATAATAGAAAAATATTAGATACGTATTTTTTTTTACTTCAATTTAACAAGAAATAGCTTAGATAACAGGCATTAAAGTTGAGGTGTGGGGGCTCGCTACGTCACAGTTTAGTAGAAAACGTACCATAACGTGACGTCATGCGAAATTTCAACTCCATGTAACGCCGCAATTTTATGATTATGAAAAAAATAAAAAAATACGTGTTTAGTATTTTTTAACACTCTACCTGACAGACAAACAAATAAAAATTAGTCGTCATCCCTATTATAAAACAATACGCATAAGATGTGTCCACCTGTTCCAGACTACATAACACTTCAATCGTTAACACATTACGAAGGAGTGGAGTCCACATAATCTGCAATCATTCAGCACCTTTGCCAGAAGGCTTTGTCCTTTCAAAACATACGTTGCCTCCTAAGATCACAAAGGGTATGAAAAACGACCCACCCTCCGGAGGTCGACAATTAAAGTGGATCGGAGAACGTTGCAAATTTGAGTCGGGTCTGCGGTGGACTGTAGGGTTCACTTATTTTAAACAACTTGTTATTTTTAATTGATATATGTTTGGAATTCTAGATTTCCTTCTACCTTTTTATGGGACCAAAAGGCATTTCATCTTTATGTATAAAATGCTCCATATTGCGGTATTTTCATTTGAAAATTTATTGCATGTTATTGAAAATATAATAATTGTCGCGTTTGCAATAGATAAAGCCAGATTATGTCAAGAAAAGCGTTAGTTTAGATACTTACAGTGTTATTACAAAAAAGATAAACACGCGTTGAACACGTGTTTAAAAATTGTTCTATTTGAACATTGGTTAAGGCAAAACAACCCTTAAACATTGTTTAAAATTTAAACACATGTCATATTGACACATGATATGTTGTTTATGGAGTATCTTACCTTTCACAATATTTCACTATAGTTTTGACTTTGATAAGAATTATGTCTTTGAATTTAAATTAAAAATGATAATTTTAGATTAAATATTTTCATTTACAAAATTTATTAACTAGTGTGTTTTAAAGATATCTTTTTAGGTCTAAAATTTATTATAAGTTTGTATACAGCGTGCATAGAATTGAACGTGTATGAACGAATGAAAACCAGTAGTACGAATGTTTCTTTACTTAGACAATGTTTAAAAATGAATTTGTAATAGGGAAAATTAGATATCATTTTAAACAGGGTTTATATTCTTAAACATAGTTTAGATAAACACATGGTAAAACACTGTTTAACGTCTCTTTTGTAATAACTCTGTTATTTTTTAAAATTATATAATATACACTACACAGTCACGTCTACTATTTTAAGATTCATGATTTCTAATGACATTGTTATTTGCGCCTAACGCCGTTCTGAAATCTGTGACATCAACTGTATTCAAAAGCTATCACTTCCACGTCAATATTGAATCGCAGATTCCATTTCCGCCATTTATGATATAACATGCGTCTTTTTACTCCCTAACGGCAGATTTTGGAAGTTCCAAAGTCCTAACTGTCACCCGGAGCGCCATAACCGTAACTATAATGGCATCGCTATTAGATAAAGCGTAAATATGTCGAGTGCGCCGTCTGGATGTGGCCCGAATTGATATGGTCCAAGTTTCCCACTTATCGTTAGGGAAGATGGCGCATAGACAAATGTGGGGGGGCAGCCATCGGTGGCAGGTCCAAGGAGCATTGATTAGAGCGTTTATGAATTGAAGAAAAAAAAAAATTTTAATTGTGATATAATTACCAAAAAAATAAAAAAAACTATTTTCAAAATTTCATGTAGGTATATTAATAATAATGTTATAATATAATATTTGTAAATGATAAATTACTGTATATGACATATCTAATGTAACAAACATTCTCTGTTACATGGTTAAACAAAGAATTTGATTTGATTTCATAGATTTCAATTTAAAAAAAGAAACGAATATCCATATTATTCTCGAATTGTATTTTTGTCCATTTAATATTTTTTGTTGTCAACTGACTACGTATATTGTGTGAAACACACACTAGTGGATAATGGGATATCACTAAAGTGTTTTGCACAGTCATGTAATGGAATGTGTAATTGTTATTGTCCTGCAACTTTGGTGTTATATATTTTTGACATAACACTAAAGTTGCATAGCATAATGACCATGTGTCAGTGTTACACAGATGAATTTGAATTTGATATCAATTTGTCTGGGATTTCAACATCGGAATAAATAGATAGTATTCATGAGAACGCGTAAAACTCTTTAATTATAAACGGATTGTCATTCGGTTTGCAACAATAAACAGGGTGATTCACGAAAATGGTTTCAGTGTGGAAACCTAGAAGTACCGAATATAAAAAAAGATGAAAATAAAATCAAAATATAATGAAAACACAAAAAAAATCGTAAGTGTTTCTAAGTATCACACAAACTCTTGTGTGATACTTAGTCCTTGTCCTCTTTATATTCGACTCTGTATATAAGATCGATAATTATTTTCTTGGCTACTACAAACTACCATTTCAGTGGACTCTACCGAAAGTCCGCTGCCCCATACATTTTAACGTCTGTATTGACAAAAAACCGACTGCCATTATAAGACCCCATATGCCTTAAACTCATTTGAAACTTTTTGTTTTATCGCCAATGGCTTTTATTAAACTTTATCTAAGTCGATGTTTATACTACGAGTATTATCATAGTATAATGGGTAATGGGCAACTTTCAGGTAACTTACACATTCGTTTCTTATATTAACACGTGTCTTACTAATACCATTAGATATAAAACAGTAATAGGGTATTATACTCCGTTTGAAATAATACTTGTAACTGTTTATTTTAATTTAAAAATGCCTTAAATCAAATTTTGCTGGAAAATATTGTCTTAAAGTTAAATCAAAATTCAAACTTTTTTATACCCGTGAAAACGCTGTTCGTAATATTCATGACGTCATTGTGATATGTACATAAAACCTTAGCTCTATGTACAAACCTTAACTCTATATAAAAATGCATAGAGCAGTAGATTAAAAAATGTCGATAAAACAAGAACAATGCCATCTAACGATCAATTACGAAATAAAAAGATAAATGAGCTAAGAACAGCGCCATCTAGGAATCCGATTTATAATTAATAGGCGAACCTTTGTGACTTATATGACAATGATAGCTGTCGCCACAGTGGCATCTCACAATGGCGGGTCGTGTTTCAAGTCACGTGACACATACAAAAAATCACGACTTCTTAAAGATCATCGTGAGATTTTAAGACTCAAAATCAGAATCACTACGTTAATTACGATGTAAATTTTAGTTTTTGTACAATTTAGTTATTTATCACTACCGAAACTACCCTATTGTATAATAATTATACAAATACGGACGCATTCAAATTTAAATTATTTGTGGATCTTTAATCAAAATGTTCGTAATAAAAACATATTGTAACAATTGTTAATTTGTTACAATATGTTAAATTGTTACACGATATTTTATACAAGGTTAGATATAGTAGAGAATACCGGCAACAGTATATTGTTTAGATCACAGAAAAGAAAAAAGAAGTTTAGATGTCAAATAGCTATAATTTTGTTTCCATAAAAATACAATGCACAATAACATAATTTCTCCGAAATTGCCACTATTAGTAAAAGTGGTACACACTTTTATCACTTATCACAATGTTAGTAAATTGTGACAGTAAAAGTGAACGCAGGTCACTAGAGTTATGACCGGACGTCTCTAGCTTATGGCGATGAGTATACCTGTCATACCATACTCATACCTCTATGAGTATGTTTTGCACATAACGTAGTACAATTTGAAAGGATAAGAGTTCGCTATTTCTGTTAAACTCCTGAAAATACCTACAAAACTGGGGCTCACAAAATTGAACCTCGCATTAGTACATTATAAAGAACATAAAACGAAACGTTTCATTACAAAGAAAATAAAACATTCAACGAATACCCATAAAAAAGTAATTCCAACAAAGTGATTGCACGTTATAAATTATGGCAACTTGGCGAAATTTTCAACGGTGTTTAAAAAAGTAGTAAAAAGATGGCGTCGGTTACCCTCAGAATGTTATGGCGCGGATTATCGTAAAAAGGCGGGCGGCAATTTTAGCGAGGTGTAAAAAGAATATGTCTCCAAACGACAATAGGAGAGTAATGTCCGTGCGTTCCATATTACGCAGACGCCGTAATCTTTACCTGTTGTGTTCTCTAACAAAATCACCGAATAAAATAAAGGGAAATGTCTTGGAAAAACTATTATTGTTTACCTGCTTGTTCGTCACTTTTATGGTTGCTTCGAGGGTTTATAAGAAAGTTGTACGATTGACCATAAATTAACAATAAATATAGATTGACAATTGCTTATAAAATTAAAAATAGTCAAATTACAAAACCAAAGCCAATATATAGTTATTTCTTTTGCCTTTTACTATTTTGTACGGATTATAAGAGCATTCTACTCGTATTATTAAAATTGTGTTTATGAATACAGTTTTCATCTTTGTATTACATACGTGAAACAAATTATTCATCTACATTAGAAAGACTAGCGTTTATAAAAATACAGACAATAGGGATGATGACTAATTTTTGTTTGTTTGTCCGTCAGGTAGAGTGTTAAAAAATATTAAACAGGTATTTTTTTCGTAATTATATAATTACGGCGTTACATTGAGTTGAAATTTCGCATGACGTCACGTTAGAGTACGTTTTCTACACAACTGTGACGTAGCGAGCCCCCACTCCTCAACTTTAATGCCTGTTATCTAAGCTATTTCTTGTTAATTTGAAGTAAAAAAAAAATACGTATCTAATATTTTTCTATTATCTGACTGACGGACTAAATAGAATTGCATTTTTTTTACCCAGTCATCATCCCTATTGCGTCACGCGACTAAAAAGTTGAGTGATATAGAATAGATGACGATTATTCAAACATATAACTTCTGATTCATGATGACCTGATTAGTAAATAAGTTTATTGTTATTTTTTTGTCAAATATGATACAAAAATGAAATGAAAACTAAAATTGATATAAAACGTAATTTGCAGTTTTATTTAGATTAACATATTCGTAATTTATTGAGTCGATAAACAAACAAAGCGCTTCTTTAATCTACGAGAAACCTCGTACTGAGAATACAAAAAAACACAGAGTATTTCTATGATGATATGAGAAGAACTATCATGAAACTCGGAATTTGCTAAAAATGAAAATGATAGATAAATTATTCCCCAATTAAATAAGAAAGCGCTTTTGAATAGACCAATTTTTTTCTCTACCATCCGTTAAGGACATTTTTTAACTGATAAGAAGAACTAGCGAAAGAAACTTACCAGCTCCTAACAGATGTAATCTCTAATTACGCCCATGCTCATAATTTACTTCTCTAGTCAATAAAACGTATTTGGTGTCATCTGTATTATTTAAAAATAATATTAGGCTCCTTTCGGTAAGCTCCTTTCAGAAGTAGCTCTATACCCACAAATTCAATACTTTACAAAGTCGGTAACAAGATTCAAATTTGCTGCTTATAACTACTCTACTACCTAAAGAAGATAGCTCTTCAAATAAAGAATTATTAATAGATGCTCCAACGAAAGCGGAATAAAGTTTACTAATACAATCTTTTTTTTTTATTTGCAGTGTAAAATTGCGTTTCGCGGCGGCGGCCGGCACTCCAGGGTTTTATCCACTTAAATTATTACCGGAGTTCATTTTAAACAAAATGGTGAATGCCACTTCGAATCGTTTCATTTTAACTATGGCTTGCGTACGCGAGTTGCCGATTTTATTATTGCAAGTTCTGAATTGGTCTTTTTAACGACCTTGTGTTTTTTTTTTTAATTTTTGAGGTCAACGAAACAAGAAGAGTTAAAAAATATACATCTGTTTTATTTCGAGCTCATAAATCCTTTTTAAAATAAAGAATAATAATTTAATAAAGAAATTGTACACGAAGAAAAAGACGTACTTTATTAACTGTCATCAACAAAAATAACAAACAATTTAACAAAAATAAACTCAAAGCAGAGCTAAAACTAAACTTGGTGCTGGTATCCAAGGATACAAACGAAACGTTTTAAAAAAGTCGAATAAAATAAATGTAAATAAAGTTATTGGAGTCAACTCTAAAAGTAACAGTCGTTAGTTCAGTTTTTCCGCCGCGATAGAGGGGAATCCTCTTCGATTGCAGTTTTCATAATTATGAAATTTCGACCAATCAAAATAACATTTGTGGAATATACAAAATAAATTTTATGAATTAACATGTTTATTAATAAGCTTCCGTCTTTCCGTGGCATTATGGCATACCTACCATTGTTTAAATATTAATTAATAACATTAATTATTCACATTATCGCTGACATTTCAAGAGGAAAAAGACATAATCGCCACGATGAAATTCATTCGAAAAAAGCCCATTTAAAGAGGCTTGAACATTTTGTTCCCATGAACAATACGAGTGTTAAATATCCTGGAGCTTTGCACAAATTAAAGTGTCACTGTTCATAATTTATTTTGGCGGGAGCTCGCGTGACGCGGCGGCCAACGGCGGACATTTTGTTTTCCTTCGCACAAATAATAATGGCGAGCGCACAGTTGCAATGTTTGTTTACGTTTTAACAATAGGATAAATGGTTTTGAAAGCTTATTTGGACACCGACATATTGCTGTTTGTTTATGTTACTAAAGCCCTAATATATGGGCGAAAAGGCGCATGTAAAATTTACCAGATCAAACATATGTAACTATCAGCTTATTAATTGGTGTTTGTACACAAGGTCTTTCCCCTGGACAAAAATACTAGGAGGAAAAATAAGGTTGCTTCGGACCCTCCTTGCAGGATGCCGGGTCCGTCTATCTGCAAGAGCTTCACCTCAGTGAATTTGTTAAGCTTGCTTGTTGCGGAGCATGCTCCAGTGATTAGAAACCCCTTATTTCGGGGCAACATTTGTTTACACGTTATATAAAATTATTTAAACGAACTGCGCAGTCAAAAAACTACGATAAATCGTTGTCATGTGAACTGGCCATAAGCCATCATATTCCAATTACCAACGTTGCGCGAACAATTTGCCGAGACGACGAGACGTAGACTCAATCGCGACACTCTACAATAGAACAACGATAACGGATCTAATATCATATGGATAAGAAAATATTGACTTTCAATGTTGGACCTGCGAACGAAACAAATAGGTGATTTTTTTAATATCTAATGTTCAATAAACATCGAATCAGTACAGTATGTCCATATATTTATGGAAATAAGAATGAAATAAAATAAACATAAATGAAATATGCATAATACGAAGAGAAAAAAACATAATTAACTATAAAATTAGACACTATAAAGTTTCACAGTATTTTAAAAATACTATTGACACAACATTGAAAATAATTATCCTAAAACATGAGAAACACACCTATAGCAACAAAAGGTTATGATAATGACTTGCATCATCCTAGTCTCCGCTACTACTTTACAATGTTGCAATTTTTCCTGTTCATTTATACTTTGGCGAGACAAAATCTCGTCATCAGGGGTCGCGTCATCCTATCTCAGTCATGTATTACAATGAGACCTTAGCGGGGTGTATATATCACTATAGTCAATCATACTCGTACCCTGTCTCCCCCACTACCTCTTACATTTATCATAAAATATTTGAAAAACTACCTCAAGAGCTAAACATTACTCGAATGAACGACCCCTTACTTATCGAACTAATTCCCTTAGAAGTAATCACCAGAGACCTAAAGAAATTGTAATTTTTTAAGAACTTTGGCTACAAGTGAGTGATTACAACTATCCATCAACGTTTAGGTAATTTATAGGTAAATAAAAATCCGGAAGAAACTAGTTTTTCACCCTTACAGTTAATCACTATAGTATAGTTAAATAAAAAAGAATAATTACAATACAGAAGATAATTGTGCTTCGCACTGTCATTAAATTTCTTACTTATCAAGGTAAACCGACACAGCGTTTTTTGAAACTTATGTCCTAGTAATAAATAATTTTACAAAATTGCACAACCTCTTTAAGCAGTATAAAGATTAATTTAAAGATGAAAACCCGAAGCTAGGGCTGCTCGTTGACACAACCATCTCAGAACAGTTATCAATCTTGAAAAAAATATCCAAGATAGGTCAACAGAAAATACATGTACAAAAAATTCACCGATTATAATGCTATAAATCTGAATAGATTATAGCTCTCCAAAAGATCGCAATCGTTACTATAAATTAGGTTAAATAACTTTATTTGTATTTTATTAAAAGTGACCAAGCTTGGCGATGTATAATTTCTCGAGTCCCTCGGGTGCTACACAGCACAAGACCAGCGAGATCTTATTCCCGTATATCCTGGGGAATTGTCTGACTTATGGTGATCATGCAACGCTTCAGTCGGCTGGTTCTTTAAAGTCAAATACAAGAGTAATTTTTATATGTATCACATATTTAAGTTAGTACAGATAGGTCGTCAGTTTGAAATAATAAATAGGAGTTGAATTTTACTACTGATTTTGGTTTCAAAAAGCACGTCACCTGGTTATCCCACCAATCCACACTGGGCCCGCGTGGAAGGTCATTGCTTATTTTTACCTATTCAATTCGTTTCCATCCACAGGGATGGATCATGTACCAGTGGGTACATCAATAAGCTGGTGATGATGAAATTAAGTGTTCAGCAACACACTTGCGTCGATGAGTTCGTTCTAATAAATCGAGTTTGCCGGACAATTATAATCGAATGAATCGATTATAATCGTGTAACGAATCGCGGGAGGTAATTAAACCCAATCAAACGGGACACGGACTAATTGAATGAAAACAAATTATCCCTCTTCATACCCACCCCTATACTCCAATGCCTCATGTTAGGTACACTATAAAACGGATGTACTCTAGTGAAGATTTATAAAAATATATAGAATACTAACCGTCTACATTATACCTGCGTATGACGCAGATCCTGATAGGTGAAAGAGTATATTTAATCTTTTTAATATTAATGACCAGACATACAGGAGTAGACACCCTCCAACACAAACTAGGTCACATCACAACAGTGTGTTGTCTAGCATACCACAACATATCTACATCTATATCCCCATGTGCGTCTGTTGATGAAAGATTTTTAAAACAAGTATCAAATCTAAAATAACATAACGTTAACTCGAAAGGTATGAATATAAAATAACATAAAATTGTAAGTTTAATTTGCGACAGAATAAATTCTTGCCGTCGGCAGATCCTATACATAATTTGTGTGCAAACCACGTAATCATTCCCGAAATAAAACGAGCCACTTTAAGGGGACGGCTCGATGCGCACCGCGAACAGGGGGGTAGTCAGCGATATGGGAAACGTCAAATTGACTATTTATTATTTCACAAAGAAAATATACACAGTTTTGTCACTGAATTCGCAACAGCCGAACCTCATTCGAATGCGAGTTGCTACAGTGAGCTACTTTACCCATATATTACAGAGACAAGTATGATTGGGCCGGCTTTCTCCAAAAAAAACACATTTTTCTTTCGTTCTCTATATCATTAAAAACTCTATTCCTTCAATATCTATAGCAATTCTGCTTACGCAAACTAAACTAAAATTATTTAAATTCTGCCTCAGATAGTATTTTGTATTAAACCCAAATAAAATTAGTGATTTACAAATAACCCCGAACTCGTCGTCGGGCGCAGTGCTATGACTTCATGGAGCTTCAAGGAATTAAAACCTTTTATACCTTTTGAAGTAGATTTTCTTTGATGAAACCTCTATGCTGACCACGCTGCGCTCATTGTCAAGTTCGAGTCTGTTTTTATAACAGAATAGCTGCAGAAAGTTGTACAACAGAATTGCCACCATTGTCTAAGATTGTCTGTATCAGTGTTGAATCATCATACCTATAACTATGTACAGATATTTTCGCAAATGTAAAAAGATTACATATAATATACATGAGAGGTACAGAGTAACAAAACATACCTAATTATGTTCGAATTATGCATAATAATGACGATGCATATTGTGCGAATTTTATAAAGCATTGCGGTTTTGCTATCGCAATAAACATCAGCCAAACTAGTTATTGCAAAACCTAACTAATTTGGTTAACATTTCAGCGAGTAATTCGATATGTGAACATCTGTTGAATATGATCAAGTTTCGTAAATTGCGATCGACAGAAGCCACAAAATGAAACACAATTATGCACCTTATCTCGTTACCCATTCCATATTTTCTTAGACATCCAAAAAGCAGCAATTAATGACATCCAAAAATATCAATAATGTAACATAACATAGCGAAACTATATGAGCTCATTCTTTAGATATTATTATAGTATATACTTTACTATGTAAAGCATCAATAGTTCTGAAACTCACCTCAGATATCTCCGAATACCGCAGTGTGGGCATAGTTAGCAGGCTGATAAATAGCTGACCCGCAATAGGCTTAAAACGCCTTTATTAATCATTATTGAAAACTGAGATAAATGCGTTGGAACAAGTCAACGTAAAACGACGCGGCCAACAGAGTCCGTCCCTGTATATCTTAGACATTCTACGAACCGCCTGGTGATTTTGTTATTTGTGATTCTTAGGGAGTGACTTGAAAATCTCCGGCGCTCTGTGGATTACGCGTAATCTCCGGAATCTGCGGCACAGGCCGTGCTGCTCCAGACGTCTCTACCTACCTCTAGCTATCAACAAAACACCAAGAGAACGCTCGCTCCATTGAATATCGGATTAATACGAAACGATTACAAACAATATTTTTTAACTGCCTATGTCCCTTTCTTTTCATTCTAAAAACAAGTAATATACAGAGATGTGGCCTAATACATGCAATATTAGGCCACATCTTACTATTGGCAACGTAATTATGGCGACTGAATGGCGCCCGAATAACAACGTTATTTCGATACTGTGCTTATTACTACATAACAAAATAACAAATATTTCAGTCACAGTATATTTATGAAGAAGATATTCTTAGTAAAAGAATAAAGATATTTATTGATGAAACCTTACAAATTCCAAATAGTTATACTAGTTCTACTGAGACTTGTGTTTATAAATATAGTTTAGCAGTCGTTATATGAAACAAATATTTGTCTTTCGCACAAATGTGAGCTTATGCAAATATTCGAATGAATCCAGGCCGTGATCGAATACGAACCCATCCAGATAGACAAAATGGGAGCGTGCACGTTCCTCATCCGCTAGAACAACCCATCGCGCGAACATTTCAATATGAATTCAATTTTCTTTCCAACTCGATGGCCACGCTTCATACCACTAAACTTATAGATGGAGATTTTATCGTCACAGGTCTATTTGTCTCTCTCATTTTACGGACATCGACATATAATTGCTTTCAAAATTTATATATCTATTTATAAACCCACTCCAGAGTGTCTGGCATTGTTAGCAGGCGCGTAAATACCACCGTATCAGACATATCAATGATGATATAGCTGATACAGGACCCTTCCAAGCCATGCTACGTCACTAATTGATGGTTAAAGTTATTAAAATAACTGCGAGAACCAAAAGGGCATAGCGTAAGCGCGATCTTACTATTAGAACTTATCCAATGCTTGACCCTTGCGAAATTTCCTTAACTTCCAAAATGAAAACGTTGACTATTTTTACTTGCATTATTTGATAAATTACAAAACACATATCCTATCAATATTATAAATGTGAAAATTTCTTTGTTAAGGTACCTATTTGGATGTTTGTCCGTCAATCACGCCGAAACTACTGAACGGACTTTGATGAAATTTTCATATACAATTAGGGTATTAGCTCACTTAGATAATAGGAAACTTTTTATCCCACTAAATAGTTCCCTAGGGCGAAGCCGCTAGTATTAATATATAGGTATCTTTCACCGTTGATGTATGAGGAAGATATTGCCCTTATAATATTGGACTTTAGGTCGATAGTACAAGGTAAAAGCAAGTTCTATTGAGATACGATTATTACTTAAACATTTATTTGCAGAATTTATTGGCCTAGACCAAATCCTAAAATACAATGATATTAAAATAAATTTTCGTACCTCTTTGATCGAACATCAATCACGAATGGCGCAGCTAATAAATAAAAATAAAAAAAAAACAAAGTCAACAATCCAAACCGCGGGCGTGCGCCATTTTTGCATATGATCTGACAAATGAGTAATTCAATAATGGCGGCTAACGAAGCACGCATCACTTCAGAACGTCTATAGGTACTCGCTTTTATCTCACTCATTATTTATTAACCATACACGAATAATCGGATTAATTTTTCTTTTTTTCAGATTTATATCTATTTATTACTATCACAAAAAAATTCACTACAATTAATATTCCTACCTGTATGTGTATACTCGTATACAGAGGTACGCATTATCTTACGATTGTTTTACGTAATATATGGTTTCGTCCTACGATTAAGAGAGTGCATACACCCAAATCACTAACTTTCAACTGGTCTTGCACAAAGAAAGTAAATAAATTTACAATAAGGTACCCAATTCAAAATTAGAAAATCATATAATATTTGTTAGGGTTCAGTCACAGCCACAACTTAAGTATACATACAAGCGACGGTACAACCACCGAGACGACAATCCTGCATCCGAAATACTTGCAGCCTCATCTCCAGCTGTTCAAGTTTAAACAACCTTGACGTAAGCAGTCGATTGAGTCATGTCGTCCTCATCATCATCCTATTAATGTTGCCACTGCTAAGGTACAGGCCAAACTTATGGATGGAATATAGATGGAATCGAATAAGGAAAACTCATGGGGCAGAGGCCATTACGAAACGCGCTAATCACTGCGCCATCGAGCCCCTAATGGCGAAAAGTGATTACTTGAAAGCAAGCTTAAGAATGTACCGTGACATAACTTCACCCTCTTCGCCCGCTATAGTACGTTACTAATACCTTCCATCCACTCAGTGGCTGACTATTCATCAGAGTGGGCGGCCTGACCACATCCGCCGATAAAACAATATTAATTACACACGCATCTATCATGGGAAATACCCCCCAACCCCACCTGCTGAAGATATAAACGAGGAACAACGGTAGTTTTCATATCTATCTAACATAATAATAAATATTATTGTTTGGATTCACACCTAATAATATGATTGTACAGTTAATCTCCTAAAACTTATTATTAAATAATTATGTATTTAAAAAATATATTACTTAACGAAAATACAAAAATCATTTTTTTTATTTAGTAACTAGCTATGCCCGCGACTTCGTCTGCGTGGGAAGTATTTTGGTAGAATTCTTTTTCCCTATGAATGGAGTCGAATCGAATAAGATTAATGAGCCATAGATGCAGCCAGGACTAACGCCTTAACGTGCATTATGCCAGTGTTATGCACAGTGCTCAAGATAATAATGTTTTGGTCACCTATCCTGTAAACGGTCCTTACGAATGTTATTTTTCTATTTTTTTCTCGTTTCTCGCGCTCTGGTTGTTGCTTGTGTCTGAGCATTTTATTCGTACCTTTAAACGGTCCTTCTTTTGTTTCGATCTTTTTAAATTATTATTATTTGTCTAGTTATATGCACAATCGATTATTTATTGTTCTATTTTCCATGTAATGCTAGTTTGCCTGGAAGAAGTCGCCGGCTAGCGATGAGTTTGTCGTTGTACTTATTTATGTAAAATAAGTATTCATGTATGTCCTTGTTGTGCAGTATTTACTTACTTATTTAACTGCAATTTAAACTGAATGCGCTAACCCACTACGCCATCGGACCCCTTATGCCTAAGCTATACTAATATTATAAAGAGGAAAGATTTGGTTGTTTGTTTGTTTGCATCGAATTTGCTCCAATACTACTGGACCGATAGTTGCAGAACGATTCCGACCTACGGGAAGCTACATCAGACGCAGATGTCATAGGCTATAATTTTGAGGCAAAGTTGTGACAAAATTGCTAGTTCATTATACCCTGTGAAAACTTATCTGCGGTACGCCTGTGGAGTATGAAGTCAACATGGGTTGGCGATAATCGAATCTACTTTCTCGATATCTATTGTGCAAACTGCGAGCTCTTTAAGAGACCAAGCGCATTTCCCTATCAAAAGAAGTTTCATACTCATACCATACTGCATGTATGTAAATGCTTCAGATTCAACTTTATAGTGCATGAGCCTCTCGATGGGCAGTTAAATACGCTTCGCGTTTTTCAGGTGTCTCCCGAGAGCGAGCGCTTTCTGTCTGATCTCTTTCTTTGTCTATAAAAGTCGGTCAATATATGTCTGACGGAAGATACGTAGAGTTTTATTTATTGATATAAAAAAAAATATATACATATTTTAATGTGTTCTGTGTGTTAATGTCCTTCGAGTGTGGAAAGTCGAAATTCCACACTCGAAGGAAATCGTCTACTAACATACTTCCGTGAGGTGCTTAACTGAGCTTCTGTCAGATTTGAACGGCCCTTATCATCATCATCATCAGCCCTTTTACGTCACCAACTGCAGGAGCTCAGGCCTTCCTTATGGATGGTTAAAGAGGATGGGCCACGAACCTCCATGCTGGCCCAATGTGGATTGGAGGATATTAACGACTGCAAATACAACCGGGACCAATCGCTTTACGTGCTTTCCGAAGCTTGGAGTTGCTTGAGATAATATTTTTTGGTCATCCATCCTGTGCCCGACCTTTGCGAAAGTTGCTTAACAACTACAATCGCGGGCCATGGCGCTTATTTACTACGCAACCGAGCTACTCTGAACCGACCCACAGACTCGCGTAATATTATATGAGTGTTGTGATCTATGAATAAAGCATTGTTTCCAGCGAAGACTGAAAATACCAACTTTGAAGTTCGTATCTACAGCAATTTGTATGTTAAAAAAAAAAACAAAAAGAGTATTAACATAAAAAATAGTAATAAGAGAAAAAATATATATATAACTCGAGTTGTCTTTACGTCCTTAACTTCAGTTGACGTGAATCTAAGTATTTTAACGTGGAAAAACTTCTGACATTGTCTCTGTTAGGTGCCAGGTGGCAAGCAACAGGAGTGAGTAGGATTCTTCTCCGTGAACCCGACAGTGAGCTGTCCGGTGGGTCCCCAGAGGCCTACCCACCAAAACCCGTATTCTACACCTTCTCATGGGAAATGAAAACTGGCAAGCTATGGCCGAGTCACCAGGACACTCAAGTATTGGACCATTGGTCCCCTTGCAGATGGAAAATTGAAGAGACTCGGGTAAATCGAGTGCCTCTCCCAGACAGACGAAACCGTGCAATGCGGGAGCGGCTGCCAATCACCTCCGCTGGCCCCGACGACGAATTGAACCTAATCTGATAAAAATATGCGTTCACTGTAAACTACTCGAGGCTTAATTGCATCATCGGAAGGCTCTTTCCGCTTGTTCTCCTACTCGAGTGATCGTATACCACATATCCATTATAAGCTATTTAATACGATTGGCCATATATAAATGAGGTCAACTTACTTCGGAGAGTCAAAATTTTGGAATCTAATTTTTTATTTGTCATCATACGAATTATCATTTTATAGACAATAATTATTCGTAGCTCGGTGGCTCTACGGATATGCGCCGCTGCGCACGATCGCTATTGCTAAGCAATTTTTGCAAGAGTTGTTGACGGGATGGGTGATCAAAAATTATTAAACAAATGCCTGAGGCCCTGCAGTTTGGCTGTGAAAGAGTTAATAATGGTGATAAATATATCAGAGACGAAAATTTAATAAAACAGTAAATATTTCATAGCAATTTGGCGACCATGTCACTTCAAATTGACATAACTTTTGTATTTGTGAACCGATTGAAATAAATCTTACACTAAATGTTAACGGAAGAATGCCGCAATATAATAGTGAAAACTGTATTTAAATCGATTCAGCCGTTTCTGAGATTATCGTGCACAAACGCACAGACAAACAGACAAACCGACAAACAGATAAACAGACAAAAAATTTAAAAATCATTGTTTTGTGTTCTATTACGCTTATAAATGTCATAACAGTTTTTTTCATATATCTTCAATGTACAGACATCGATCGGTTACGTTTTTATCATAGTATAGAAGATGTAGTAGTAAAAGTACTGTCACCTTATAAGAAACCACAGAAATGTATAATACCTTATTTCCGCTTAAGACCCACTGATTTCAACTGTCGTAATTCATTGCCTGATTAGGCAACAGTACCTTAGAAGTGTTCGAAATTACAATTTTTTTCAATACAACATTTAACTCGACGTTGCGTAAAATTGTCTCTATGGTTGCTTGAAGCCCTTCGCTGGTGTCGCGAGTTTCTTGGTCACCTATTATATCTCAAAATGTATTTCATATCGTGTGATTAAGTCTTAAAATAAAGCCAGGCGAGGCATAAGCGAGGCGAGGCTGATAAATGTTTTCAAAAAGATACCCCGATGCGATTCGGACTCTACAATGACCGTTTATTCAATACTACCCCAATGCGATTCGGACCGTACAATTATAGTCCTTTCGTTTCAAAAATGCAAATTAACAATTACATATTAATTTATTGCCACATTTACGAGTCAAACTATAAAAAGCTTTTATTTTAATGCATTAATTTTTAAAGTAGCTTCATAATTATCTCGAGTTATGACAGTTGGTATAACCTCAAAACATTCTTTACAAATTACGAATCTCCCTGACTTCCAGATGAAAAGATGCTTTTATATGCTTCTATTTTAAGCAAAAACTAATTTAGATTATCACTAACGGTAGGTAGACGCAAACCTTTAAAAAAACATGTGAATGTGACAGGTCAATCAAAGTGTGGAAAGCGGACATGAATTATTGTGACACTAGTTACACCACTTACACAATAGGTAATTAGGTATACTTATAATCAAAGATTATTCGGTACACTGTAAATGGCGTTGCCGTAATAAAAGTCGTTTAGCTTTTAATTTTGGATTTGAACAATATATAGGTGTTGTTATTTAAAAACATAATTTTATTACATAATTGCGATTCACCCCTTCAATAGCCAATCCTTAACTATAACTGTAGCCATAGCTATAAAAACGCTAGTTAATTTTAACAATGATGTTTATAACGCTGTTATTTAAATTTTAAACTTACACCCAGACCCGTCATAAGCACAACAGGCGCCCGGGTTCAAGCAGTGCTCTGGCGTACCCCCGCACCATGAGTAAGACGGGCCTGCTTACACCCGAACGAAAGGCAATATATCTGGTTACTAATATGCTTAAAAATGGACTCACAATGATATAGAAACTAAACATAATAAATTCTATAAAACACGCACACACAACACGCAATTACTTGAATTTGCTGTTTTATTATTATGTTTTCTTTTATTGAATTATCAAGCACTGTAGTGCCTCTAACATTTGTAACGGAAATCGTACTCTGCTGTTCCCACTGGTCAGGCTTTGCCTAGTGTGGGGACCGGTAAATCATTAACTTGTAAATGTTATATTGGGAAACAAATATCATTATTATATTATTGACATATTTTTCAATGACTTTGATTGTTATTCTACCCAAATTAAAATATAACTATAAAAAAAAAACTTTGTTACCATGCATAACGTTTTACCATGCATAAATGAACCAAAAGGTTTGATTAAATATGTACATGATAAAAAACATACCATTACAAAAGAATATATGGTCAGATAGTTATGCAGTAGCTCCCCAGTACTATCTCGTAACGTCTTGCCACGTCTTGCCTTGCCAGACTGAACTTGCTTGTTCCTAGGCCCCCTAGAGACTAGAATAAATGGAGGCTGCATACTACAGTGGTTTTCTTAATGGCAATCTATGTAGTATATCGAGATAATTTATGCATTTCTGTTGCTATAGAGTAGCAGTATCTAATTTCGAGAACTACTAAATAGGTATATAACTCATACGAATTAATATGACACCTGAAACTTGTCATCTAACGAAAATTAGATGACAAGTTCTTATAATTTTGTTAAAATCACATCCGAGAAAATTATCTGTGCATCAATGGTGGTGTCCTACCTTCGCTGAATCATAAATTTTCGAAATATGGGTTTCTTTGGAGTATTAGCATTTCGAAAATATATGAAACTAACTTTCCGCTAGCATCTTCGCCCAATTGGTCAATAGGGAACTATTTAGTGGGATAAAAAGTATTCCATTATTTAAATCAGCTATTACCCTATAAATTTCATCAAAATTCGGTCAGTAGTTTCGTCATGATTGACGGACAAACTAACACAGAAACTTTCACATTTATAATATTAGGGGTTAATTTTTATTGTGGGTAAGGTAACGTTAAACTATGCCGCTAATTACTATGATTAGCTTCCACCGTCTCCCTTAATTCATCATTATTCACCTGTGTGGGCAGTCTTCTTCGTGGCTCGTTCTTCAAGTCGAAGTTTCCATCACGAAAGCGTTAAACCATCGCATGGTGCGTTCATTAGCAGATCCCTCTCCAAACGCAACATTGATATTGCGGGCTGTTTCTGCCGCGTTACCTCCGCGTCGGAACTCGTATTCAAAAATCACTCGAATTTTCGCAGTATCCAGCTTTCTTGTCTAAGTTGAATAATAAAACTAATGTTTCACATTTTTTAAAATAACATCATAGAAACCACGTGAAAAAAGTTTCTTTCGAAAACCTCAAACAATGAAGATGTCTATTCAAGGAATCTATTACAACAAAACAGCATTTTCATACTTTAACCCATATTATTAATAGGAATTCTTTTTGGAGAAATCTAATGGTGTCGTGATAATTGATAGGTACCCTACTAGTAGTATTTCATTGATTAGAATAACTTAACAACCATAAACATAAATATTCACTCTATGCATTACTTTTAGATGTTGATAATAATAAAAAAATACTGAAATCTAAGAAAAATATACTTATTACAAAAATGAATAAAATGTCAAACGATCTAGAACAAATATCTATTATCATAATACCCATTTAAACATTTTTTAATAATATTAATACATATCAATATATGATAATGAATGCAATTTATTTAGCTCTACCAAAGTGAAAAATTTTGTTGCAATGCAGGATATAAATTAAAATGTTACACACCCTCATCCGGCGCCGTAATGGCGGCGCGCGAGGGCGCTTGAATTCCGCCAAAATAAAACAAAATGAGTAGCTCGTTACGAGACACACGGTAATTCAATCTACTGATTCGCTGTTGACCCTCCCGCGCCCCTCAGACATCGTAATGCCGATATATTTTATTTTTATATACCACCAAAAATATCTAAGTGTACCTAATACATTATATACTTATAGGTACTTTTGTTCAGTTGGTGTATTTATTTAAATCTGGTATCGTTTTACTATCAGTTGGCCATAGATGTATTAAGCTTTTTAATTGACAAAAAAATGGAGGTTCGCACTTTAACACGTGTTATGTTTATTGTCCACGATTATCTCGCGTTTGGCTGAACCCATTTTGAAGCGGTTTTCAGAAAAATATTTTTAAGTGTTACCTATTATATAACAAATATCAATATCACTAAAAGCATGAAATAAAAACTCTAAGAAATAGAACTAACTGCAAACTTTAATAAAGCGAAAAACAATACTTATCTCATAAACGACTTATTTAAGAAAATGCTATTGAAGTTGGGCGCCTATCATTTAATCAATAATCTACAGAAAATCTTTACCCGACTTTTATTGATTTTTAAGTTTTTTTGTCTGTAGTATTGCAAAACATAATGTAAAATTGTATAAGTTACCTTACAAAACACTTTTTTTGCGTTAATGTTATAGACTTATCGACCAGTGTAATTATGCTCTTAGGCTGGTGCTACATAAGAATGCCCCATCGTTACATTAATTTTAAAAACAATCTCATCGGACCATTTGATTACAGTTTCCCTTGCGTGAAAATGCTTTGAAAATAGATATTAAGTAAAAGTCAGGGAATAGTTTAAAAACAAGGCTTGGCGCGTATTCAATTCCCAAGGAAGCCACTCGCTGTACTGCACTCTTTTCCTTGCCAATGCCATTAAAATTTAGATAACACGATTTTATTGCGAGTGTAGAGGAGTACTTTTAGATCTTATCTAAAGCAAAACAAATTAAATTCTAGTGACTTTTTATAAAGCTTTTTCCGTACTAGTATTATAAATAAGAAAGATTATATTGTTGTTTGTGTGCATTGAATACGCTCCGAAACTATGGGACCGATTTTAAATACTCTTCCACCTACGGGAAATAACTTATATCACATAAAGGTTACAACATAATAATTTAAGCGGGGGAGGGAAGTCGCGGGAAAGTAGCTGGTCTTTGATACATTCTAATTGATATTTTTTTACTCGAAAGTTATAAGTATAAGCCCCAGTGTTCTATAAACTTCTTGGTATAAACCATAGAGAATAGAAGAGTGGAAATATTGACCTATAGTAACTTTGGTTTATACAAACATCATGCGACTGGAAGTTGACATCTATAACATCATGTTGTCTCCTTTCAACTACAGAGTTTTTCTTTAGTAAACAAAAGTGGCACTAGTTTGACAGTGCACATTGACATCATGACATATTGCGTCCGTACCACCATGGTACCACCTGTCCGCCATTTTTAAATTAGCAGGTACGTATTCTCACTAGTGTTTTGTTTTTGCATTTTATTAGTAGTTTAATAGTTGCTGTATATCGAAAATTTTATTATTGAAAATATCAAATTGAAACAGAAAATATTAGGTACCTATGATGCAAAAACTACTTTTTACGGAAAGTAATTTTAATTGATTTTTAATATAGTAATATTGCACGATGATGCATAGCCAATCTAATATCAACGCTATTTTTTGCCGATCCAAATACACACAAATCGACCTTGATTGCTATGAAATCTCGGGGTGGATTAAAATATCCTTCAAACGATTTAGAAAATATTACGAAAAAGTACAAATAGAATATGAGTTTTTATTGAGTTTTGAAAATTAATATACTTTCTATACATGAAAGAAAACCGGAAGGGTTGTCATGGAGTCATCAATCGATGTCGATGGTACTTTATCATCGACATCGAGCGACATCTAGTTTGATTTCGGGAACTAATGTTTTTTTAAATACTTCCTCATTATGATTGCAAAATGTCAATTTTACAATTTATGGAGTTAATTATAAAAAACGATTGATATTATGGTAAATCTAGAAAAAAAACTTTCAAGATATAAGTATATATTTAGGTATCGATAGTTCTTAAAACTATGTAAAAGTGTCTATATAAAGAAAAAACGAAATAGATCTCTAGTCGTAACCATATTACAAAATAAAATTTTATTTATATAATATTAATGTGAAATTTTGTGAGGATGGCTGGTTACTCTCAAGCCAAAGTTTCTGAACGGATTTAGATGAAATTTGGAATACGAATAATTGTAAGCCTAAATTAAACATTTAAGCTACTTTTAAGCTGGTGTCGGAAAACTAGTCTAGATTCATATTATAAAGAGGAAAGAGGGGACGTTTGTGTGCCTCGAGTAGACTTTGAAACCATTGGACTGATTTTAAAGTGGGAAACTTTTATTTTATTTTATTATACTTGGGAAACAAACAATATTTATAATAAACACAATTGAAACATTTACCTGTGGGAAGCTACTACATACGCTGGTAACATAGGATATAATTATCATACCAACGCGCGCGAAATCGCAAAAATCATTAGTTTCATATGTCCAACAGAATATGAAAAACAGATTACATATTTTTGAATATGTTATTGATAAAATCATGCCACTTTTAAGAAAATAATAAACACGACTCTATTAATTCACAAATATTTGATTGGTACGTAAGTGTGAAATTAATAGAAGTGTAATAGGTAATAGTTATGTCATATCCCTAACAAAGGATATTATATTACATTGTTTAATAAGAAGTCGTTTTGTAGCAGTTTGACAAAATGGTAACATTTATTTAATACAACTTCAATATCGATACTTATATCGATATCATGGGTCTAGCTCTATCTGTCATCGGATAGTCCGCCATCGGAGAATTTGCATTTCAAGTTTAGGCATATACGCTTCTCAGGGTTCCATCCTTGGGCCTCTGTTGTTTACAATATACACTGCTGATCTATCCTAGTCAATTAAAAATTGTAAACATCATTGCTACGCTGATGATGTGCAGTTATATATAGCCGAGAATCCAGCTCGGATGATGGAAGCCGTTTCCAAATTAAATGAAGACTTGAATAATATGTATAGCAGTTTGTTCAATAATAATTGTCTCGTATTAAATCCTTCTTAGTCGACTTTATGATTTTAGGCACCAAAAAACAGATAAATAAGATACTATCCGATCCTCCTGTTGTTATGATATTGGGTAAAAATATTGAATCAGTCAATGAAACTAGGAACCTGGGAATTGTTTTTGACAGTCAGTTGCGCTTTGAAAGTCATGTTTTGGATCTCGTTAGAAACTGTTTCTATCGTTTAAGGGTTCTGTATAGGATACGACATTTTCTCTCGGAAAAATCACGAATCATAATCTGTGAATCACTTACTTTATCCAAACTGAACTACGGTGATCTAGTGTATGGGCCACAGTTATTATATAGAACCCGGAAAATTATACAACTTATTCAGAATGCATGTGCTCGCTTCTGTTTTCACATACCTCCACGAACTCATGTTTAACCTTTTCTAATCAAGGCGCATATGTTGAATATGGAGTCACGTAGGCCTTTGCATCTTGCCATGCTTATGTTCGATTTAATGTAGTCAAAAAACCCGGAGTATCCATATTCAAAACTAAAGCAATCCACTTTCCATCATCACTACGGTTCCGGTGTCCAGCGATATATACGGGCTCCCTTGATGATGCATCATCACAAGACTGTGAGCTTCACTGGTAGTTTCCGTTATCGGGCGACTAAATGCTGGAATAATATGCCTCTGCCTCTAAGATGTATTACATGTAGATGAACTTTTAAAATACATTTGAGATCTAAGTTGCTATAAAATCAAGTTCCCGGCAATTAGTCGCTTGATGGTGATGGTGGTGGTAGTAATAATAATATTAACAGGTACTCTGTGACTCTGAATGATCCTGACTAAATGCACCGAATTAATATTATTACTATCTATTTACTTTATTTTATTAATCTATATAAGTTACTCATTTTTTACTTATTTTAGTTTGTAAGTATTTATTATAATTATTGTAGTGTCTAGTTAGTTTTGTAGTGCTATTATCAATTTCTTATAAATTCTTCAAATTTTTATATTTACAGAGCAACCACTAGTAATTAGGTTAATAACTAAAAATCAGTGCTTTGCTATTTGAGTAAATACTCACTGAGTTTTCGCCCATTTGTATCGCTGCGGTACACATACTGTTTGATTGTCTTATTTTAGTTACATCTTGTTCTATTAATTATTTCTCTTTCTCAATCATTTGTGGAATATTTTGTAAAATTTAAATTGTACAATTTTATGTGTGCATAATACAAATAAAAAATGTATCTATCTATCTTACATAGGTATAGCCGGTCCGCTTCCTATGATTTATAGGGAGAAGGGTCAGCAATGTTTTATTCTTTTAAGAGAGAGGGAAGTGCCTCGATAATTCTGACAAAAACCTGAAAATTTAATATCGTACTTAAAAAAAAACTTTTTGTTTGCAGTTGGCATTCTTCTCGCCTAAAGTTCCTTGTTGTAATCGAGGTTCCAAAAAACGTTTTTATTATTTTGTCCAATAGATATGGAAAGTCAGTTGTTTGTCATTTGACAAACGAGTAGAGGTCGTCTCACGAAAGAAACCAATGTTTTCGCTTTTATTTATTTTTATTTTATTTATTGATTTAAAAACAACCAACAAAACATACACCGCAATCGTGTTACAGTAAAGCTTACATCAGTAACTTACAATAGTGCTGCTTTAATTACAGATTGTTACAACATTTACCTATAGCAAGTAAATAAAGTAAACCTAACCATTAGATGATGTTTAGTACAGAAACTATTATACACCTGCAGGATATTGAGAACCGAGTAGATATAAAAAAAACAGAAAACAATAATAGTCATAAAATTAAAGGCACATCAGAACGAATAGATACAATTACAGAGTATCATTAGCACTAACAGCCGTCATGTATACGTATCCATATTTTGGACTATAATGGTGCAGCACTAATCGTGTAACACATGTGTAGTACAACCGGCTACTGGTCTGATTTGTTTTTGGTGTCTTTCAAATCATTCCATCACCAGTCTACAATATACTAATATAATTTCATGCTTTATATAAATATCATACCGAAGTTGAGTTTTTTTTGTAGAATGAACGACCCATTTAAAGGAAATATTTTTTCTAATTAATCGGGAGAAATATTTTAACATATCAGGCAACCCTGTCACCAGCTGACAATGACAATGACAGTGACAGTACACGACAGAACAAGTCGTATTTATGTCATAAATGTTGATGGTTATTGTGTTCTCGCAATATTTCACAAGCGATACGTAAATATTAAATATCATGGCGTTAAGTTATATATCAGAAAGCGAAGCGCCTCGAGATTTTCGAGTATCATCTACGGAGAGTGATGCACACTATACGAAATGCTTGTTGTGTTACACGGTAAAGCGGAACTTCTATTGCCCAGATTGTATCAAAACTGGAAACTTCGTTCATTCCTCAATGCCCTATTCAGAGAGGTTTGTATGTTTAATGATTACAGGTAATATTTATGTGAGAGATGCAAGGCTTTTGATACCGTGGCCTAGAGAAATTTATGATATCTTAAATTATCTAAGTGTACAAATGGAACATATGATGGTTTGCCTACTTTCACACAATACACCATATTTTCATTATTTCATTGTGTTCTTTCAATAATAAAACAATTTGATATAGAATTATACAAAAAATAGAGGTAGACTTTAACAATTTTGACTGAAACTAGATGTGCATTTGTTTGTAGCTTAACAAATGCACGAATAGTTTTAGTAAAACATTTCGCCCAAACGTTTAAATAATACTACTACTAAATTTAAAATTTGATTATCATAGATACAGACTTTCAAAAATTAATGATTAAAATTAGATGTTTTATTTTCAGTCTAATTTCATACACAAGTGTTGTAATATTTTTGTGTGTTATTTCATTGGTTTAATAACCCCTCATAAATCTAATTAAACTTTTGCAGATATTCAGAGAAACAAGCAAAGTTACTTAGATTAAAAGTAAATAGAAAACATGTGTTAGAGAGATGTGAAAAGTTATTGTCTCATAAAATAAAAAAGGATAGACTAGTAACTGAAACGAAACAGTCACGGGATAAACTAGACTTGCTGCGATTGGCAATAGAACAAAGACGAAACAATATAGAGGAGAAAAAAAAGGAACTTGTAAATTTGAAACAGCACAACCATGACTTAAATTCAAAACTACCAAGATACCAGAAACGAGTGTCTCTTCTAGGGAAGCATGCCCAAGATCAACGGTTAGAATTACAGAATAAGATAAGTGCATACAGCCAACAGGCAGACTTATTGGCAGCATTAAGAAGGTCTAGAATAAGGCAGCTCACTAAATATATATTTCCGGTTTACATTAGCTATGACACAAGGTAATCTATTCAAAAATTCACGAGATGAAGTTATTATTTGTTTATTGTTACAAATATAAAATTAATTCTTAGAAAACTACTAGTGATTTTAAAAATTCTTTTACATATGGGATACTACATAATATGCAGGTATCAAAGTCATAAGAAACAATTAAAATGTATTATAATGTCTTAAGTTTCTATTGGCAAATGGTTTGTTATACTAGGGTGGATTGAAAAGTTCGCGGCCTAAAACATAAATACTTAAACTATTTTAATGTAACTGATCTCATTCGATAAGTTTACTCTCTGGTTGCCAAATTGTAAAATTTATGGCAATAGCATTAACTGTATTTAAATTAGACTGAATTTTGTGACCCTCTGTGCAGCATTTCTAAAGAATGGAGAAAATTGAGCAACGTGAGGTCATCAATACCTGTTTAAAAAAAAATAACTCCAAAAGAGATTCACGAAGATATGTCAACAACATTGGGGGAATCTGCGCCGTCATATACGACTGTGAAAAAGTGGGTTGCCGAATTTAAAGGCCGACGAGAGAGTATTAAAGATGACCCTCGCTCTGGCCAGCCTATGTCGTCTATGACTGAAAAAAACATCGGGAAAATCTGTGATCTGATATCAACAGATCGGAGATTGACCATCAGGGAGATTGCATACACTATTGGCATCTCGTATGAACGAACACAAAACATCGTAGTCAATGAACTTAGATTTTCTAAGGTTTCTGCGCAGTGGGTACCCAGATTGCTTTCAGTCGAACAAAAACGAATATGCCTCACGATTTCTAGCGACATTTTGGAAATGTTTGAGGCAAGGCCACAAGATTTTTTATCCAGATTTGTAACAATGGATGAAACTTGGGTACACCACTACACCCCAAAGTGACTCCAAAAAAAGCCAAAACAATTTTGTCAGCTGGCAAGGTGATGGCGTCAGTTTTATGGGATGCTAAGGGTGTCATCATGGTGGACTACCTTGCAAAAGGTGAAACTATAAACTCGGCTTATTACTGCACCCTCTTACGTCGCTTGCGCTAAACAATCAAAGAGAAAAGGCCGGTATTACTCAGCAAGAAAGTGTTGTTTCATCAATATAATGCACGCGTTCACACGTCTGTTGAATCTATGGCTCAAATTCGTGATTGTGGCTTTGAATTACTGCCCCATCCCGCCTATTCCCCTGATTTGGCACCTTCAGACTTTCATTTATTCCCAAACCTAAAAAAACACCTTGGAAGTCAATAATTTTCGAGGAGTTCTAATGAGGAGTTCGAAGCTGCGGTGGGTGACTTTTTTGAAGGCCTTGAAGAAACTTTTTTTATGACCGGCATACTGGCGTTGGAAACCAGATGGAAGAAATGCATAGAGTTAAATGGAGATTACGTGGAAAAATAAAATTACTTTTGCATATATTTTTTATAGTTTTCTTGCTGAGGCCGCGAACTTTTCAATCCACCCTCGTATATGTATATTAAACTTTAGGATTGTGACATTGAGTAACCCTCTTTTATAGTATGCAATATTATATATTTTTAGTGAAAGTATAGAAGACATGGAATTTGTGGGAGATGATGATGAGGAGCCACCTAAGAGGCCACAGCTTCACATTGTCAATTCATGGATAAGCACAGATGGAGATTTTAGTAACTTGCAGAGTTGGGGTGAGTCTGGCATTATAATGAGATTTTTTTTAGTATCATATATTTTTTTGAATGACATTGATAGAAGTTAGAGCTTCTGAATAAAGCCTAGAGGCTAATTGCAAAAAGAAAGGGAAAGATATTTTTATAACAATTTATAGGCAAACAGTAGAGATCTTGCTTTAGAGCGCATTTTTCTTACATACAGTGCGTCTGTACAATTATATAAAAATATTATACTGACATATCAACGGTTAAGAATCAACAGCTACTATCTCAAAAAATCAACTTTACTGGAGATATAAGACATGTTAGGTTGCGTAAGATAATAAGTTGTTAGGAATGTTTAAATTGTTTATATTAAAATACTAGCTGTGCCCGCAACTTCGTCTGCGTGGGAAGTATTTTGGTAGAATTCTTTTATTCCTATGGATGGAGTCGAATCAAATAAGATCAATGGGCCATAACCCACTATGCGGGCTTAATGCGGATCGGTGGGTGTTAACGTTACTGATTCAGCCAGGACTAACGGCTTAACGTACATTGTGCCAGTGTTGTGCACAGTGCTCAGGATAATAATGTTTTGGTCACCCATCCTGTCCTTACGAATGTAATTTTCTATCTTTTTTCTTGTTCTCGCGCTCTGGTTGTCGTTTGTGTCTGAGAATTTTATTCATACCTTGAAACTGTCCTTCTTTTGTTTTTGATCTTTTTAAATGATTATTATTAGTCTAGTTGTATGCACAATCAGCTATTTATTGTTCTTTTTTCCATGCAATGCTAGGTTGCCTGGAAGAAATCGCTTGCTAGCGATGAGTTTATCGTTTGTACTAAGTAACGTAAAATAAGGATTCATGTATGTCCTTTTTGTGCAGTATTTTACTTATTTATTTCACTGCAATTTAAATCGAATGCGCCAACCCACTAACGTCATCGGACCTCTTATACCTAAGATATACTAATAATAACAAACATTTGCCCAAAAACTACTGGACCGATAGTTTTAGAGCGATCCTGTCGACGGGAAGTTACATCACGGATGTCATAGGCTATAATTTTGCGGCAAAATCGCGGGAAGACAGCTAGTTCATTACACCTTGTGAAAACTTATCTGCGGTACGCCTGTGGAGTATGAATGCAACACGGGTTGGCGATAATCGAAACTACTTTCTCGATCTCTATTGTACAAACTGCGAGCTCTTTCAGAGACCAAGCGCATTTCTCTATGAAAGGAAGTTTCATACTCATACCATACTGCATGTATATTACGATCAGCAGTTAGACACGCTATGCGATCTTCAGAAGTTTTCTGAGATCAAACGCTTATTGTATGAGTTCTCCGAGAGCTCAAGAGATTGTCCCTGACAGTAAATGCTTCAGATTCAACTTTATAGTGCATGAGCCTGGCGTTAGGCAGTTAAATACGTTTCACGTTTTTCAGGTATCTCCCGAGACCGAGCGCTTTCAGTCCGATCTCTTTCTTTGTTAATAAAAATATACTTCCGAGAGGTGCTTAACTGAGCTTCCGTCAGATTTAAACGGCCCTCTTCATCATCATCAGCTCTTTTACGTCACCAACTGCAGGAGCCTTATGGATTAAAGAGGATGGGCCATGACCCTCCATGTTGGCCCAATGCGAATTGGAGGATATTAACGACTGCAAATTCAAACGGGACCAATCACTTTACGTGCCTTCCAAAGCTTGGAGTTGCTTGAGATAATATTTTTTGGTCACCCATCCTGTTAAAGACCTTTGCGAAAGTTGCTTAGCAACTACAATCGCGGGCCATGGCGCTTATTCACTACGCCACCGAGCTACTCTGAATCGACCCACGGACTCGCGTAATATTATATGAGTGTTGTGACCTATGAATAAAGCATTGTTTCCAGCGAAGACTGAAAATACCAACTTTGAAGTACGTCTCTATAGCAATTTGTATGTTAAAAAAAAAGAGTATTAACATAAAAAATAGTAATAAGAGAAAAAAAATATATAACTCGAGTTGTCTTTACGTTCTTAACTTCAGTTGAATCTAACTTTTTTAACGTCGTGGAAAAACTTCTGACATTGTCTCTGTTACCTGGCAAGCAACAGGGGTGAGTAGGATTCTCCTCCGTGAATCCGACAGTGAGCTGCCCAGTAGGTCCCCAGAGGCCTACCCACCAAAACCCGTACGCTACATCCTCTCATGGGAGACGAAACCCGGCAAGCTATGGCCGAGCGACCAGGACACTCAAGTATTGGACCATTGGTCCCATTGCAGATGAAATTGGAGAGGCTTGGGTAAATCGAGTGCCTTTCCCAGACAGACGAAACCGTGCAATCCGGGGGCGGCTGCCAACCACCTCCGCTGGCCCCGACGACGACGTGAACCTAATCTGATAAAAATATGCGTTCACTGAAAACTACTCGAGGCTTAATTGCATCATCGGAAGGCTCTTTCCGCTTGTTCTCCTACTCGCGTGATCGTATACCACACGTCTATTATAAGCTGAACCCTATTTAATATGATTGGCCATATAGAAATGAGGTCAACATACTTCGAGTAGTCAAAAGTTTGGAATCTTATTTTTTTATTTGTTTTCATACAAATTTTCATTTTTTAGACAATATTAATTCGTAGCTCGATGGCGCTACGGATATGCGCCGCTGCGCACGATCGCTATTGCTAAGCAATTTTCGCAAGAGTTGTGTATGGGATGGGTGACCAAAAATTATTAAACAAAGGCCTGAGGCCCTGCTGTTTGGCTGTGAAAGAGTTGATGATGATGATCAATATATCAAAGACGAAAATTTAATAAAACAGTAAATATTTCATAGCTATTTTGGCGCCCACGTCACTTCAAATTGACATAACTTTTTTATTTGTTAACCGATTGAAATAAATCTTACACTAAATGTTAACGGAAGAATGCCGCAACATAATTGTGAAAACTGTATTTAAATAGGTTCAGCCGTTTCTGAGATTATCGTGCACAAACGCACAGACAAACAGACAAACCGACAAACAGACAAACAGACAAAAAATTTAATAATCATTGTTTTGTGTTCTATTACTCTTATAAATGTCCCTCATAACAGTTCTTTTCATATATCTTCAATGTACAGACATCGATCGGTTACGTTTTTATTATAGTATAGATAAATACCAAATAATTGCAGGACAATGTTAACAAAACAATATATTACAGCTTTTTACTTTTAAGAGACTTTAAGATTCTTTATGTTAACTCTGCATAATTTATGAAATTTTCTTTGATAAATATTTTTTTTTATTCATTCTTGATAGACAAGCACTTGACCACAGATCACCTGATGGTAAGCAATGCAGTGGTCTAAGATGGTGCGTGCTTGCCTAGAATTTTATTGCTTAACTTTTTATACAACTTGGTGAGGCATGATTTTGGAATCTCGCATAAGTCATACATCTGTCCTTTTAAAAGCACAAATTTTCTATAAACGTCAATTATGGTATGAAATCTATTTCATAAGATTTATGTGTCTAATTGGATGAGAACTATTTAGAGTGTTTTTTTTTCAAAATTCGTATGGACTATATATTTTTGGCATCATTAATAAGTTTTATGTAGGCCAAAATAAGGAAGCAGGCAGTGAACCTTGTGGCGCGGGCAACCCCGTGCACCGCGCGCAGGCCGCGCTCTGGCTGGCGGCGCAGCTGGCCGCGCTGCTCGCCTGGACGCTGGACGCCAGGCTGCCCCACGCCATCACACTCAGGTACCGATGGGACGGCAGTATTACATTTCCTAATGTCACTTTGTGAAAAAATATTGCCACATTTTTTCTATTAGTGAGTGGGTAAAAAAAATAATTGAATTATCATTGTTACGAAACGCAGCGGCGGGGCTCGTCTACCCATTATTTACTAGATGGCGTTATGCGTCAATTTATCGCGGTAACACTGTTGAAACTGCCTGTTATGTACCAATTATTATGACTATGACTAGGCGTATATCGGGTCTGGAGAAAGGGACAGTGACACTGAGAAAAAAAGAACAGGTAGCCGTTCTAGAGCTTATTGTGTCGATTGATCGTTTATCGTAACCCAGGTCGGACATGAATGTTCCACTCGTAAGGCCGATCGAGTTAAAAAAGATTCGATCATCTGGATCGTATTTCTTTTATATTACCGACAGAGAAATGCACGTGACAGAATTTATAATTCACAGACAGATGCAACTGCTTGCAATTTTAAAGATTCGATCACGCCATTGATAGGTTGCGACACAAAAAAAAAGAGACATCAATATTACTGATCCCGGACAGTGGCGGACCGAGGGCCTCCAAATGGCTGCAGACGTCCGCCGATATCGTAATAATAGATGTTTCTACCCTGGTTGGAAGAAGTAGTCGTAATAGGCTACTATTCTTTCATACTAACTTTCAGCCCTTTTTCCACCGCCTAGGAATTTAAATTTCGTACATTTTTCGAAGTTTCGTTCACAAATAACCGTCCTGAATAAAGACCATGGATAAAACTTTAAAAGTTAATGCTAGGTGATATTGAATAAAAAGTTATTTCATTTGTATAAATAGATTGATTTATTTTTATTATTATGTTTATTTTGAAACTTGTACTCGTAATGTATATTTACTTATCTTTAACAAAAAAAACACAACTGAGTCAATTAGTTGATCTTTCGTTTAATTTTCAAATAAATTTTGTTAAAAAAAATGCCCAGGGTTTTGGAATTTATGGGCGCTTATCGGGAAAAAAAACAATTCGTTTAAAACGCTCAGGCATTTTCCCATGACTGCCTACTTCGATTACATATCGGAGAGTTCGGATACATTTCGATGCGAGACATCGGGCGACGAATGTATATGCACCAAAATGTTCAAGGAATGTTGAGTAAAGAGTTAGAAGTAGAATTATTCATGAACTGTAACAATATTGATATTTTCTGTATTACGGAACATTGGTTAACAAGTTATAATTGCATTTTTAATTTCAATAATCACCTGGTTGGTAGCGCATTCATTAGGAAAAACGCAAAGCGTGGTGTCGCACTAATTTATAAAATAAAAATTTTAAATTTAAAGAACGTAGAGATAGTGAGCCTATCGGTTGAGGAAATAATAGATATTGCCTGTATAGAGCTGGACCAGCTGATTGTACTGAGCGTATATAGACCTCCTTCAAGTTTAGTTTCTCATTATGATCTTTTTGAAACAGTTATGGATGAAGCATTAAAAAAGGTATATAGCAAAGGCAAACGATTAGTGATTGGAGGTGATTTTAACGTTGATTTATTAGGAAACTCCAATTCATGTACAAGACTTGTAAATCTATTTATGTCCTATAATCTTGCGCACATGTTTAAGGAGCCTACTAGAGTAACTGTTACTTCGTCCACATGTATTGACAACATTTTTACAGATCTGGTACCACTTTCAAAACAGATAATTAAACAACTACCGTCAGATCATTTTGGACAACTAGTTAGCTTTCCGCATAAATATACGTTTGTGGCTAGGAGAGACATTACAGTTGTGTCAAAAAGTATGAGTCGCTTGGAACGTTTTAAAAATCAATTAAATAGTAAATTGTATCATTTGAAAGATAATAGTAATCCCAATGATTTGTACAAAGATTTCTTTTATGTTTATTGTACAGAATTCAATAAGAATTTGGCCCAAAAAAAAATCTGTATTAGTAATCCTATAACTTTAGTGTGTGGGCTACACCAGGAATCTACAAAAGCAGAAAAAGGCTCTATGAACTATATGATGAACGTAATTATAACACAAGTAAGGACTTCAAATAATATGTACGAAATTACTCTAAATTATTTAAAAAAGTGTGTCGTTTAGCCAAATGTAATTATTTAAATGCTAAAATTGAAAATAGTAAAGACAAAGTTAAAATGAAACTGGAAGAGAGAAATCCCGGAATATAAATTTTAATTTAAACATTGATAATAAAAAAGTAACATCAGATCTTGCAGTTGCTACAGTATTTGAAAATTTATTTACTGAAATTCCAGTCTTAATTACAAATCTTTGAATTTTCTCTTCCACTGTTGCTGAATCTATTTTAAAGGTAAGTTTAAATAATTCTAAGTTTCAACACATTGATTTTAAAGATATAATAAAATCTTTTAATCAGCTAAAGAAAACGAAAACTGCTTATTTATGGGATAATTCCATTGTAGTTTCTAAATCGGTAATTGAGACAATAGCTTCAATCTTAGCTTATATATTTAATGAATGTACTGATTGTGGTATTTTTCCTGAGCTCATAAAATATAGTAAAATTATTCCTTTACATAAATCGGGTAGCACATCTGACCCTACTAACTTTAGACCTATATCCGTGCTACCTACGTTTAGTAAGATTTTTGAAAAAATCATGCTGGATCAAATACAAACGTACTTTTACAAGAATAAGCTTATGAATCGACAAAAATTTGGTTTTACAAGGGGTCGCTCGACAACCGAAGCCGGTGTCGAGTTAATACAAGAAATTTTTAATGCCTGGGAGGATTCACATGATGCGTTAGGTGTTTTCTGTGACCTATCTAAGGCATTTGATTCTGTTTTTCATGAAACATTGATTAGGAAACTGCATTTTTATGGATTCAGAGATAATTCATTGGATTTTATTGTCTCATACTTGACTGACAGAGTACAGAGGGTTGATATCAATGGCAAAAGATCCCCTGGATCCAAAATTAAGATGGGCGTTCCGCAGGGCTCAATACTTGGTCCTTTCTTGTTTTTGATTTACATAAATGACTTGCCTTATTTCGTAAGGGATGATCACGAAATAGTTTTGTTTGCGGATGACACTTCACTCTTGTTTAAAATTAAAAGAGGGTTACCTCTAAATGACGATGTGAACAATTCTATCGCTAAAGTAGTACATTGGTTTAATGTAAATAATCTTCTTCTTAATGAAGGAAAAACAAAATGCTTAAAATTTGTACTACCTAATGTTAAAAAAGTAGATATAAATGTTAATATAAAAGATAAGAACATGGGCTTTGTGGATACCACAGTATTTTTAGGAATAACATTAGATTCTAAACTACAGTGGGGCCCACATATTGATAGATTGTCGAGTAGACTTAGCTCTGCAGCATATGCCGTAATGAAGATACGTAGGTTAACTGACATAGATACTGCTAGATAAGTATACTTCAGTTACTTTCATAGTGTAATGTCGTACGGTATTCTATTGAGGGGAAATGCTGCCGACATACAAACAATTTTTGTGCTTCAGAAAAGAGCAATTCGATCAATTTATAATCTTAGGATTAGGGACTCTTTAAGGGAGAAATTTAAGGAAATAGACATTATGACTGTCGCTTCTCAATACATTTACGAGAACTTAATGTACGTTCGTAAAAATATTAGTTTGTTTTCTATAAAAAGTGATGTACACAATTTTAATACAAGAAATAAAAATAAATTAACGGTGCCTGTCACTAGATTGCAAAAAGTTAATAACTCATTCAAGGGTCTCTGTGTGCGCTTCTACAATAAGGTCCCAAGCAAAATACAACAATTAGATATCGTGCAGTTTAAATCTACTATTAAAAAAATACTTATTAAAAAAGCTTATTATAAGGTATCCGATTATATAACAGATAAGAACGCTCGGACTCGAGATGATCCAGCTACTGGATAGGTGATTACTTCCAAACTCATTATCTCGTTTCCATTATTATTAAACGATAATGTTATCATTATAAGACCATAGTTTTTTTTTCTATCTCTGTTTATAATGTATCGATCTGGTGATGACACGGTTTTTGTAAATGTCATTACTCTTATTAGAGCTGGTGAGCGTCTCGCTCGTTCTTCTCATCGGCCAAAAGACGTCCCGAACGAGCGGTAGGGAAAAAATGTCGGACGATTCAAAAGTACTTTTAAGAAGTCTATTCGAATAAAGATTATTTTGACTTCGACTTTGCGTGTGCCTGTCGCAGCGAGTACAGCACGTGGCGCGCGGGCGGTGGCGGGGCGGGCGCGCGCGTGCGGCGGCTGCGGGGCGCGTGCGCGTGGGTGGGGCGCGCGGGCGGGCAGGCGCCCCCCCCCCACCCGCCGCCGCACGCGCTGGCGGCGCTGGCGGCCGCCGCGCGCGCCGCGCTCGCCGACGACCCCGCGCTCGGCAGGTAAATGTCCTACTCGTTTTTGCTTAAACTAGAACGATATCTTGGCATCTTTTCATCGGGAGGCCAGGGAGATTCGTCATTTGTGAACGATGTTTCGAGGTCATATCGGCTGTCGAAACTCGATATAATTGTGAAGCTGCTCTAAAAATTAATGCATTAAAGTCGAAACTTTTTGTAGTTTAACTCGTAGCTGTAGAAATAAATGTAATTGTTAATGAGCACTTTTTTACCTTGTGACGAAAGAATATTTTTCTGTAGTAGATGAAACGAAACGTAGCAAACCGTCATTGGGTCCGAATCGCAATGGGGTAGTGTAGCGAACCATCATTTTAGGGTTCGAATCGCATTCAATGGGGCACATTATGACACTCTCGATATCTCCGTCTCTTTTTAGCATATCGTTATCGCTTAGACACTTTTCAGACGAGCACATCAGACGCCATATTGGAACAATTATCAATTGGATTCTGATTTGCCCACTACAGAAATTTAACAAAAAAAATTAAACAATTTGCCGGTATTGTAACCTACAAATTATTTTCTACGATTGTTTGTTTTTTTGAGCCTATGGGGTACAATGTGTCGGGGCTCTATATGACAATGTCGCAAATGTGATACCTATGGTATATATCTTAAAACCTTTAATTTCCTTTATATAAACAAAACGGGAATATTTCCGTTTGACAGGCATGTTTTTTCTGATGAGGACTTCATGCCTAGCGAAATAACGAACAGACCAATTCACCGGAGTATTTCAAAACAGACTGCCGCTGAACAGATGAAACAGAGTGGGTCTTCACAATCTCCTAAAAAGTCAAGTTGTCCAGAAAAATCAGCGGCTGCTTCCACTAAGAAACTGGTGTGAAAGCAGGACCTTCGAATCAAGTTACCCCAGAATTTCAAGAACAAGGCACACAATCATCATCTAAAAGATTCCTTAAAACGAGCGAGTACAATATTCTATATTATTATCTATCAAAATTAAAATTCTAAGTATACTAGATGAATTGGAAACGGCTGCTTTTAAGAGAATAAAAAAATAATAAACCTAAAAAGAGAAAGTTAACAGCGAAACCCATAAAATCAGAAAGCTAAAGAAAAAGCGATATTCGGAAGAAACAATGATTTAACTCATAAAACAAAAATCAAAATAACAAAGAAACAGGATGTTAAAAAAGTTATTTGAAGACTCAGATGAAACTATATTAATATCATCTGAAGATAGCAAGGTTGATAGTAAAAGAGTATTAAGCTATTTTAAAAAGCCAAAAGAAGGCGATTTTGTCATTATTAACTTTACCGGTAAACAAAACGTGATCAAGTATTTATTGGGCAACTCTTGGACAGCAATGAAGATGATTCTAACGATGTAAGCTACGTACGTAAAAGCAATAAGGTTGACAACAGTTTTTATTTCCCGCTTGAGCCAGATCTGGTGGTAGTTGGAATAGAAGATGTAGAAATTGTTTTACCTGAGCTTGAAAAGAGCAAAAAGCCTACAAAAAGCTTTATATTTTTTCCTTTATAGTTTTGCTTTATAGTTTTATATATTTTCCTAAAAATATTTTAAAAAAGTAAAATGTGCAATAAATCTTATTATTATAAACAAGTTTTCCTAAAAAAAGTAATTTCACAGAGAACCCCATTCGATATTAGATAACTCTTTATTGTTGACATTACACTATTTACAGAAACAAACATAAATTAAACTTAATTAAAATGCAAACAATTGGCGGCCTTATCGCTTAAAGCGATTTCTTCCAGGCAACCTTACGATGGAGAAAGAGATAGTCATTATAACGGAGATGGGGGTGTACATGTGAACAACAATATACAATCTCTTTCTTCCTTACTATTTTGTAAAGATACTGACATGGTAGCTAAGCAATTGATCAAAAGCCTAACTGATTCTTTAAATGAAAGCAAGGTAATAAAAAATATACCTAAATGCCAGCGAAACATAAAGCCTTAGATTACACCGGGTATTATACGTTGTATTAATAATAGAAATAAAATGCAAATGAAACTACGGTGTGAACCAGATAATGAGATTTTAAAAATTACCTTCACGAGATATCGTAATTAATGCAATAAATTATTAAAAAAAATTAAAAGAAAATATGAAAGGGATCAATTAAACAATACTGTAAAAAACTCAAAGTTGCTATGGAATACAATAAAAAGAATTATTTATCTAAATTCAGATAAAACAACAAATTTAGATTTACTAAACGTCAGAGCCACTCAACTTAAATCGATGAACTATTGTAGCAATCACTTTGCAAATGTCGGAAAAAAACTCGCTGAAGATATTCTTCAAAGTAATTATATCACTCAAACTCCCAAAACTTCTTCGCTGACGCCAATGCGATCATCTTTTGTCCTTTAGAGACTGACTCCTATGAAGTCGACAATATTCTATCCAATCTGAAGTTAGACAGCGCACCTGGCTGGGATAATATTCCAACTAGTTTCCTCAAAATGACTAGACATATAGTTGTCCCCGTAATCAGCCATCTGGCAAATCTTTGTTTCCAAAATGGCATTTTTCCTACCTTTCTCAAAAAATCATTGGTTACACCAGTGTACAAGGGTGGAGAGAGAAACGATGTTAATAATTATAGACCAATCTCTATTCTGCCTGTCATTTCCAAAATAATTGAAAGATTAATGAATAACCGCCTAACTAAGTATTTGATTTGATTATTTGATTTGATTTGATTTAAGTATTTAGACCGTTTTTCCATTTTGTCTGACAATCAGTTTGGTTTTAGGCAAGGCAAATCTACAGAAGATGCAGTCCTAAGTTTAACAAAATCAGTAACAGATTGTTTAGATAAAGGAAATAAATGCTTGACAATTTTTTTAGACCTAAAAAAAGCCTTCGACACCGTTTCTTTGCCCATTCTTGTACAAAAATTAGAATACATTGGAATAAGAGGAATTGCACTAGACCTCTTCAAGAATTATTTACATGACAGAAAACAAAGAGTTGAGATTGGTAATTATTTGAGCAGTGATACGACGGTTTCTTTTGGTGTCCCTCAAGGTAGCATGCTAGGCCCTACCTTATTTCTTATATATATAAATGAATTAACTAATATGGATATTTACAACGGACGAGTACTTTCCTATGCTGACGACACTGCATTAGTGTTTACGGGCTCGGATTGGAACTCGGTATTTAAAAGTGCCCAACTTGGACTAGAAAAGGTGACAAATTGGTTACAAGCTAACCTTCTTACGCTAAATATAGACAAAACTAATTATATGTGCTTCACCATAAATAACAGAACACAACCGAATAATGCTTTAACACTAAAAATACATGTATGTCATAAAAAATATAATCACATATGTGCATGCACTAGTATTGTCCGAGTCAAAAACACAAAATACTTGGGGGTAGTTCTGGATCAACATTTAAATTGGCACTCACATATTGAATCAATGAGCAATAGCGTGAGAAAATTATCGTGGATTTTTAAGAAACTTAGATACGTTACTACCAAGGGGCTCATTAAACAAATTTATATCGCCTTGGGTCAATCGGTTATAGGATATTGTGTTCCGTTGTGGGGAGGCGCATGTAAGACAAAGCTTCTAGAATTAGAGCGGAGTCAGCGATGTCTCCTCAAAGTAATGTTTTTTAAGCCATTTGGTTTCCCTACAAAACAACTCTATGATTTTTGTCAGCTTCTTTCAGTTAGAAAATTATATATTCTTTTAGCAACTCTAAGACTTCACAAACATTTACCATATAATGTCAATATGATGAACAATAGGAGAAAAGAGAAGGTCGCTTATGTAAAAAAATTTAGAACAGCGTTTGCTAAACGTCAATTCATAATACAGTCCGCATATATGTACAATAAATTAAATAAGCATTTAAAAATTCATGACTTAAAGTTAAAACAATGTAAAGAGTTAATAGTGCAATGGCTAATTTCAAAATCATATGACGAAATTGAAAGATTTTGTAATAGCGTGTATTAGTTTCAACACATATTATATGTATATATGTGATTTATGTGTGCTGTTGCAGGATCTTTATATTAAAAACCAACACCAAAAACACACACACACACAAACACACACACACACACACACACACACACACACACACACACACACACACACACACACACACACACACACACACATTCATGCACTCACATAATAATAATAACAAGAATTGTTAACTACACATTTTTAATGTAATCTACTATATTATCTCATTATATGTAAAATTTGTGTTTATATCTCAAGCCTCTTGTTATTTTCTGCTAAGGGCGAGCGAGACCTCCTGTAACAGGTATTCATGAATACCTACTAGGATGGTAATTGTAATCATGAGAAATCGTATATGAAATAAATAATTTTTTCATTTTCATTTTCATAATTAAGTACAGCAATGAATATAAACACACACAAACTATATACCTACAATAAATATTTATATAACTATGATATTATATAATATTAATCGCATACATCTTTATAAACTACATATAAACACATATTACCATATCTGGAATAAATAACAGTGCAGCAGCATCAAAGTAATGATTGCGAAAAGTAGAATTCTTTGACGTAAACTTTAAATGTTGGTAGGAATTGTGCTCTCCTGATCGAAACTGGGAGAGAATTCCAGTTTCGATCAGGACGAGCAGCTTGGACGGTAAACGAGGAAGTGGGTAAAAAGTTACGTAAACTCGTAATTGAAGCAGCTGACGCGTATAATTTACGACTAATCAATTGCAATTGTGGACACCAATTCAGACAACTGTCCATAAGTACCCCCAGGTTTTTGACAACTTGACTAAAGGGAATATCTATACCATCAAAAACAACTTTCGGATGTGCCTGGAAGTCAAGCCTGGAGAGTAATCTGGAGCTATCCGTTATCATTACTTGAGTTTTTACAGGGTTGATACTCAAACCAAAAGCTTTACTCCATTTTTCAATACGTTGAAGGTTGAGATTAATATTTACCACTGCTTCAGATATTTTAGAAAATGGTGCATCACAGTAAATCTGAAGATCGTCTGCATATAGGTGGTAGGAACATGAAAGATTTTGAGAAATAGAATTAATAAAGATTACAAACAGAAAGGGAGACAATACGCCGCCTTGTAGGACACCAGCTTTCAATTGTACCCCGGATCCGGGGCAGTCTGTGACAATCGACAGATCTCAAAAATGTGCAGTTTAAAAACACTTCTAGTTATTTTTGATATTGTTTTTCATTGTCAAATGATAGTTTAAGAACTGTTGATTATTTTAAGACAAAAAGAAAGTTCCTTTAATAAGTATTTTCAGACCTATAGTACGATTTATCTTTTTTGTCACAATGTGCTCCACCTTACCGTACTGTTCAAAACAAGTTATCGGCGTAATTTTATCCTGACTTCATTTTAAGATCCTGATATGAAATGACTAAAAAATAAAATATATTTTGAGATATATTACATCACTAGACGCGTTAGTAAATTTTTAAGTAAAAATTGAACATGCTTCTTTTATTAATGCACGTTTCAACTATGACATAAGATGTTATTTATATTATAGTTTATTTTAATAATAATCGTTGTACGCATTATAACTCGCGTGTGCGCAGGGTGGACGCGTGGGTGAGCGAGTGCTGGGAGCGCGGGGCGGGCGCGGGGTGGGAGGCGTGGGCGGACGCGGAGGGGGGCGCGGACGGGGACGGGGAGGGGGAGGACGCCGAGCCCGAGCATCTGCACTGGCCCGACCAGATGGATGAGGTACGCACGCTTTTTCATTTGGTGTCTGATGTCTTTAAACAAATACGATATCTATTGCTTCATATCTCTAGTATGTAGTACTATAAATCGCCCGGGATAAAGTATCGACCACTCGACTAGGGTAGTTCGAAATTCTCCGCTTCGGGTGGAACTTCATATGGGCGTGATTTTCGAAAACTTAAACATCCTTTTTGATAAGTCCGTCAATATTGGTTGGCAAAAATAATTAAATCTAATTGATATATATATATTTTTAAATTTGCCGATTTAAAAAGTAATAAAACAAATATTTTGAGAAAATAAACACGTTTTATTGCCTTACAATGAAATCAAAATTTTAACTTTTTTTTATACCCGCGAAAACGCTGTCCGTTATATTCATGACGTCATTGTGATATTATTATGTACATAAAACCTTAGCTCTATGCACAAAACAGATTTATAGAGTATTCATAGAGTATTAAAAGATGTCAATAAAACAAGAACAATACCATCTAACAATCGATTACGGAATAAAAAGATATAAATAAGCGAAGAACAGCGCCATCTAGGAATTTGATGTATAATTAAAAGGCATATCTTTATACTAATCTGACAGCTTTTGCTACAGTGACGTCACACAACGGTGGGACGTGTTTCAAATCATGTGACACATGGACAAAAAACACTTTTTTTTTAAGATAATAAGATAATCGTGCTATTTTAAGACTCAAAATCAGAATCTCTGTGTTTATTACGATGTAAATTTTAGTTTTTGTGCAGTTTCATAAATTATTTTTCACTACTGAAACTATCCTATTTTTAATACATAAAAGTATAATTCAAATTTTCTTTTTTATGATGAATGCATTTTCTAATTCGGGTGTATAAGGATGTGCGTTATTTCTGTTACACGTTGTATACATTTTAAAATTAAAAAATATCAGTCTACATCCATTACTTTTTAAAGAACAATAAAGATGAATGTTTCTGAGAATCACCCATTTACACTCGTTAAGTAATCGATGCCTCACCGCTCATTTACTACTATTATCGATTAAAGATCGAGGAGTTGAGTAGCTCGCCGCCGAGTGCGCAGGCGCCGGCCGCGTCGCTGGTCACGTCGCTCGCCTCGCTGTGGCGCGGCTGGAACAAGTAGCGCGCGCGGTTACACTACACTACACTACACTACACTACACTACACTACCCGAGCACTCATTATATGGTCTCAGTTTAACTCGTATGCTGCACGAGGAGACGTCATTCGACGGTTTCTTAAGAATTATAAAGCATTTAGTTTTGAGACGTAAATTTCTTTTATATAAATCTATCTTCTTTTTACTTTACAATGCGATGAGAGAATTCGTCCTAAAACGGTTCCATATCCGCGTATACTGTTCTTGTGATCACCTCTAATGTTTCTCTGAAATTAATAAACCTAAGACTTGACAAATAGAGACTATTTTCAAATAAACAGAAGTTGACCTCTCCGTTTGTAGCAGTGAAATTTGACCGCTTGAATATACAGTTCTGCCATTTTGTATTATGTTAAACCTTCATTGAAATACCTGCTATATTAAGTTTTGTATAAACAACACATGCACTTGAGGAAATCCAACGTAAATTGATAAAAGAAAAAGGAATAAGAGTAATGATTGTCAGCTCTCAGCTGACAATGACTCGCGGCTGATTAAGGGTTATCGATTAAAAAAAAACTAATCTGTAGATTCAAGCGGCTGGATCTCATCTAGCAGGAATATGGATATAATTTTATTATGTACAACGCACGTATATAATCCAATATTTGATTTAATTGTAGAATCTTAAATTGTGAAACGCACAGCGATGGGCTTCACGATGCTGTTGATAATGAAAATGTAAAATTACTTATGTCGAAATTCTAAAATCGAAAAGAAAAACTCTAATAGTTATTTAAGATACGAGTGCGGAAAGTAAGGTTTTACGAATAAAGGCCAAATTGAAAACACGAGCGAAGCGCGGGTTTTCATTGGCACGAATTCGAAAAACCTTTTACGCTCAAGTTTCTTACAACATTTTTCAATGCTTTTTGCGAGGAAATAAAACAAATATATCTATATATATAAAAATGAATCGCAAAATGTGTTGGTAAGCGCATAACTCAACAACGCCTCGACCAATTTGGCCAAATCTTTTTTTTAAATGTTCGTTGAAGTTCAAGGATGGTTTTTACGGCGAGAAAAATAAGAATTATTGCTGGAAAATCCCTAAAAATAGCCCTTTTCTTTTTCCCATACAAATGATTTGTAACTAAAACGTAGTCAATTTGAGCTTTATTGCTATGGTATAAAGTTCATATTAAATTACAAGCACTCACTGTTGTCTAAGCAATGTAGGTGTGTTCCTAACGTCAAAGATCATATCTATCAAAACAATGTGCGTGTGTGCGTTGGAGCACAGAATACATAGTTGGAGGAGTTTAATGTCGCGTTCCGAAACTCGCGTTTCTTTTGTATTAGTTTCGGCACGCGAGATAAAATGCATCAGTTTCCACGTCATTACATGTATTGCCGGAACATTGATGAAAATACGCTCTGTAGTAGCAAAGCTGTTGGGTCCTAGATAGCTCATTGGTTAGAGCAGTCCCTGGATCGCGAATGGGTTCGAGTCCCATTCCGGGGTACAGGTAGATGGATTCTTCCAGCATTTTTCCTTGAGAATGTTTATATATTTTTTTAATTCGAATAGTTTACTTTTATAATGCTGTTGTGTGTAATGTGTTTTTATGATCATAAAAATCTCTTTTTTCTATATTTAATACTATTACTATTAATACATTGCAATAATAATTATGATTCACATGATTAACAATAAAGCGATTATTTACTTTTAAATCCTTATATATGTTTTATTTAATTATTTTTTATTCACAACGCCCTATCACCAGGGTGACGGTTCTGTTCAGGAGAATTTTTTTAAATACGTAGGCAAAAAACTGCCACATTACAAATCTTTTTGACAGGACGAAGTCTGTCGGGTCAGCTAGTAGGTTAATAAAACTAAGTATGTATTAAAGGTAAACATTATTTGTTAAAATTAAACGTGATATTTGAACATGTTTTCGTGTCATACATTTTTATTTGAAAATATTCGTTCTAGGCTCCTTGAAAAGTACCTATTATAATTATATGCAATCGGGTCTTGTTCGTGCATTTTTTAAAACAATTAATTTACCTCGACGTTTCGGCTACGTTACAGCAGCCGTGGTCACGAGGAGACTGGAGAACTGGCGGGTGTCGTCTTCTGATTTTAGTTGAGGGTAATCCGGTAATAATGTTTTTAACTGATTTTCAGATGTACCCTCCACTTGATTTTATTATACGTAAAGGTGGCGACACACTGCACTTACGGTATCCGAGAATATTGATCGGATACTACACTTGACGGTGCCACTCGCAGTGTTTTAGCAAAGGGACTGAATTTTGCTACTACCCCGAAGAGGATACCGTATGAACATATCATCAGCAGTATAGAGGAGACAATAGTTCGTAATAAGGTACCAACTGATGATGCCGACGCTTTGAGGCAAGATGTCGCTATCGTGTTACGTAAATCCAAAGTACCTAAGAGCAACGTCACGAGCGAAGAGCGTAGAGCTCTTAAGAACTTGAGAACTAATAAGGACCTTCTCGTTCTCAAGGCCGACAAAGGCAACGCTACCGTCGTGATAAATACTAGCGATTACGACTCCAAAATACTTGCTCTGTTGCAAGATGATAACATATATAAGCCGGTATCGTACGATCCAACTGCGAGAGTTACAAGGAGAATACGTGCTGTTATCAGGGATTATAAACACCTTTTCACCGAGGACATCTTTGAGAACCTATACAAGCCGAAGATAGTACAACCACCAAAATTATACGGATTGCCGAAAGTGCATAAGGCCAGCGTTCCACTGAGACCGATTGTGAGTCAGATTGACTCACCTACTTATTATTTGGCAAAACACGTTGCTTCCGTACTGCAACCCCTTGTGGGCACTACAACATCCTTTGTGAAGGACTCGCGTCAGTTTGTACAGATCCTTGATGATACAAAACTGGATCCGGATGACGTAATGGTGAGTTTTGATGTTGAGTCGCTGTTCACCAAAGTTCCAGTTAAGGACTGTCTAGAGGTTGTTAGGATGAAACTTAGACAAAACGATATACCGGAAGGGTACATGGTTCTATTACGGAACTGTTTAGATGGCAGCTATCTCCTATATCGCGGCAAACATTACCTTCAAATTGATGGTGTCGCCATGGGTAGCCCCGTAGCGCCACTTTTGGCCAATATATGGATGGAACATGTCGAGTCATTGATAGATTACCAGTCACATGGGATCCGTATGTGGAAACGGTATGTAGACGATGTGTTCTGTATCCTGAAGGGCGACAAACCGGAGATTGAGCAGTTCCTTACACACGTCAATAATATCCATCCGAATCTCAAGTTCACCTATGAGTTAGAGAGTGACAAAACCTTACCCTTTCTGGACGTTAAAGTCATGGCGCAAGCTGATGGGTCCCTGAAACACACTGTCTACAGGAAACCAACACACACAGACAAGTACCTCCACGCTTCATCTCATCATCATCCTCAACACCTACGTTCTGTGGAGACAACTCTTATTAACAGGGCTAACGCATTATGTAATACTGACTTCTTAGCAGATGAGTTGTCCCATGTACAGGACGTGCTAAGGAAAAATGGATACAGCGCAAGGAGGTCATACCCTATCCGAAGGTGTAAGGAAAGACTACCTAAGGTTCCCAGGCAACGGGCATTTTTAGGCTATGTTAAGGGGGTAACGGACAAAATCGGTTCCATTTTGAGGAAAAATTTTTCTATAGACACCATTTTTACTCCTTTATCAAAAATGTCACACCAATTGCGATCACCAAAGGATAGTATTCCTTACCAAAAACCTGGCGTTTATAAAATTGACTGCAGCTGCGGTAGTTCATATATCGGACAAACGAAGCGGACTATCGCCGAACGTGTAAGAGAACACATAGCAGCGGTCAAAAATCGTCAAGTGGAGAAGTCCGCGATTGCAGAGCACTTATTATCATCTGGATCAAACCACTGGATCGAGTTACATACACCTCATGTCCTTTCCACTGAACGACATTACTATCCAAGGATTGTTCGTGAAGCGGTTGAAATCAAAAAACACAACAATTTCAACCGGGAAAGTGGATATAAACTCTCACCAACGTGGAATCCGGTTATAAAAATGTATAAGTGTCGCGATCGCAAACAACCACGAACAATATTCTCGGAATACCGTAAGTGCAGTGTGTCGCCACCTTTACGTATAATAAAATCAAGTGGAGGGTACATCTGAAAATCAGTTAAAAACATTATTACCGGATTACCCTCAACTAAAATCAGAAGACGACACCCGCCAGTTCTCCAGTCTCCTCGTGACCACGGCTGCTGTAACGTAGCCGAAACGTCGAGGTAAATTAATTGTTTTAAAAAATGCACGAACAAGACCCGATTGCATATAATTATAATGTATACAAATCGTGTGAGTTTAAAAATATTATAAGTACCTATTACTTTTGCCTCTAAAGTTTGACATATTTTCATCAATTTTTTTTAAATTTCTTGGTGCTCGGCCAAAAAGAAATAAAAAAATACTTTTAAGCACGTGTGCAGTAAAGGATTTCAGTACATTTTTATTTAACACGTGTTTAAAGACTCACTTTCGGTGTTTACAATGAATTAAAAAATAGCGCTTTATTGCTCATACTGCATTGAAAAATACATTTTACAGTAGGTAACCGACCGACTAAAATATTATTACAATCTGACGTTTCTAAAACGTATTTAGCACTTGGGATCTCAGATCTTAGACATCTCATGCGCCTTATTTTCTTTAAAATAATAATAAAAACATAAAATGTTTTTATATCTTCATCTTGATGATTGCAAAAAGATCATATTTCATCAGAAGTGTGAACGACCAGAGTATATAACGTTAAAACTTAATTTAATCACAATAAAATTTAAAATATAACTTTAACAATTTTGGACCTTAAACTTATTTCTATAGAATTTACAGTACTCGCGTAGCACTCCCAGCCACACACGGCATACTTTGTAGCTATCAAATTTGTCTGTTTTGTCTATACCAGTGTCAGACCTTCATTTTTTTTTTATATAGCGACCACCTGAAATACTCGTCCGAATGAATTTAATCGAATAGGAACTGATCTTAGATATACGAGGTCAAACTTATACCTATTGTAGTACTCGTTGGGGCAGACAGGCTCCATATTCATAAGTCGTAACAACCTTTTATAAACTTTTATAGTGCATTTCACAATTTAGGTTAAGTCAACCGCACACCGGGTTATACAAAACTGTCAAATTTTAAACCTTATTGCTTTGAAGATACGAGCTTAAAATCAACTGAGGAATTTGACATATTGTATTAACTTGACCTACAGCAGTGTGTACATAGCCCTATATTTTTTTTTGCATATTTTAGTTTACTATAAAATATTCCCTTTCAACTAAAATTTTGAACTCGACTCTTTAAGACATTTTGTCACTGTCAAGCGGCTACAAGCATCTAGTCTTGGTATAGATTAATTAGCTAATCATAGATAAAACCATAGAGGTGTAGATTATAGATAGAGCAGAGGCGCCAGGCCGGTTAGAGAGAGAGAGAGAGAAAATCGCAGTCAATTTTCTACACACACATGGCAGAACGATTCGATGGTTTCTACATAGCTTTCCTTTACTTTGAATGCTTATTTGTATAATATAGATAAAAAGGGTACAACGTCAAAGTAACAATATTACTTACTTAAAATTTCTCATACTTAAATATGATCGAATATTACCTACCTATCAGTAACATTGTTTTTTACAGTTCACAATGACAACAAATACCTATGTCACAAGGTATTTTATTAATATGAGTAAACATCTTTCTTTATATTTCCTTATTTATACTTAACTGCCTAACTATAAGACAAAATTGTAACTGGGATACAGAGAAATAAATTTTTATTATTATTATAATATCTTTATTCAAATAAGCTTATTTAAAATGCTTTTGAATAAAGCACTGCTATATTCTCTCTCTTGCTAGTGGAGTTTCGTCACATTCACAGGGTACAGACAAACAGACCGATGTCTTCCCTACCTTATACATATATGTGTTCACGTCTGTCACGAGTTGCGATAATTAGCACCAAAATTATCTAACGCAATTCGAAGTTCTACCGCTCTGTAAATAGAATTAGACTTTCCAATACATAAGATTCATGTTTATTATCAAATCGATGATTTTTTTATACTAAGGAATTAACGGTGAGACGATCAAGTGCTTGAAAGATTCGTCAGTCCTGTTAGGTCCTGGGTGGCTCAGTGGTTAGAGCAGTGTCCCGGATGGCGAAAGGTTCGAAAAGAATGGGTGGTGGAGATGGCATTCATCTTATTCAAATATAAAATTAAATTCCTGAGAATTTGTTATGCCGTAAGATATCATATCTTGCATATTTGCTGAGTATTAGTAAATATACAGACCTCATAATTTTCAACCTGTGTGTGCCTTTTAGGTCTGTTTTCTAGATATTTATTATATTTTCAAGAACAAAATTGAAATAAAAAATGCTAATAAATTATGAATATTTAACACAATACTTAATCATTAAACAATATTAGACATAACATAATATTTAAACAGTTTCGCTAAAATTCATTATTTACTTTTATTCTTCTTTGTTGGTGGATAGCGGTGTCTTGTACGATTACTGGAAATTAAGTGTTTATTATTAATTTGGTCGTATTTAAATGAATATACACAAAAAGTCTGCATTTTTAACGACATATTCACAAATGATTGTCTTTAGGTACTTATTTCCCGTAAAATCAGCAATGAGAGAGTCCGTGTGTACTATCTGAAATTTAGTATCGACACTATAGATTTACATGATCGAACAGAATCTAAGTCAATTACGACATTTCATTTAAATTATTGTTTGCTTACTTACCCTTCGTACTGAATGCCAGCCATTTGAAATATAAAAGTCCAACCTAATTGTAGCCGCTAGTTAGCGCTGTCATCGCGCACCCAGCGAATAGTAGTCCTAATACTCATTTTAAATTCCACATCCAACGGGAATGACGAAGATTTCAAACACTTTCTCGACTATTGGTTAAAAATATTAGCTCAGTGGTCGTTTAATCGTCGATTGTAAAATATGTGAGAGCCTTTTACAACCTTAAAAATGTATGTTTTCAATAGGTTGCCTATATTATACTGTCACATGGAATCTGATAAATTGTATTTTAAAATTTACACTCCATAGTATTGTAATCGGTCGAGTGAGTGTTATGACGGTTGTATGTAGCCGTCAAACGGTCACGTTCAAAAACTATGTACGTGTATAGATTTAAAAATAAGTGCATCGATTTAAGAAAATAAAGTTGTACACATTTTTGAACGCGACTGTAGACGTGCCACTGTTGTATGTACAGACAGAATTTTTATATCTTGTGATTTTTTAATTTTTTGACATTAAATAAAGATAAATATTTTTTTATAAAAAAATGTTTTATTTTCTATGGAAAAATGAAAGAAATTGTAGTTCAACAAAATCATTTATTGCTAAGTAAATAAATAAGTTATAAAATAGTAAAAAATGGACTAGTCAATTAAAAATTACTCGAAGTATTCAAATGAGTTTTTAAATTCCGCAATAGATGGCGCTATATATCAGTCGGTACTAATTTATATGAGATCGTATTTGAAACATTATTGAAGCGTCCTTCGGCTGTATATCGCGCAATTTAAAATCTCATATTTTAGATTATCAATGTAGGTGTTCCGGACAAATCGATGCAAATAACAGATTTTCCTCTCATACATACACAAGTAATGTCCATTTATAATTTCTATTGCATTTTATATATCATACACCAAATTGACATGTGTGAATAAAATTATCATAGGATTTTGCAACTTGTCACATTTCAAAGGTCCGAAAGAAATAAATGCATACTGAAGTATATAGAAAATACTCGTACAGAATTAAATTATAAATAATAGTAATAGAAATTCCAATCCACCGTAGATAATGGAATGTCGTCATTCAAATGCCATCATCACAATAGTCAATGAAGGTAATTAACTACTAACATAATAAATCTCATACTTAAATACGCATGATACAAATTATCTAAAAATGGCCTTTCGAAGATAATACAAAAAGGAACAATTTGGTAAAATACACATATATCGTGCGCACAGTCAACAGTACGTCAGGCTAAAGGATACCTGTCACATTTTGAACCTTACGTATCGTCGATGAGGCTCAAAATCAATTGAGTAAATTTGACATATCGTGAAGCCCTGTGCACCTAATAATTTAAATAGGCAATGAGTTCACAGAGTGAATAACGAACATTTACAGATTCCGATACGTTCTAAAAATATTCTACTAGACCACCATCTCTCACCACGGGACGGAGTTTCAATAAATCTACGACTACGTGACACGTATCGGACGAATATATAAAATAATATTTTCTATGTTTCGGACGAGAGACTCGAAGCGGTTATATATTACCGATTCAAATTCAGAGACAGCAGAGATTCATCCTGCGCAGCGGCGGCACGCGGCGACAACTCGCGCTGGGGAACCGTCACGAGATACATTAACACTATGGCCACATAGCATTCTATGCTTGTTGTATACGACAGGCGATAAACAAATCCACTCCTCAGCTGGTAATAATTATGCACTCATTCTTCTTTAAATTGCAGTTTACATGCTTCATAAATTGTCATAACAAAAGCTGTATCAAATGATAGTGGGCGGAAACACGACGATTCCCGAGCCCGCCCGAAGGAGGCGTCACCGTCGGCCTCTGTCGCGTTCCGACCCCCGCGCCCCTCGCCCCGTGCGTAATATTAGGCGCGAACAGTCGTTATAAACTTCAATGATATTTATGTAGCATAGACTTAGATTACGACAGAGCAACTTTCGATTGAACGCTGCCGTTCGATACCTACTCCCTTCGGACTGCTAAACGTCGAACAGCCGAGTGGAACGAAAGCTACTATTCTTTGAATACTTCGTTAGTCCCCTCCCCAGAATAAGGAAAAAAGGTTACGATGATAACGTCCTCACGTTAGTCCCAGGACCGCGCCTGCCGGATAGACGGTAGACGTAAAACTTCACCTATTCAGCACACGAACAGAGCGATATTCCCATTGGCTACAATTTTTTTGCAAAAGCAGTCTATCTTAGCCTATTATTAGAGTTCATTTTAATGTTAACCACGTGTATGTTCACGGCTATAATAAAAATCTGCACGATTACTTTTGTCAGTTCCGAATATTATATTTTGAGCGCGGATATTAATTTTATGTGTGCATATTTCATTAAAAAACAACTAAAATTCTCACAGTATCTGCATTAAAACAATTTTTCAAATTACGCTGCACAAAAATGGCGCATGTAAAGTTGCTATATAGTCAACCACAAAGGATAACTCTAATAAACAAAGCCTAGCGTAAAGTAACTAAGATTAGGGGTAAAAATAAATAATCGAGTACTGCATAGACAGGATTATCAATATCAATGGCTAAATGTGGAAAAATGCTATTCAAATTTTTATTGCTATTTCAAGTGAAAAGAGCAGTGAATAGTTACAGTTGTGATTTCTTAGAAGGCAACGCGGGTATTGGAAACCGAAATTATATTTAGCCCGCGTTGCAAATTAATTATAAATATTTGTCTAAGTAGAAACCCAGCTTTAATATTAAAATTGCATGTAAATTGATTGCCATACCTATACGATATCAGAGTTTATGCAGTATCGATAAAATTTTATCGACAAATGAAAGCACCTTGTCAATGCTGTGAAATGTGCAAACACTGTGATTGTTTCTCGATTACAGTTATTCATTCAATATTTTTACATACTCATGAAACGTAATTCCTTCTTTTTTGTCTTACATTTCACTACACAAACAACAGGTTCGGCACATATTTGTTGTATTTCGCGCCGCACCTCGGACCACAATGACATTGTGCAAATACTGCACGGGGCGTACCGGCAATGCGACGTTCATACGACCGCTCGGGCAACCCCGTTTGCCCGAGCGGTCGGAGCGAATCGGAAGACCACGCCCACTTTATCGTTGCAACCTTTTTCCGCTCTTTGTCTTCCTACTATATACATACGTGCAATGTGTGCGTGGCGGCGTCGCGCCTGTGTGGGTGTTGGTGGGCCGCGTCCCTCCGCGCCGCCCACGCCCACTCCTGACGAATACAAATCGTCTACTTTATACACAGGCCCAGATTAACAAGCTTCTTAACCCCCCCCCCCCATTTATATATTGACTGAAACTGGCACTCTTTAATGTCGACACTATGCGATAGTTTCAAATCTACGGCGGAAGTCCTTGTATACTGGAAAGAACCAACTTTGCAACTCGGCAAGGGCTACTCTTTTAATCAATTTTTTTAATTCAGATAATCTGAATTGAAAAATAACTCCATTAGACTATGAAATCGCTTTCGATAAGTATTAACACGTTCACTGCGTAACAGGCCTGCCGCGGTATTTCAGCTAGTGCGGAAGAAGTAAACTATGTCCTTCTCGCTAGTGCGAAACGATCATCTCAGGTGTTTATATAAATTCGACAGAGACAAATATATAGTTCTTCTTGCGGTCAAAATTGTAGGTGTTCCCCATCAAAACATAACGGCAGGCTTTTATCGACCTACCACGCACTGACGGTGAAAAACATCCGCTGAGTGCGGCAGCGGGCCTGTATCGGCCCGCCCTTCCTACAGGCAGCTTTCGACCCGATATCGCACAGAGCGCGCGCCCCGCCAGTTAGTGTTGTGCTATCTAACTGATCTGACGTAGCGTTCGATATACTCAACGATGGCAAGCAATAAAAGAAAAATACAAATTTTGGAAAATAGAGTAATTCGCCCTGCAGTTATTGAAAGTTATTTAGTTTCGCGAGTTCTGTGGTAAAACTCATAAATGGTTAATAAATCACACGGAATTAAGAAAAAAAATCAAGTAAAACCTATATAAGAATAGCTGGTTGGCGTAGTGGATAAGCGCCACGGCCCACGATCGTAGTCGTTAAGCAACTTTCGCAAGGGTCGGTCACGGGATGGGTGACCAAAAAATTACTATCTCGAGCTACTCCGTGCTTCGGAAGGCACGTTAAGCCGTTGGTCCCGGCTGCATTTGCAGTCGTTAGTACCCTCCAATCCGCATTGGGCCAGCGTAGAGGGTCATGGCCCATCCTCCTTAACCATCCATAAGGAAGGCCTGAGCCCCTGCAGTGGGGACGTAAAAGGGCTGGTGATGTGATGTATGTGAAGTAAAACCTAAGGACAATGACCATGTCCTTGAGATGAGCGCTAAACGAAGAAATTGTGCAGGATGTTACGACAGACTGCGAAAAACCTTTAATGGTACGCAAAAAAAGTTAAGAAAATAAAAAAAATATTGCAGGAAATGCAACCAAAACCTTTGCGTAACAAGTTTCCAAGACAACCATAAGTAAATAAAAACATTTTTCAGTTCTTTTACGATAAATCTGTTTTATTTTCGATGTCCCCTTATTTTTCTCTGTCCCATCACTACTAAAAATACTTTCTAGTGCGGTTCAGGTCGATATATGGACTGCCGCTTTTTCTGTTTGGCAGATCCTGGGGCAAATCAAACCTAAGGAAATTGGGTTCAAAGTCATTCTAACAATATAAAAAATAAATGTATACATTATATTTCCACAAAGTTATAGCAATTTAATCTATCCTAATGCTGGTGGGTCTAGAAAAACCTGCCACGCACTGCCGGAAATATCATTGGGGGCGCATTTTGACCCGCCGCCGCACCAGATGAAGGGTTATGATTTTACTTGCCGCTGTGAACGTGTTAATAAAGACACTTACAATTAGACACAGTGCTATATGGCGTATTTATCTTTGAAAAATCCAATTCGGGGTATCTGTGAACTGATGTCACCAATATAAAATATATCAAAACAACTCACCGCACCGACGCACGGGAACGCGGTCTTCTTCTTTAATCTTTGGGGCGGCGTGGGAGCCGACGACGGACTCGTCATCTCACTCCCACTCGTTCTCGAGACTCGTGCACGTCTCTCTCCAACGTGAGACGCGTATTTGGAACAGCTGGCCGTCTCGCTCTCGAACGCACGGCACCTGCCCCACCAGACAGAGACGCACTCGGAGCAGCAAGCGTCGAGTATACCTTCATCAGTTTTCGTATTGTCTATTCGCCTATTCTCTAATCTACGTTGCAACGTTTCGATTAATCGTTCTTGTTCCTTTATTTTATCATCCTGACCTCTGAAAAATATTGATTATAAAGAATCAGTAAAACAATGTTTATTCATAAAAATAATAAAACCTGTGAGTCAAAAAGAATGATCAGACACTTTTGAAGAACTATAGATTGGTCTCGCTTTTGAGCCATATCTATAAATGGTTCCCAAGAGTTATTGTGAATAGTCTCGCTCGTAGGCTCACCGACTTCCATCCTCCCGAACAAGCCGGATTCCGAAAAGGCTATAGTACCATGGACAATATTCATATGCTGCAGCAAGTTATACAGAAGACCAAAGTATAACCGGCCACTCTGTTTGACGTTCGTAGACAAGGAGAAAGCCTTCGATTCGATCGAGACATGGGCGGTGATACTTTCCCTCCAGTGGACTACAGGTACATCGAGGTGCTAAAGCGTCTGTACAAGAACGCTACTATGTCGGTCCGATTCCAAAATCAGAACTCAAATCCCATCTAATAACAGCGAGACGTGAGAAGAGTAGATGATATTTCTCCGAAGCTATTTACCGCTTTGGAGGATATTTTCTAGCATCTGGTTCGGAAGGGATACGGAATTAATATTAATGGCGAGTATCATACACTCCTTCGCTTTGCTGACGAGGTAGTCCTAATGGCTGAGATTTTGGAGGACCTAAAGACCATACTCGGGTTTCTCAGACGTACATCCCAAAGGTCTTAAGATGAACACGGATAAGACGAAAATCACGTCAAATGTCTATGTCGTTGTCGACCACTGTGTGTACCTTGGACAAACAGTCCAGTTAGGTAAGCCCAACTTCGAGAAAGAGATCTCCCGTCGATTCCAGCTCGGGTGGGGAGCGTTCGGGAAGCTACGAAAAGTCTTCGCGTCCGAATCACTTCAGTGTCCCAAGACCAAAGTCTTCGATCGGGGTGTGTCGCCAGGGATGATCTACGGAAGCGAAACTGCGGGTCTCATGAGAAGACTCAGGCAACGGAGAGAGCTATTCTCGGTATTTCTCTAAGTGATCGAATCGGGAATGATGAGAGATGACGCTCAGCCGAAGGGGCAGCGAACCGGGCGAGCCAGAAGAACCGTTGGCCGTCTGAGAGGAAATATTCGGGAATGGCGACCACGCACCGAACAACATTCAGGGAGGCCCTCGCCAGGTGGACCGACGATCGGTCAAAGATTGCGGGAGCGCAGGTGCGATCGTTTTGAAGATCTGTGGAGGAGGCCTACGGACAGCAGTGGGTAGCGTATGGCTGATGATGGTGATGGTGAATCGTATATAGGTACAACGCGTAGGTACCTGTAGTGCTGCACGCAGTTGTGCACGTGCGGCAGCAGCGCGCGCGCGTGGCGCACCAGACGGCGGCCGCGCGCGTGCGCGTGCTGCAGCTGCGCGTGCAGCCGCTGCTGCTCGTGCGCCGCCGCCTGCTGCGCGCGGGATAACTGCTCGCGCACCGAACGGATCTGTACCAATCGTCCGACCGTAAACTTTAACATTCTCCGGAATTGGGTCCTCTCCGACCACATCCAGGACATGTACACGCAAGTTTTTGATTAGACTCTTTGATTAAAACAAAAAGGGAAGATACGGCAGAAGCGCTTTGTTAATAGAAACTACAAATTAGGTGCATGCACACAATTTCACTTTTGATACTATTAGTACGGTCAATCACTTCACGAATAATCACTAGATACCCTACCAAAAGTTGATTTTTGCAGGAAACGAATGGACCGAAGATGGACGTAATTTCCGTTCCTTTTAACTAACATATTAAAAACTGAGACTTGCAAAGTTTGAAACCACAGAACATGTCGCCTCTCCGCACACAAATGAAGATTAGATGAAATAATCATTTTGTTCACTACATGAAAAACCGCCACGCGATACGTTCGCGATAACATAAACAAAATTCCAAAAAGATACTAAGCTAAAAAATCTCACGATTAAAAACAAACTCTAATTTAACGTGCTAATAAATAATTTACTTTAACATGAATGTTGAACTGCCACGTGACTGTCCAGCTTGTATACGGGGATACCAAAAGGGAAAAAATATTTTAAGATGATGCACATTTTAAAAAATTGGGGACATCATTTTATGTGCGAACTATTAAGATTAGATTTTGCTGTAACCAAGTGAATAGTGAAAAATAACGCTTTTCCCTATATAATTTAATAAAATATCTGATAAAAAAAACGCAGTACAAAAACTAAGAAAACTTAATGATAAACTCTATCATTTTGCAATAAGACTTCTCTGTGTGAAATAAAACAGGGAGAAAAAAAACAGCCCTTGCTGAGTTTCTTGCCGGTTCTTCTCAATACAAGGTCTCCCGCTGTAGTTTTGCGAACCGATGGCGTAGTTTTCGACTTTCACAAGTGCTCTGTAAAAGCCTAAACTGAATAAATAATTTTTGATTTTGATTTTGATTTTGATCATATGTCTGTGGAGTAATATAATTAGGCGAGGGAAAGTGTAAAAAAAAAAACAAAAATAAGAAAACAGCAGATTTTTTGTATTAATCACATTAAGCCTAATTTTTTTTTTCTTACTGGTATCATTCCGATTGTGCATATTAGTGATGGGACATAATATTAGTTGATAAAATAAGAGCTTTAAATTTTGTTATTAAACAGTTAAATGTAATTCAGTTCCACAATGTTCTACAGTGGTTTGATAGTAATAATATAAAGCTTAATTCAAATAAAACGAAATGCATAAAGTTTGCATTACCTAATGTGGGGAATGTTAATACACTTATAAATTTAAATAGTGAAAAAGTTGAGTTGGTGGAATCGACCAAACTTCCTTAGTTTTACACTAGATTCCCGACTGCAATGGGATCCTCATACTGATAATTTGTCAAGTAGACTGAGTTCTGCAGCATTTGCTGTTAAGAAAGTTAGACTCTTGACAAATGATGAAACGGCAAGATTGGTATATTTTAGTTATTTTCATAGTGTAATGACGTATGGTCTATTGTTGTGGGGTTCTGCGGCTAGCATTCAAGATATTTTTATTTTACAAAAGAGAGCTGTCCGCGCTATATATAATTTACGCTCTAGAGAATCTCTCAGAGAAATATAAAAAAATATATATATATTTTGACTGTTGCCTCTCAATACATCTATGAAAATATGAGTATGCAAGAAAACATTATGATTCCTTCACAAAAAAAAGTAGTGTTCATAATCTTAACACAAGAAATAAAAATAAACTTGCCGTTCCAAGCTTCAGACTTCAGAAAACCAGTGAATAATTTCTGGGTAAATGTATTGCTATGTTCAATAAAGTTCCACAAAATGTAGTTGACCTACCCATAAATAAATTTAAAATTCATGTAAAGAATATACTTATGAGTAAAAGCTATTATAAAGTTGATGATTATTTTAAGGATCGCAATGCATGGAATTAATAGCCTTCGCTTTGTTCTATAAAGACTAATTATATGTTCAACCTATGTCCTACAGACTTTGGAAGTTTATTTATTATTGTGATTTGATATGAAATGACATGATTTATGTAAATGTTATTACTTATGACAAAGAGCTGGTAAGTTTCTTTCGCTTGTTCTTCTTGTCAGCTAAAAGACGTCCTGAACAAGTGGTAGGGGAAAAAATTTTTTTGGACGAATCAAAAGTGCTTGTAATAAAGATATTTTCATTTCTTTATTACAAGCACTTATTATTTATAGCACATCAGAATTTTTTAATATCTATCTGCGTGTAATTAATTAACTGAATCTTCGTAAAAAAAGTGCCTGGATATTTCATTATTTCATTTGTTCATGTTGCATATGTTATTATTAAGGTTGAGGGTAAAATAAGAATCAAGCGCGGCTGCGACCGCGCCTCTTGATAATAAAGCAGTGTGAAACTAACTACGGTGTTTATTGGTTGTGTCACCCCTCGTCTTGCTATAAAACAGTGGCGACGACCGAATCCTCGTTTAAAATGTCTACAGGCGTGTTATATGGTTTTTTGACATCTTTTGACCACACTTCTCAAGAATGGAGCACTTACAAATCCAGAATTACACAGTGGTTTATTGCTAATAACATGGACGACGTAACGGACAAAAGCAAGGTCAAGCGAAGGGCAATTTTGCTTAGCGCTTTTGCAGAACCAACCTATAAATTAGTTAGTAACCTGGCACTACCGAAGAAAATCGAAGAAGTGGAATATATTGAGATCATGCAATTATTGGACGACCACTTTATTCCAAAAAGGTGTGGTTTCGCAGAACGATTTCATTTTTATTCGGCGGTACAACAGCCAGGTGAAAGTCACACAATGTGGGCGGCCAGGATAAGGGGACTGGCGGCACACTGCGGCTTCAAAAATTTAGATGAAGCAATATTAGATAAATTTGTCATGGGCATGTGCGCCGGACACGAAAAGGATAAACTGTTTGCACAGAATTTGCAAGATTTAACTCTTAGCAAGGCAGTCGAGTTGGCTGAGAGTGTACGCTGCGCTCGCGACGCGGCGGCGACGGCAGCGCGACCGATCGGCAGCACTACTTCGGCGATGGCGGTCGACGGAGTATCGCAGGCGGCGGTTTTCAAGATGTCTAGCGATTTAAAGTGTAGCGTGTGCGGTTATCGTAATCATAGTGCTGACAAGTGTCGTTTTAAAAAGTATAAATGTAAAAAGTGCAATAAAATCGGTCATTTAAGCCGTGTATGTTCGTCAAAATACCATAAAGTCAATTTCATTACGGATGGCACTATGGATGAGGGAGATGACGGTAAGTCATTGTTTAATATTCGTTGCCCAGTGGGCAATCCCATGACTGAGCGAGTTAGGGCGAATGGTCTGTTTATGGAATTCGAAGTAGACAGTGGGGCCGCGGTAAGCGTAATATCAAATAAAACATACGAGAAATACTTTAGTGATGTGCCTTTATTATCCACCAACAAACAACTTGTAAATTATACAGGGGGCAATATGAATATATTGGGGGTTATAAAGTTGCCAATTAGTTATGAGGGTCTTACACAGGTCCTTAATGTTTTCGTAGTTATGGGTGGTGGCCCACCTTTGCTTGGTCGTGATTTTATACATGCTTTCAGACTGGAATTTGTACCGGCGACCAACTTCTTTTGTGCGGAATCGCTTCAAACGTTAACAGAAAACTTGATTCAAAGTTATCCAAAGTTATTTTCAGGAGAATTAGGTTGTTTTAATAAGTATCTTGTTAAGTTACAAGTGAAACCTGAATCAAAACCAATCTTCTTTAAACCCCGACCAGTAGCGTTTGCCTTAAAAAATAAAATAGATAAGGAAATTGACCGCTTGTTGAGTTTAGGAATATTGAAACCTACAGATCATTCGGAGTACGCATCACCTATTGTTCCAGTATTGAAAAAAAATGGAGAAATTCGTTTATGTGCCGACTACTCTGTTACTATTAATAAACAGTTGGTTGTTGATAAATATCCATTACCTACAGTTCAAGAGCTGTTTTCTAAACTACATGGAGGTGAATATTTCACAAAGCTTGACCTTTCCATGGCCTATAATCAATTTTTACTTGACGAACACTCACAAAATTTAACTTGTGTTAATACTCATCGCGGCCTTTTCAAATATACTAGGTTAGTCTTTGGATTAGCTAGCGCACCAGCTATTTTCCAACGGGCCATAGAAAGCGTCTTGGCGGGTATAGAAGGCACGGTCTGTTTTTTGGATGACATTTTGATAAGTGGTAATAATATTCAACACTGGGACAGGCTTACGGCTGTATTGAAGAAACTCGAATCAGTCGGTCTTACACTTCAAGCGAATAAATGTGAATTTTTTAAAGAAAATATTGAATATTTAGGGCATATTATTGATAAAAAGGGGATTAGAAAGTCTCCAGATAAAGTGAAGGCTATGACTGAAGCCCCAGTACCAACAAATGTGGCTCAGTTACAAGCTTTTCTGGGATTAATAAATTATTACCGAAGTTTCGTGCCTGATATCTCATCCATTCTAAGTCCATTGTATAGTTTGTTGCATAAAAATACTAAGTGGGTTTGGACAGAAGTGCATCAGGAAGCTTTTGAGAATATAAAAAAAATATTAGCATCCGATCAGGTGTTAGCTCATTTTGATATAAATGCTAAGTTAATCCTTACCGTAGATGCGTCACCAACGGGTCTCGGGGCAGTGTTGTCGCAAAAATGTAGTGATGGTCTCGAGAAACCCATATCTTTTGCTTCTAGAACACTTTCGGTGCCAGAAAAAAAATATTCTCAAATACAAAAAGAAGCCACCGCCATAATATTTGGTGTTAAACGTTTTCATCAATATCTTTACGGCAGAGCAGATCCTTTTATTTTAAGAACGGATCACAAACCCTTAATTTCAATTTTTGGGTCTCATCGTGGCATTCCAGAAATTTCGGCAAATAGGCTGCAACGTTATGCAATTTTTCTATCGGCGTACAATTACGTTATTGAGTATGTGCGTAGTGCGGATAACAACGCGGATTATTTCTCTCGGGCGCCGATAGAAAACGGTAATTTATCTTTGTTTCCCTCTAAGGGCGGCGACTATGAAGAACGAGCAGCGTATATAAACTTTGTAGTGGAGGGCAGCTTGCCTGTCACTCTGCAACGTCTGCGCAGTGAAGTTACTGAAGACGCGATACTTAGTCAAGTTGCGAATTATGTGATGAATGGATGGCCTAGGCGGGTAAACGATAACAATATAAAACAATATTTTCTTTGTCGTTCAGAGTTAGCTATGGAAAATGGTTGCTTAATGCGCGGACATAAAGTTGTTATTCCGACATCATTACGAGATCAAATATGTAGCGAACTGCATAGCTCACACTTCGGCGTAGTGAAAATGAAAGCGGACGCACGCAGACGATTTTGGTTCCCTGGCATTGATAGGTATATAGAACAGCTGGCGGCCGCGTGTGACGTATGCGCGCGCTTGCGCCCGTCCCCACCACATTCAACACTCGCACCTTGGCCGTATCCACCTCATAGTTTCTATAGAATACATTTGGATTTTTTCGGCCCATTTAATAATCAAATGTTTTTAATTATAGTTGATGCGTATTCGAAGTGGGTTGAGGTTTACAATATGAATTGTTCTTATGGTTCTAAGGCAGTTATAGAGAAGCTTACAGATTTAATGTCTAGATTTGGAATTCCACATACCTTGGTGAGTGATAATGGTACGTCGTTCACATCACAGGAATTTCGTAATTTTTGTACACTTAATGGTATTTCTCACATTTTTGCCCCGGTTTACCATCCAATTAGTAACGGTCAAGCAGAAAGCTTTGTAAAAATAGTAAAAAAGGGATTAAAATGTGTTTTAAATAATACTTCTAATAATAAGTTAACAAAAGAAAATATGTCCAAGTTTCTGTTCGATTATAGGAATTCCATAAACAGTACCACGGGAAAATCTCCAGCTGAACTATTGTTTGGTCGTTCATTACGATCGAGATTAGATTTGTTAAGGCCAAAACAAGTCAGTCCTTCATCCATGGACGCCATTGATAAAGTAGGACAAAACCAGTTCTTACAGATTAAACAATATAGAGGTAAAAATAGACCTGACTTTAGAGTAAATGATAAAGTATGGACAAAAAAATATTTACAAAATCATAAATTTACTTGGATTGAAGGCGTGATTAAAAAGAAATTAGGTAGCGTTATGTACTCAGTGTATCTTCCGGGACACGATGTAGAAGTTAGCAGACACGTTGATCAGTTAATATTACGCTGTGGACATGAAGTACCAGTGATACAAAATGATATTCATTCTTGGGAACCAGAACTAATTTTGGAGGAAAACAGTCCATCATCTACTTCATCGACCACTACCACGGCAAGTTGTATGGTTGCTTCTGCCCCTGTAGAGGAGATTATACTATCAAACCAGGACAAGGACATTGACAGGGGGAAGGAAAGGGAGGCGACAAGTGAAGTCACTATGGAACGCAACCTTGCCGCGACTGACCTCACAGACCATGGAGATGGTCAACTAATGGAAAAAGAAAATGTCTATGTTCGGTCTAAACGTCAGCGTAAAAAAGTTAACTACAAGATTTAAAGATTTTATTGTTATTTGAATATTTGGGGGAAGAATTGTTGCATATGTTATTATTAAGGTTGAGGGTAAAATAAGAATCAAGCGCGGCTGCGACCGCGCCTCTTGATAATAAAGCAGTGTGAAACTAACTACGGTGTTTATTGGTTGTGTCACCCCTCGTCTTGCTATAAAACAGTTCAGTATAAGTTCATCTATTATTTTCTCTTGTAAACAGTATTATTTAGTTTTATATAATTATGGCATATACTTATCCATAACGTTGTTATGAAATGATGAAAGAAAAGCTCTAAATAAATATGTTTTAGTTATCGATTACGATCCATATAATTAACAATACGATTCCGAGCAGCAGCAGCCTATCGGTACATTTCAGACAAATGGAGACACAGCACTATTTTTTGCAAAAGTGCACAAAATGATTTACATTGCTGTCTAGTAATGGGGTCAGAAACATTGATGTTGGTTTGAGCAATCAATGTATATTTTATTTGACATTGTGTCAAATTATTACGTTTTTTATATTTTAGCACTAAAATTGTATTTACCAGTGAAAGGAAATGTTTGCATTATTACCACGCTTGCCCCGCCCACTTACTACTTCTTATCTCTCTCTATGTTCTGTGTTTGAAACTTAGATATCAATACAAATACGAAAAAGTACAAATGAAATAAGAGATGTTTATTGAATTTTCAAAATTAATTTACTTTTATACATAAAAGAAAATAAATATAATTTTATGACTTCACAATTTCATGTTATATAAACGCTACATACAATTGCTACACTCTCACAGGTTGTCCCACGAACTGTAAATATCACAAGTTCCTGTCTTGCTCGTGCAAATTTGTTGAAATCAATTGCTGCCTCACTCACCCGATTGAACTGCTCGGTAGCAGTTATCGGTATAACCGTATGGCTGATAATGATGGGGCTCACGCTGAAGTTAGAACTCATAGCTGTCTCTTGCTTGCTCGGGAATACCGTTTGAGTGTGTTAGTTTATATACGTAATTTTTCAGTGTCATGTTTTGGTCAATGTCGTATCTTCCATTTTTGTTTTGATCAAAGGTTAGAACCCTTTTGTTATTTATGTTACTTTAATAATACATTTTTTTTTCAAAATATATATATAATATTACTTTCCCCCAAACGATTTTATTAAATTTTATTTCTTCTAAAATATCTATCGCCATCGTCGAGCTCGACTGAAACCTCTCGTCGACGTTTCCGCCGTAAACTTTTATGTGATTTAATTTGAATTCGCTCTCTTGATCTCGTTGAATATATTAAGTCTATAAGTGATGAATACTTTCCTATAATTTGGAAGCGAGCAAAAATAACTCCCATACCAAATAGTACTTTTACCACTGACATTGAGATATACCGTCTTATATCAAAATTCTGCCAATTTGCTAAGGTTCTAAAAAAATGTCACTAACCAATTTTTTGCAGCAAGTCTAAAATTAATCATTTCTATTCAACACGGTTTCATTAAAGGTTGTAGCGTTATTACCTATTTGGTGACTTTCATCGATATGATTTTGAACACCATAAATAACAAGCTACAGGTTGTGTTATATATACATATACATTTTACCAAAATTTGACAAAATTCGCCATAATACATTACTGTCAAAAATTTGGAAGCTTAGGATACATGGTGACTTGTTAAGATGGATTAAATCCTAAATAGATAATAGAAGTCAAGCTGTAGTTTATGCTGGTTGCACTTCATCTTATAAAGGTGTGTAAACAATTAGTTCAAGAGTGCCCGAAGGCTCACACTTAGGACCCTTATTATTTATTCTGTATATTAATGAGTTCACCGATAACTTAGTCACAAAAAGGTAATATTCTCATATACGGTTCCTAAGACCTGCTATAGAAATAAGACGTTTGTAAGATCTTGTAAAACTTACGACCAAAATTTGTGTGATGTTGACATCTTTTGCTTGAACTTAAAAGAAACTAACAGAGAATCACTGGTAATTTTGAAATGTGCAAGGCAAAATTTTTTGTCCTAATTAATTGATTATTTGGTGTGTCATACATACATAAGGTTTAATTTTTCTTAATGTTTACTAAATCCAATATGGAACTACAAGTTTTTAAGAATATTTAGTTTGTTATAATAAACATGTTTGTTAAGTAACTGCTTCTTCCTTAACACTAAAAAATAAAAAAATATATTTTTGCGAATTAATTTCCAACTCGAATCCATATTATTGATAAAAATTATACTTTATTTAAAATATACTTACGAGCGTGTTTCTATAATTCCTCGTTATATACCTAAAGGAACATGATATTTACCTGGTCTGATTTTTGTGCGTCGTTCGCTAGTAGTTCTCGCATACGCGCCATCTCCTGTGCAGAGTGATCTTCTAACGATGCTTATGAGAACAATCATTACCAATATTAAATTACATATTAAGTATAGCGACTAATTATAATGAAGAAATATATCATTAAAGTGATGCCATAACTTGCTTATGATCATTCCGACTTTATCGTGCGATAAAATACGTGTGCCTATCGCACGATAATCTAAAAGTCGCCAGTCGGTTTTCCTTTTTTCGCCGCTTGCGTTGCTATGATCACGCGATTACGCATAACTAAAAACCCTAAGATGAAATCTTTTACTTTAATTACGAATCGCACCGCAAGATCAAAACTATCGTTCAAGTTTTAATGTGCAATCTTGGCTTAATGAGATTACACGTGAGCTTCGTTATGAATCCACTAAAGAGATTTGTGAGCTTATCGCGTCGTACGACAAATTCGCATTGTTTGCCTGTTCGACCGTAGTCACTCAAAATTGACGCCTAACGGTATCAACTCGGCCAGCGATGTCAGCACGTCAAAGGTAACGTGGTAATAATAATAATAAAGTGGTATCTACATAAAGCTTACCCTGAGCCTTTTGCAGTTGTCTGGAGATGGATTTACAGGCTGCGTCCTTCTCTGCGATTCTCTCTTCCATTAAAACTAGTTGTGCTCTTAGGTTTTCCAACTATAAAAAAAAAGAAATATCGTCACATACCTAACATAAATAAGACTTCTTTTAAATTTTAAAAAATATTGTTAATTGTTTAACATGTGCCTGGATTCTGGAAGAACATGAGGACAATCGAGTGACTTAACATACTTCTAAACCTTTAGACTATAAGACGTTTACACAATTATACAAAGGATTTTGTGTTCAAAATTCTTCAACTCTTTAACATAACATCTAAAAAAGCAGAAGAAAAATGTAAAAATATCATTAATATTAATTTCACCCACGGGGGGGAGGGCGGGCAGCGGCGCGATGTCTGCTCTATAAATATTTACTCCCTTTCTTACTAATACTTTCCTTGACTAATGGTCAATTTCTGCTCCATAAAAGTCTATCGAGTGTATGAAGACTGTTACTATACACGCAGGGCTACAACTTACTTCGTTATTTTTATCTTCTATCATCCTCTTGTACTGTTCGAGATCTTCCTTCTCTTTCAACGTTGTCTCCAGCTCACCCAACCTTTGCCGTGCTTCACCTAATTGAATCTGCAGAAAATATAAACTGTTGCATTTCTTTCTGATACACCAGATCAACCAGTTTTAAAAAGGGAGTTCAGAAGGGGAATGGAGGGCAAGATAGCAGGATGGGATAAGAGACCCTTTCGATAAACCTAAAACACGTTTCATCTCAGCCGTCATAATTCCTACTTAAACACATACGGTAATTTTAAATTTAGTAACGAAGTTTAGATCAACTCGCGCTTATCAGTCTATGTATGTATGTATGTTTATTTCTATGTGGCGTTCTAAAGACCAAATGCGTTGGCCAATTTTGATAATTCTTACGTCAATCGATTCGTCTTAACCTTGCGAGTGTCACTAAAGACATGACAGTAATCCAAATTCACCACAGCGACAACCAGACGCCATATTGTCAAAATGATGAAAAAAAAAATCGATCAATTATATCAAGTGGGGTGTCGTTGAATAGGTGTCCTTTATCATTTTTCATTTTAAGTAATAGTTTAGGATATATAACGATTTAAAGTTGTTTAACAAAACATTCTCGCTAATTTTCTTACTTATTGATTTAAGTTTTTGTTTAAAGTATAAACGATATACAAACAAACAAAAAAACAGTGAAAAAGCACGAAGAACAAATATTTTTGGTAAAAAATAAAGCATATATAACTTTGAGCCGAGTTAGGTCTCTAGAGGGACTAATCATCAGTAGTTTAGACCACCGCAAGTTACTTAATAATCCCAACGATATTAACTCCCTTAGTGAAAAGATTTGATTGCGATTTTGTATTTGCCATTTTATAAGTCAACGAATCGTTACTAAAAAGTATAAAATAAAAATAAATAATTTAAAAAAAAAACAAAAAACCCAACTACGTAAAAACGAATTTTCAAAAATACATGAAAAAATTAACTTAAATATAAACTAAAAAGAAAATCTTTTGGGAAGATTTAATTGGTAATATTTTTGTTTTCTCTTTAGTTTTTATTAAGTTAATTTTTTCATAAATTTTTTGAAATTCGTTTTTTTCGTGTTATACTAATTTGATTTGATTTCTTACTCGACTTATATTGATTAATATTGATGGGTGATAATATATATTTTTATAACACAAAATTAAAGCTTTCCATCTTAACCCCCTTTCACCTATTAGTAAAAAAAAATAATATTGAGAACCTCACTTTTAAACTCTCGTTGACGTTCTTCAGTCTCATGTTTTCTTCTTCCAATCCACACGTACAATCGACCTAAAAAAATAAATATTACTTAAAAGCCTGAACACACGAGACAATGTTATTGTTTTACTATTTCTTTAAACGTTTGTTTATATTATATACGCAAGTAAAAGTACATATATCAAGCCATCCAGCTGCAATATTATCTAATATCCATCCAAACAGAATGACAAAACTATGAACGAATGATGGATGAATACAATTCACTTCACTTTCAGCAAGTTGCACAAACGTGCATTAAAATTGTAATTAGTTTAAAGTGACATTACCGATACAAATATTACATTCATTAAATCTTAATGCTGACCGTTTTAATTTTAATGAAGCATAATTACACAAAAGGTGGCCTTATTGCTAAGGTATATTCGTTTCATCTCTAATAATTCATACTATTCCATAGGTTTTATGGATGACGTTTTCATATCGCGCGGAGACCATCGTCTGTATGCAATCTAAGTAATCACGATTTTGTTAGGTGATATATACTCCTAGGGTAGGCGAAAAATAGACAGTGACCGAAAATTATATGCATGCGATGAAAAAAAACCATACTTATCGTCAGCCATAGAAGTTTATGTATCTTTTCCGAGTAGTACTGCGTTTTATGGAACGGAGCGCTAAAGGTCGCTGATTCCACCCCTTACTGCAATAGACTTAAGCAATCCGGGGAAACGATAGATAGTTCTATTCTATGAACAGCGAAATGTATCGTTTTACTGCACCGCTCATATAATACTTTGGGTCATTGGTCGTGTTTTTTGCATGCCTTGGAAGACAGAGACAGAGAAAGTTAGAGGAAGTTTTTTTAATATCAAATAATGTTTCAAACTTGTCAAAATCACTTAACACACTAAATATTATTTGTAGAAGTATGTAACAAACAAGAAGACACACCAAGTTAAAATGTATAACTTTATTTGAGAAAATAAAGCAACAAAATTTATATAAGTAACAGAAATTTATTCCGGCTAATTACGGTTACAATCTCACCTGTTAATTAAAATATTCTAAAAAAAAAGGTCGTTCAAGATTAATATGACAAAACGAATAATATATTCGATAAATCTATTCAAAATATTTTACATTCTTTTAAAAATTACCATCTCTGGTGCCCGAGACTCGATTTGTAGCTTTCACGACCGTAGTGACGGCTCTAATTTATACAGCCGTGACTTCAAGGAGGCCGACGAATTTCTTAAAAACTCGTTGCATTGCACTTCAAAGTCGTCAATAATAAAAAGAGGACAAGGCAAGCGAGTCATGCAGATATGCATGCATGCATGCATATACATGCGCATATGCGCACAGCGAGCATGTGGCGGAGGCGCTGCAGCTGCGCGGAGATGCGCCGCGCGTCGCCCGCCGCGGCCCCGCACGCCCCGCACCCGCCGCGCTCCCACACGCCCTACCGATAACATTGCTCACTAACATTATCATATCTCTCTTTCTTTTATTCTGTTTCTTAGTCTTTCTAAGGTTAAACTATTGTAATCAAAAATAATGTAGGTGTTCCCCAAACTGGCAATTGATTTATTTAGCATAAATAAGATCAAAATTACAGGGAACTTTGTCTAATTCTTTATACCAATATAGATAAAAATCCGACAGTTCTTAATAATAACAAAAGGAAATTAATGTTTTAATGGCTTTTAAATCAGCCGTCTTGTTGAACAGTCCAAATGTTATAATGATTTAACTAGAAAACTAGGCGCGCCCAATTGAACGGCTGATTTAACCAGTTGGCTGTGACATATATAATCAGTAGTAAAAAAATATACACCGTTTTAAAATATGACCCTCTAGCTTCATGCATAACGATATCATTATTGATGGTTATCTATTATTTATTTAAATCACTTTTATAAATTAACCATTTGTAAACAGTAAATATAGAAAACATTTGTATTAGATAGTTCATTATTGATTTCTTAATTGAAATTAAGGACTCTACTACTTGTTATTATATTATATTGCATGAAAAAGATAAAATTTTCAGTTAATATTAAATTCGTTTTTTAAAATATTGAAGGAACGACAGATTAATTGTTATTCCAACTTATTGTAATTTAATTCGAAACTTCGATCTTCTTGATCTAAAATTAGTACTGGACAGTTTTAGTTAATGAATAAATACCGAGTCATCGTTGGACGTGTCCAATTTGAGGCTGTCCTCCTCCACCGGCGTGTCCTGGAAAAACAATACTTACACTTACTAAAACAATAGCACTTATAACGCGCTCTCACATAGATCTTACCTACATGATACTACGTACATCTACACCTAATGAATTTAATAAAAAGTTATTAAAACATACGCTGTCAGCTTCAGCTGTTTGTGTTACTCTGTATAATTTAGGACTTTTAGGTGAAAATTTAAGATTAAGCTATAACAAGACAAACCGAATGTCGTAAGTCACTAAATTAAAAAAATTATAAAGACACGGCTGCCAAAATCGACCTAAATGTAAAAGAAACAAGTTGTATTATTGCTTGGCTAAACAGAATTCTCATTGCAATACAGTCGTGTTTTTTTTCGAATATACTCATCAAAAACTTTAATTTGTTACGCACATTGCTATAATTAAAGAAAAAAAGATTTCCATGTTTTTTAAATGGCGTCATACATACGCCCTGTAGAATATTTAAGAAAATATATAACCACTCAGGATGATATAATGTTTCTTAAGATATCCTATATACTTATATCTATTAAATATGTTAAAAGTTACGGTGGAATAAAGAAACTCACACTAACTCAAACACGATACACTCCTTTTTAAGCAGTCGAGTAAAATAGCAGTTAGACCTAACTTCATAGATGTGGTGGATGCGGAAAGTCAATAAAATGAATACCTGACGCTTCTCATCGAAGACAAACTGCGTGTTACCTCGCGTACTCAAATACGACTTGCGTAAAATCTCTATCAACTCTTCCTGTTTCGCCGTCTGCAAATTTAACAACCCATGTGTGAATTTAAAAGAAAAAATAATCTAAAAATAAATTAAGTCCGAAAACTTAAAGACAATAATACAGTAGGTATCTGCGATCAGCTAACCTCATAGAAGCACTCCTGGTATAGATCCTCGATGATGGCCAGATTTGTCTGCAGGGAGCGAACTACTTCCTTTTGTTTCTCCAACTCCTGAAACTCCACAAACCACACGCTAAATATATATCTTATCTATATAAAGTCTCAGCTATGACGACATATACAAAACTTTACTATATTCAAGCACTACATAGTGAAACAATGATGATTTTGGGTCAACATAGACCTTGTCGACGGTAGCACAAGTGAAACAGGTGCTTTTACTTCATTTTTAGATGGCGCCACTACACATGTGTGGAGCACTCAATCGTTCTTACCTAGTGTCGACAACAACTGTACATGAGAAAATCTACTTAAATGTGTGTATATACACACCAAAATTACAATAAATATTACAATTCGCAATAAAAAAACAACACCCAATTTCATTTGAAAAACTTAAATTAAAATCTCAAACATTTACAATTACACAAATAACATAATGAAACAAAAAAAATAGTTTTCTACAATAAGAACGTAAATCCAATATCGAATATCAAACCTTTTAAATGTAAAATTACCGTCGACGCACTGAAATGGTCTCACGTGACTTATTTTCATCTTTTCTTTGTATTTTTAACATTGATTTTATGTCGTCACTTTTATGAAATGAAATTCTGTTGCACAAACTAGACTAAATTTAATTTAAATCATATCAAAATAAGAACATTTTCGTAATATAAACGACTTATGTTCGGCAAAATTGCCGTGCGGAACTAAACTTCCCAAAAATCAACAGGTCATAAAAAGCTTTTTTCAAACGTGGGACATATAAGTGGCGGGCCCGATATAGTACCCTGTGGGACTGCGCATGACATTTTCGAACCGACCTGCGCTTCCGCCGACACCGACGCATCCGTCCTCTCCGCCGCACATCTGTCCGAGAGATGCAGAGAACGCAGCTGCGCAACAAAAAAAAAAGGATTCAGGAAAAACGGGGCAAATAATAAATACGGATCTACAGTTGAGTCATTATAATAAGCCACATATGACATCTATCAGTCTCAATTTCAAAATAACCTTGTATTGCACCCACATATTACTATTAATTTTAAAAAAGTGAAAAGATCGTAAGATTCTATAAATAAAAGTATCTTAATAAATAAAGATATGTTTATTGTCATTTATAAAAGTAAAAAAATATTAATTTTACTAGTTAACCTTTCTAAATGTAATAAATCAATTTCATTTTTAATATACTAAACGCCGCTACAAAGTGAAGTCTGTTGATCCGTTGTCTTTTTAAACACAAGGGCGAATGAATGTGACCAAAACATCGAAAAGATTGCATGGTCTATTCCGAAGTTGATTTTATAATTACTTATGAAGGCGTGAACGATTAACCACATTGGGAATATGATCACAAAAATATTTTTAAATGTCATTAAAATTATAATGAAAATTACTCACTAAATATTTCGAAGCACTGTGAATGCAAATGTGATCGAATAGATAAATAATTAGAAAAAAAGAAATTCAGATGAGCTGCGGTTTATCTGATAATAGTAATAATTTATATTATATTTGCGTAATTACTGTATTATATTTACATTTGTTTGAAAACCATATAAATCCGTTATTATAATAGAATATTTTAAGCAAGACAACTCACCCTTAAAAATTTTGCCACTCTCATGTTTATACATATTTGAAATGGCAGTGTTTGTAAAAAAGTATTTTCATATGTTCAAACAAAACAAGGACTTTGTTTATAGAGGTAGAAAAGGAGATGATTTACGCATTCCTACTCAAAGACTTGTAATGACGTCAAAAAATGCGTACTGTATGGCAATCCGTATATACAATCATCTACCTAATCAGATAAAAACACTGACATTTACTAAATTCAGAAAGCATTTGTTTGACTTTTTAATCGATAAATTATAATATACAATGAATGACTTCTTTAAAGATAAAAATGTATAACATATATTCGTAAATTTGTTTTTCTAGGTAACATTTTCATTGACATTGACATTTTGGATAATTTATATAATTTTAATTGACATTTATTTTTTAATTATTTGATAAAGATGCTGACATTTTTTTATATCAATTTTATTCAATTTTAGTGACAATTTGTATTTTATTTCTTGAAATTATGTTGATAGCTTTATATTTCTTTCTAAAAATGACTTGTAATCTTTGCACGTCGTCCTGACGACAAAGTATGCTGGGTATTCAAAAATTTATAACAACTTATAAAACCATATTTTTTCAAATAAAGATTTTATTATTATTATCACTATGAATTTCAGATTAATAGATGTCAAATATGGCTTCTTATAATAACCCATTTCTAAATCATAAACATTTCTAAGATAAACAAATTAAAAACTTATATTGGCCAAATGAAAAGTAACTTGCCGTCTTAAGTATTAGGTATTCGATAGTATTTACAATTCACCATAACAATGTGCGTTTCTCGGTTCAATAGAACTTCTACTTCCCGTAATTACAACGAAATTGGATCTTTTAAATTAACGAAAGCTAAAACCATTAATGAAGAAAGAAACTTTTAATTAAGAAAGAGCTTTCTCGAAGTTCGCTTTTCGTAATCATAATTTCTGAAGTGAGTAGTTGAGTGAAGTGTCCCGCCTGACCTGTGCAGGCGGTTGGTCGTGCTGCAGGTCGTGCTGCAGGTCGCGCGTGCGGGCGGCGCGCGCGGAGAGGCGGGCGATGCGCGCCTCGGCCACGCGCAGGCTCTCGCTCTGCACGCGCACGGTCTCCTCTGTGTTCTGCAACTGGAACCAGAACAGAACCTCGCGATTCCACCGCCGTTTGTCACCTCACCACTCGATTATAAAATAACATGAGTCTATGTGGTCCAGCGGTTTTTCCTCGACTTCCCCGCGTAAATTATAACCAATCGGTCTGGTGGTTCTCGAAGCCTATTCGATGCAAACGAATCATTTATAATTTACTTTCCTCGACAATTATCATGGAAATCCTAAATTGATAATTTATTTAAAAAAATTAAACTAATTCTCATATGCGCTTCACAAATTGAGGGAAGTTGCTAACATTAAAACACTACTAATAGCTTATCATGGGTATGTTGCTTCAAATCTCAAATATGGCATAATTTTCTGGGCTAACATTACTGTTAAACAAAGCATCTTCAGAACCCAAAAGAGATGTCTAAGATCCATGTTCGGACTAATGCGGGATGACTCGTGTGAACCATACTTTCGTAAGCATAAAATTCTTACACTACAGTCTACGTATATATATGAAATTGCAAGTTTGAAATTGCATGTTAGAAGCAATTCATACTATTTTGATATAAATCCTATTGGAAGTCGTCGAGAAGGCACTCTAAAGGTCACTCATAAATGTAGAAAACTTCTCAATACAATTTGCGTAAACTATATGGCACCAACAAATTTATAATAAAATTCCGCTGTCTATTAGATCGATAAATGATGATAAAAGATTTAAAAATGCACTCAATGTCTTCTTGCTGAAAAAGCTCATACATTAGAATGTTTTTAAATGGTAAGTTTAACAAGAATTGACAAAACTAATAAAATTATTACTTAGATTTTAATTGACATTGTTGTAATTTTTATTTTTTATTGATATCTGAGTTTTTAATCTATATATCTGTTTTATGTTAATTACGTTCAATATTTTGCAATGTTCATATGCCAACTGAGGTGAATCATCGCTGAGCTTTTGTTTACTTTGTTACACCAATGTATTGTACTCATGTTTATGAACAAAGAAATGAATATGAATGAATAATAATATGAATATGAATTATATAGAACGAATAACAATTCAGATGTTATAACATAAAAAAAGATTACTCGGATCATTCGGTCTCGTATATTATAAGAGATAATAAACCTAATCGAGTATGCTAGCTTTCCAAATAACCACGATTATTAATTTAACATTAAAACTCCATCTCAAAATGACTAATAATGTAAAGACACCTCACACCACTCACCACCTGTAACGTGGACAGCAGCTTGGTGCGGTAGTAGTGCGCGCGCTCGTCCGCGTCCGCCGCGCTCGAGCCCCCGCCCCCTCCCCCACCCCCACCGCTCTCCTGTCCAACACAACAACACCACCAAGGTAATTATGCAAAACTCAAATATTTTTAATTAAATTGACGTCCCCCCCTGCTGGGACTAAGGACTTCCCTATGGACGGAATCCTTACGAATCAAATAGGGAGAATTCTGAAGCACAGAGGAGCTCGAGATAATAAATTTTTGGTCATCCTATAACCAATCATTTCGAAAATTGCTTAACGACCGTATCGCAGACCGTGCGAGCTACCTCCTGTCCTGCGCCATCGAGCTCTTCGATTTCAATAATTTAATAATATTATAATAATAATAAAATGAAGGGATTTAATCGTGTCAACTGCACATGCAAAATCAGTTACTGAATACAGACCCATAGGTATCTAAGTTTTGTGTAATTGGAAGAATCTTTGAGAAAATCGTAGCACAACAGCTTTCATATGCAGTCCGTAATCACATCTCCGAAAACTATTTATTAAATCTCGATTTGTTGAGTTGAGTCTAACTTGGTTACATTTACTGATTTTCTCTTTTGCGCCTTAGATGTCAATGCGCAGATGGACGCAGTATACACCGATTTCTCAAAACCCTTCCTCAAAATTAATCACGATTTTCTGTAGGATAAGCTTTATGGGCTAGGTGTACATGGCAGTTTAATTCGGTGAATTGAGTTATATATTCGAAATAGAAGTCAAACCGTTGGATTGAAGGAGTTTAGGTCTGGTACTGTGTCCGGGGTATCTCAGGGCTCGCACCTTCGCCCGCTCCTCTTTACAATGTACAAAAGACATAGGTGATATTCTTCGTTCAACACATCATTTACGATATTATATTATATCTCAGACTTCTTAGCCTTTGTGATGGGCGCAAACAATATGATTAAGTGTTTTTATTTAAAATATTTAACGGTATCATAGATAGTCCCACGTTATTATCTAAACTCAACTTTAAAATGAAGAGACGTCTATCGAATCGCTAAAACCGTGATCTTTATACTTTTATGCCGCCCGCCCTTCACAAAAACAATACCAAAAATTGCTTTCTAGCTCGTTCATTGGATCTAATCAATCAAGAATTCAAGGATGTTGAAATTTTTAATATTTCCTTAATAGGCTTAAAGCAAATAATATTGGAAAAATTATGCAGCTGAACATTTATGAATGAGATAAAGAAAAAAACCCTTTTTGCAGAGAAATTGTAATAGTCGTGTGATTTATTGCAACAGGGACTGCCTTAAAGATTGCTTATTATATTTTTTTTTTTAAGTTTATTGTGTATTATATGTATATATCGTTTTCGACTGTTTGTGCCAAAATAAAGAGAAAAAAAACATAATATTAATTTAAAAATCTCATTGTCATACAATAAAAATCGTAAACAATTATTAACAGGCTGCGTATTAATAAAATACGCCTATCCCGCTCTAAACAAACCAATGTTTGGAAAGCTAATTGCTGATTTCTAATATATACCAATCTCGATTACCTACACAAAAATTGCGCAATCAATTAATAACTTTATCGACCATCAAAATCCGTATGCGATAATTTTGTAAAACAATTCTCCAAATATCTTCCATCGATGTGTGTTGTATAAAATAAAAAAATTGTATGCGTTAACAAAATAATCACATTTCTTTAGATTGGACTCGCTCCCTTTATTTTAACGCCACCATGAAAAGTTCAGAAGAATGTTAGTAATGTATTTAAAACGAGCACCTCTTTCTACGAAAACCCAGGCTTCGATTGTTTAACATCGAAATTTAACTGCCATTTATTACATATACTTTCAAGATTTACATTTAAAATCACAACATAATTCACCGACCGATAAATAGTGTAACCACTCACTTTGGTAACATCGCTGGTATCCGAATCACCGCACATCAACAAGCCGTTGAACATCATCTTATAATAAACCGATCAATTACTAAGTGAACGTAAACAAATAACATAACAGAATTCACGTAATGTTTGTTTACTTATAGTAAGCCACACTCGACGCGTACGCGAGGGCCGGCGTGTGTGAGGTGCGCGCGCGCATGATGCGACGTATAACGACGGCGTGCGCTATTAATAATCCGCACCAGAACAACTCTAACCCACTTCGGTTTTTAATATAGCGTGCTTCTTAAACGCAAGCTTTCAATTTGCCCTTATCATAAAGAACTTTTAAGTATGCACGATATTTATTAGTTGAAAAAACAAAGCTTCAATATTTAACCATAGTTTTTCCGAAATCTTCAATCATATTTCAGTTAGTTTACGCAAAATATTAATGAAATACACACCTCTTATTGATGAATAACTCTAGGTAATAGTGAAGTAAAAACTATGAAAAAAATAGGTTAACACAGACAAATCGATACACTTAATTTTATAATAAGCAAGCAATATAACAAAATGTTATACTTTTAATAATTTCTTTGTTAAGCTTGTACATGTTTCTGTTTTTAAACTGAACATTAATATATTCAATAATTAATAATAAATAATGAAATTGTATTTTGTTAAAATAATGTACAAATGTCATAACATAGATAAAGAACATCCTGTACGATTGTTTAATTAGTGACAGAGTTGCATAGGATGGCGGCGTCGCGAGTGTCGCCACACACCGGCCGTTAACACAAAATCGAAAAGAAGCCAAACGAAAACTGGACAACGTTATTTTTACAACAGACACGACTCTACAGTAAAACTGCTGCACAACCGGCAACATTTAAATTTTATTACAAAACTACCGGTTTTATAGCTTTATTTCTTTAAGAAAACAAGATGCTTGTTAAGTAGCTGTTCCTAACCTCTAGGTTAGGACACCTGACCTGATCTAGAAATCTGAATAATAGGACAGGCGAGGTTGGAGAGTTGACTGAAGACATCAAGTCAGACATTTGAGTAGTTTTACGTGCCTACAGTTTAACTCTGTCATCACCCAACGCACCTTCCGAACGAATCGAATCAATCGGATAAGGAACATGAAACCCCGCACACTTAACCGCGTCGAATCGAAGGAATTTTTATTTTAAATTCACCTGCACATTCTCGAAGAGTGGTGTGCTGTGCACCTTGGGCCGGGCATCATTGTGGAAACGGATATCCCTCTCCAACTGTTGGGATTTAAAATAAAATCCATTATCCGGGTATCGTTGGCGATTTAAACTTTCTCCACTAAACTGTTTGATGTGTTCCCTCGAAAGCTTTAAAATGCGCCCTAAATTATAAGAGATGCGCCTAATATTCGATTGGTATTCGTTATTCAGTATTAGTAATTGCCTATTGCGTTGATGCCCAATATATTCGGTTCGAAAACCATTACTTTCTTGGCTACACGACACGGTACATCACTAAAAGACAAAACTTATGTGAGATTTACAAGTGAAACAAAACCTATGAAGAATGTATTCAATAAAGCTAATAAATTAAGCAATAAATTTGTAAATAAACACTTATTTTTAAACCTGTTTACGCGGAAAACAATAGAACGGAAAACCGAATAGTATTCGGTCGATCTTTATTAATCATCATCCACTGCTGGCACACAGGCCTTCTCTGTTCTGATAGAATAACATAAGAACAGACTGCAGCCAATCCATTAGACTCCATAACATACTACGCGGTGTAAATCACGTGGGCTCCGAAGCATAATAAAGTCCAAGATAATATTTTTTAAATATAAGAAAATTGCTCTACGTTCACAATCGTAGTATAACCACAATACTACCAGGGTCCACCACGAAAACAGCCTCTTCCGATATTTAGAGAAGTTAACGGCGTACGTGATATCCTTATATATTACATCTAAACTAACTTAGTACAATATTTAACGCA